>ML780283.1:1439620-1454093 GCA_009831015.1 Picea engelmannii
AATAATTCTAACCATTGCAAGATCTAGATCTAGAAGAGACTACTCCAACGATATCTTGTCCTGCATTGGCCGACATCAGTCCTCCACAAACCCTCGAGATAGAATGAAATATCAAAAAGAAAAAGGTAACCGTGTTGATTGATTATGGTAGTACCTATAACTTCATCAATTACAAATTAGCAAAAAGTCTCAATTGCTTTGTATTTCCAACATCAAAGTTTCAAGTAATGATTGTAGATGGAGGTGCCATAAATTGTTCAAGGAAGTGCCATAGTATTAAGCAAAATATGGGGGACTATTTATTGGATAGTCCCATGATTATCATCCAAATGGTTGGTGTTGTTGTTGTATTAGGGGTCCAATGGTTAAAATCATTGGGAACAATGGCCCTTAATTTTCAAGATCTTTTCATGAGATTTTCCTTAGAAGGAAAGAAAATTGAGCTTATAGGTATCCAAGGGAAACCCTATAAGGTGATAATCTTTATTAGCATGACAAAATTACTCAAAAAGGGACACCATGGTGTAATTGCACAATTGTGCTCACTAGATAATCAAACATATATATCCTAAGCTCCAATGGATCTCCAAATAGTTATCAACAACCATTCCAAGGTATTTGGAGATATGCATAAGGGTCTTCCACCTACTTGAGCTCATGACCATGTTATTCATTTGCAACCAGGAAGTGTACCACCTAACATTAGGCCTTACATGTATTCATATGCACATAAGAGTGACATTGAGTGTATGATCTAATAAGAGTATAACATCATTCAACCTAGCCAAAGTTCTTTATCTTCACCAGTAGTGATGGTTAGGAAAAAGGATGGCTCATGGCATATGTGTCCAAATTATACACAAATAAACAAAATTACCATCAAAGATAATTTTCTTATTCCCATCATTGATGAATTATTAGATGAATTGCATGGAGCAATTTTCTTTACTAATTTGGATCTTTGTTCACGATATCATCAAATCAAACCAAGGCAAGAAGACATTCCCAAAACAACATTTATAACACATGAATGTCATTATGAGTTTTAGGTTGTGCCATTTGGACTTACTAATGCACCTTCAACATTTCAAAGCTTGATGAATTATATTTCCAAAACCTTCCTTAGAAAAATTATGTTAGTGTTTTTTGATGACATACTAATCTACAACAAATCTTAGGAAGATCATGTACAACATGTTGACAGAGTATTACAACTATTGGAAGAGCAACAAATTTATGCAAATCCTTCTAGGTGTGCCTTTGGGGTTCAAGAAGTGCAATATTTGGGTCATATCGTATTTCATGAAGGTGTAAAAGTGGACCCTAACAAAATTAAATCTATGAGGGAATGGCCAATTCCCAAAACCTTGAAGAAACTTAGAGGATTCTTAGGATTGACAGGCTATTACCACAAATTTGTCAAGAACTATGGTCAAATATTGACACCTCCAACAACATTATTAAAGAAGGAAGCATTTTCTTGGATTCAAGAAGCAACAAAATCTTTTGAAAAACTTAAGGAGGCTATGTGTACAACTCTTGTCCTAGCCACACCCGACTTCACAAAAACATTTATTGTGGAGTGTGAGGCCTTAGGCCATGGCATTGGTGAAGTTTTAATACAATAAGGAAGGCTCATTTCCTTTGGAAGCAGCCAACTTAAAGGAAAAAACTCACTCAAATCCATTTATGAAAAATAAATGTTGACATACTACACACAATTAATAAATGGTGCCCTTACCTAATAAGAAGACACTTCAAAGTAAAAATAGATCATGATAGTTTGAAGTACTTCTTGGAATAACAATTATCTTTAGAAGAGAAACAAAAATGGGTTACAAAGATGTTAGGTTATGAATTTGAAATTATCTACAAAAAAGGAAAACATAATATTGTGGTAGATGCACTTTTAAGGAAAGAAGAAGAAACAGAGGGTTCACTATGCACTATTTCTATTCTGCAATCTGAATGGGTGGAAGAAGAAATGATAGAATGGAAGCAAGATAAAGAGGTATGCAATATCATTCAACAAATATAAGAGGACCCCAATGCATTAAATAAATTTGTATGAAAGAATGATTTTCTATGGTATCATGATCACCTACATTTATGTAAGAATTCCCAATTCAAACAAAAGGTACTTCTGGAATTGAACACTTCTCCTATAGGAGGAAATTCAGGGTTATTGAAAACTTACCAGAGGATCAAGAAGGATTTTTTCTGGGAAGGTCTTAAAACCGATATTAAAAAGTTTATGTATGAATGTGTGGTCTGCCAATAGAATAAGGGAGAAACAATCAAGATGTCAGGTCTCCTACAACCATTAGCTATACCAAGTCAATGTTGGGAAGAAGTTTCAATGGATTTTATTACAGGTTTACCCAAATATGAAGGAAAGACTGCCATCATGGTAGTATTGAATTCACTAACAAAGTATGCACATTTTTTCTCTATTTCTCATGCTTTTAAAGCAAGTACATTAGCCACAACATTCATGGAAACAATTCAAAATCTATATGGAGTCCCTAAGATTATTGTAAGTGACATAGATCCAATTTTCACAAGAATTTTTTGGACCAAATTATTTTCTTGTTTGGGTACTCAATTGGTTCACGACTCATCTTATCATCCTCAATTTGATGGGAAAACTGAGATTGTGAATAAATTTCTAGAAGGATATCTTCATTTCTTTGCATATGATAAACAAACACAATGGGTCAAGTGGTTGTCTTTGACAGAATGGTGGTACAACACATTCTTCCATACTTCATAAAAAATGTTCCCATTTTTGGCACTTTATGGATATCATCCTACATCCATCGCATCTCCCTTGAAAGGGACTGTAATGGTTCAAGTAGTGGAGGACCACACATGGCACCAACAAGTGGTTCCCAAACCATTGAAAGAAAACTTGGTTATGGCATAAAATAGGGTGAAACAACAAGCAAATCAACATCATAGTGAAAGGGAATTTGAAGTGGGGGATTGGGCATTTTTTAGGCTACAACCATATAAACAGATGTCCCCCAAGCAACAAAACAAGGACAATAAATTAGCACCCAAATATTATGGTCCCTATAAGGCGTTGCAAAGGATTGGAATTATGGCTTACAAATTGGAGTTGCCTTCATATTCACGTGTACATCTAGTCTTCCATGTTTCTTGCTTAAAGAAGGTAATTGGTGAGAAGATCCAATTCCAAACTATTTTACCAAAGATTAATGAATACGGGGAAATTATACTATAACTAGAAACAATCCTTGAAACACGGATTAAGCAGCTATAAAATCAAGCAATTACTAAGTACCTTGTCAAATGGAAGAACCTACCAATGGAAGAGGTGACATGGGAAGATGATTTCTTCATGCAAGAACACCCCACGATTAGTCAAGTGTTGAGGAAAACTCTTGTTTGAAGGGAGGGGCATGTTAAGCCCTAGACAAAGCCCCATTTTAAGTATAAAACCCCTTATTAAGCCCTAGATATTGAATTATTACATTTCTAGTGTTATATTAGTAGGTTAGCTAGAACTCTTCATTGTACCCTTTCATTATAATTGTACCATTTGTCTCCTATATATATACACCAAGTAGACATAGTCTTAGGATCAAATTTTCTCATCTTGTGAATTGAATATATTGTAAAAGGAGGTTTCCCCTCAATGTGGACTATTATTCATTGAAATTTTATCATTCTTAAGGCATTGGTTCATAACAATTGGCTTATCTTTAGAAGGATAAGAGTCCAAGGCCATATGATTGGACTATGGAGTTTTTTTTATAGGTTTTTATGATATGTTGGAAGAAGAATTATTAAGGGCATTGGAGGATTCAAGGAGAACAAGGAAGGTATTGGGATAGTTTAATTCCACTTTTCTACTTCAATACCTAAGAAGGACAATCCAACATCTTTTTATATTTCAAGCCTATTTCACTTTGCAATTGAATTTACAATATAATTGAAAAAAGTGTTGTTGTTAGGGTCAAGAACATTTTCTTAGAGACAATTTTTAATGAAAAAATTGCTTTTTGCATGGGAGACAAATCCATGAAGCCACAGGAGTGGTACATGAAGGTTTACATTATATTAAAACTTGGAGATTGCATGCCATGGCTACGAAGATGGATATTTCTAAGACTTATGGCATATCCAATTGGCTTTATTTGAGACTCATTCTAATTCATATTGGTTTCTGTATTCAAATGGTGAATTGGATTATGGGTTGCTTGTCTTCTATTTCCTTTGTAGTTTTAATTAATGGATCAACATTTGAGTTTTTTTAGGCCTACCAAATGACTAAGGAAATAATGTCTTATGTCTCCTTTATTGTTCATGATTATCGCAAAAGGTTTAAGCAAATCAATCTCAGAGGCCAAAAGAACAAGATCTTTGAGTGACACAAAGTGAGGAAGATATTTCTATTTGACTCATCTATTGCTTGTAGATGATGTGTTATTAGTTTGTGACGACTCTAGAAAATATTCCAACAAACTAAAGGAGATATTGGATTTTTATAGTCTATCATAAGGTATGGAGATAAATATGTAGAAATCATTATGGAGTGGAGGACGAACAAGTTAGAAGGATACCACAACTTTTCTCCTTCTAGAATGTCAACTTCTAAGCAAGTTTTAAGTATTTAGGTTTCCTTTTGAAACCCAATGATTATAAAAAGAATGATTGGAAGGGGTTGCTTGAAAATATTGAAGAAAAAAAGAACAAAGATGTGGTGCAACAAATGGTTTTCACTAGGAGTAAAGTTAGTCAAGTCAATTTTGGAGGTTATACCAATATACTAGAATACCATGGTTTACACCCCTAAAAGGGTGTTGGAAACAATTAGAAAGAAATTCTTTAAATTTATATGGACAAGTAAGAGAGAAAAAGATGACATTCCCTTTGGCAAATGACAATCTCTATCCAAACCAAAGGAGGTAGGAGGTTGGGGTTTAAAAAACATTTGTTTTTTGGTAAGGCATTCACTGCCAAAAGTCTACGGGGACTAACTTCCAAGGAGGGTTTTTGGAGGCAGATGATATCTCAAAAATACATAAATCCACCAATTGTTGAAGAATGGATCATAAAGGAAAGTAAATCTATTCATAACGTGTCTATTAACCATAAGGCTATAATATTGTTTTTTCCTCTCATGAGTAACTGGTTAGTTTGGAAAGTTAGCAATGGGAACAAAGTTAGAATATGGGCTAACCTCTAGGTTGGGTGTGGAGAATCCCATAGACTACATGTGGATATGATTGATAAGTTTCATAGTAAAGGAATTTACAAACATGCGCAAGATGCTGATGAATTTACTACATCAATTTGGCAATAAGGATGGAAGTCTCGAGAGATGATAGACATTTTAGTGGAAGGTTTATAATGAATAATAAAATAATAATCATATAAGAATTAGAGACAAGAAGGATGTATTGGTTTGGTCTAAGAAACCTTCTTTGGGGAAATATACTCCTAGATTAAGGTACAAAGCCATGTTTGCGGATGTAAATCAAGAAGGGAATCTTTGGTGGTGGAAGGCCCTATGGAAGATTAAAGAACCTCTTAAAACCAAGTTTTATATGTGGTTAGTGCTAAGGAATAAAGCATTAACATGAGAAGTCCTCCAAAACAAAATTGAAAGGGATGGAGCTTGTGTAGCAAGAGTTAGAAACAATAGATCCTCGTTTAAACAATTTTTCATATGTTGGAAAGGTTTGGGTAGATATGGATGTGTTGATAGGCCGTAGTGGTGGATGTAAAGGGGAGACAATAGAGGAGTGTTTGAATAATTGGTTTCAACAAAAATAATTGAAAGCATTTAGAGCTCTCCCCCTGGTGGTTTCTTAGGGCATTTGTCTAGCCAGAAATGTTGAAATAGTTCAAGGCAAATTACTACCAAATTTTCAATGTGCATCTCAAATTAGGTCTTTATTTGGAAGCATAAAACTCCCTTCAAGGTTGTGAAAACAAGGATATTGACTCATCCCCCAATAGATAAGTGAAGTGAATAGGGTCATTTTGATGGTGCTAACCAAGGTATGGAAGCATTTTTGTGGTGCAAGAGACATTATTCTTGAATTATTCACATTCTATAAATTTGAAAGAAATTTTGGGGTTGGCAGTAAAAATTATGTTGAAATGATGGCTTTGAAATTACTAATGAATTTAGTAGTTGTTGAGGGGGGTCCAAAAATCTAAGTGTTTGGTGACTCATCTACGATATTCAACTAGGTGAATGAGCTTTTCAAGATGGATTACATGGTATTATATCTAATTTTAGAATAGTTGAAAAGTAGAAAAAGTGTATGAGAATAATACCTTTAAAATTTTCTATAAGAAAAATGAAATTAAAAGAGACTCCACTATCCCATTTACCCCTCAATGGGATAGAATAGAGGAAATATAGGACCCTTAAATGGTTATATGTATGGCTCATTCTAGGGACATATGTTCCAAGTTTTATGTTAAAGCCATAAATATACAAACTAGATTGTCAACAAACCCCCTATTACATTTCTTAGAATTGTGGCACTTGAAGAAGCATGGATGGATGGAATTCATAGTGAGTCATTTCTGATTTTTTGGTTGTGATGCCTATGCCCAATCCTTGATGAGAAGAGGATGGAACTTGAGAATAAAATTCATGAATGCACTTTTGTTGGATATAGTGAACAATCAAGGGCCTACAAATTGTATGAACCCAAAATTAGTGAGTGTTCATTAGAAGAGATGGTATTTGAAGAAAATCATCAAGAACATTGTAGAATCATCTTCTCTCCCTACATTCTCATTTATTTCTATTGTCCTTGATGATCACATTGATGAAGAACCTTCTAAACCTTGTTAAAGGTCGGGGAAAATGCCAAATATCATTTAAGATGATCTAGGATGATCGAGATGAAGTCACTCTAATCAGGGAACAATAAGTACTCATGAACTGTACCAAGAATGATCTCTAAGGTGACATCATGTAACGACCCCTCCATTACGACAACGGACAAATACGTACAAAAGGTGTATATATATATATTAAAGCATTAGGAAATTAACATCAACTCGTAATTCATCGCAACACACAATCAACACAACATCATAATTAAAATCATTACAAGTGACACACAATCGAAATAAATAACGACACAAGCCAACACATTAACATAAATAACAACGACACATGTTCAATGCATAAACATAAATAGCGACGCAATTCAACACATCACAATCATCCAAATCAATATATATATATATAATGATCAACCAGACACTGAATATCAAGATAACTACTCGCCCAACATATCTTGCATGTTTAGGATCTCCAGGACACATAAGAAACACTCAAGCCCAGGATTCATCCAATTGATTTTGACCATTTAAGGTCTCAGGGATGGAAATTGTTCTAAGGAACAAGGAGGTGTCTAAATCCCTTAATCAATCACAACTCATAACTCCAGTCTAGATTGTCAGTCATACATTAACATTATCACATGACTCCATAGATATATAACTACTAAAAAAAATACATCAACTCTTTGTAACGACGCAAGAGTAAACTAATTTCTAAAATAATCATACATCCACATAATTAATGGTGCAAGAGCAATCCTCAACTTTATTTTCAAGGCGCAAAAGTAATCATCAATTCTATCTTCACGGTGCAAGAAATCTGATCACAAACAATCATACATCGTATTAAATTCATGGCACAAGAGTGATCATCAATTTTATTTTCATGGCACAAGGTAAAAAAATTTCTAAAGAAATCATACATTCACATAATTAAAGGCGCAAGAGCAAACTAGTTACTAAAACAATCTTTCATCAACTTTATTTTAAAGCGCACAAGTAATCTAATTACTTAATTAATCACACATCAACATGATTTAAAGGTGCACAAGTAAGCTAAATACATAATCAATCAAACGTAATTCAAGACTAGATTCATCGACCACGACCAACCATTCATTTCTTCATGCACATGAATCATCCATTCTACTTATTCCATTATTCAACAATAATTAAGTGCAAAAAGGTGAAGAGAATAAAACATAATGATTAATAAGATTACGAGGGAAATAACAAGATCCATGAAAATAATTGCGTCCAACTATTTACACTCACCCAAGCAAGGTTCAATCAAGTTGAGCATTAGTTATTAGCATTCCCATCTACTGTATATATTATTACACAATCTCACAAAAATACAAATTACATAATCAAATGTGAGGAGCTAAGAGAACCAACATAATAAGCAATCCATAGTTTAAAGCTGCCATGTACATTCCTTTTTAAAAGAACCCAAGATCAAGAGATTAAACACTAAAACTTCATTTACCATTCTACACACACATTTATAAAAATTTAAGAAGGTCAAACCAGTTTAAGCAACAAGGATTCCATAGACTAGCTTACATATTTTCTAAAACCAAAGAGATCAAATATTCTTAAAACCATTTAGGAGGGTTAGATGCTACAGTGAATAAATCCATTCAAGAAGGGTGGGAAGGTAAGGGAATCGTCCCACTTATTTTATTAAGGTGGAATAATAAAATGGGGAACTGAAAGTCAAGGGAGAGAACTGCCATCCCAAAGAATCAAATCCGGTCTGTAGATACCACTTAGTAGGGCCACCTAGTTTAAGATCAACGCACGTCAAAGGTCCACCCAGGATGAAGGCACCTTCCCACAATATTAAAGGAAAAGAAACAAGTTTAATTTTATTAAACAAAGTGCTAGCATGAGTCTTCACACAGGCGAGGGCATCCTTCCTCATTCCACCAAGAAGGAGGGAAGACAAATACATACGGTTCCTTAAGCTACATGCACTAGAGTATTTAGGTTTAAGTTCTTGGGAATAACGGAAGCAGAGGGGTGGCGCCTTCAAAACTCTGAAGCTTAATTCTTCCAAGGGTTGTCTTCCAATGTTCTTTTCCTTGGTGAACTCACAGTATATGGGAGTCAAACTCACACAACCACCATCAACTGAGGTTTGACAGATGTTATGTGGATCAGAATCAACTATCGACCGTAGAGGCAATGTTCAAGACACAAAAGTTTCTCAAATCAACACCTTCATCTACACTTGGGTCTTGATGACTATGAGAGCTTGGGCATCATGCAAAACATCAAGACATGCAACGAAACAAAGGCGTGGGTTCCATGGAAGAGTAAGTTTATTGTCGGATGGACAATTGCCATTAATCTCAGATATTTGACTTCGACCAATCCGCTTCCTTCTGGTTTTCTGAGCTACCTTAACTGAACTTTCTGACTAGAAAACACACAATGACTTGGTATCTCCTCATTTTAGCTCTGTTCTGGATTCAAATTATGTTATGGTCATTTCAATTTTATTTGAATCCTTCTAAGCATTGAATTTCAATGGCATAATCAGATTTCTTGTCACCTCACTATGGTTTGCAAAGGAGGAACTGAACCATCCCAGGTTTCATTTGAGGGCAGTAACCCGCCCAACTGGCCAACAAAGAAGAAGGAATTCAAAAGTAGGATGTTAGCACTTTCTTTTTATGTGTTTAGGAAATCATGAGCGTATTCAAGTTTTAGTGCGGAAAATCGAATAAACGCACTCAAACTCTAGAACTATTGGATCCACAACTACTCATAGGTGAGTCAGTATTAAAACGTTTAGACGATGTTTCCCTTTCAGAAGGAAAAAGAGGGTTCCAAAACAAAAGAGAGAAAAGAAAACCGGACCGCGGAAATACACAACTTTGTGAAGGTAGCCAATTCAGATTTTGTCTGGATTCCCCAAGGTGAATCAACAATCTAGAGAGTAAACCATTACAATAATCATTGTGTTTTTTTTTAAACTCAATCGTTCAATACACAAAGAAGGGATTCAATTGGCCAATGAAACTAAAATTAATTAAATTCTGAGCTCATTCCAACGACAACGTTCCTTGAGAACGTATGTACATATCTATTAGCAACCATTATTTAGTTCAATAACTTAAAGGACCACAATGACCAGATTAATTTCTTGATCTCAAGAATTATCAAGGAGCTTGCTAATGTGTTTTCAGATTTACAATCACAACTTATGGAGAATTTATAGAAGCACTATTATACAAGTAAATTAAATGCAAATTCAATTCACAACAAGAATACCGTAACAACAGACGACGAATTCAAATATGTTCTTCAGGAATAGGCGTTCCTTCCTTCTTCCACTTGCTAATCGTTGAGACTTCATCGGTACCTTCCAGCCAAACCCTAGGGGTACTCTTCTTCCTCCTTAGCCCCCCGAGCCGCAAAAGGGCCACACACACACACAACCATAAATCCTCTAGCTCCCAGCTTGCCTCGCAAGGTAAAGCCACCACTCTCTCTCAAGTTGGGTATCCCAACTCTCACATGTAAAACTAGTTAAAAATTCTGCAACATAACTTTACTCATCACCAGTGTGATCCATTTCTCATCTCATCCATTTGTTTTATATAATTTTCTCAACTCATTCCCCACTTGCACAATTAATTCTCTTTTCAAATTAAATAATTTAGAATTATTTCCCCCTTACACTTGTCACCCTTTCTCCAACTTGCACAAGTAAATCCACATTTTATTTTAATCAAATTTAATTTCCCTCACCCTTCCTAAAAGCATTCCTTGAATCACTCCTAGTTGCCTCTTTATTTCCCTTATTTCAAATTAATGACTGACGCCTTACTAAATCTGAGTTGAGTTAAAATATGATTCTCTTTTAGTTAGACTAGTGTTAATTAGACTCTAGATTCCTTTCTATGCATACACATTCTCTCCTCTATGTTTCTTTCTTATTTTAAAAACTCCCCTTTTAATAATTTGTTACACCTATGTGCCTTAAATCAAATCATTAGGATTATTTCAATTTACTTAACTCTTGAAATTATTTACCTTATTCCCCTTTTGTTTTAGTTATTAATTTCAATTTAGCCTCTTAATAAAACTTATGCTTATGCTTAATTACATTTTATGTGCAAATGCTTAACTCTTATAAGGATTTATAATTAATAATTTCAATCCTTAATTAATTAATTAATTGATCTGACATTGCTCAAGATTTTACAAGGTTAATTATTTGCTTAGGGTTTTCTAGGCCACCTAAATTCATTGACTCAAATTTTATTTATGTGACGTGCCCTTCAAGACGCACCCCATGCTCCAAGGGTTCCACTCGCCTTTGACTGGTTTTGGTAGTTGTCCAACCCCTGGAGTCAACACTCCATTCAAGCAACCTTGTGAGAGACTAAGGGTTTCTAAGGAAGAAGGACCCTACCTTATTGCACGCCCTTTAGAAATCTTCATGAGTGGTTGTCTCAGTCTGCCCTCACGACATCGTAGACCTCTCGAACTAGGTAATCATTAACCTACAATTTGAGCCACGACAGGAGTACTAGTAGGCTATGACAGGGATGCTGCCACACCTCTCCCTCAATATCTGGTCTATGTCCATGGCCCCTTTACTCCTTATGTGAGTCAGATTAGCAAGCAATCGCCAGCCTGCATCCATCAACGAAACATTGTCAATGATCCATAAACTACATCGTAATATAATTGATCATATGCCATATATGTATGAATGAAATACTCAAACCAATACAATCCACTCGCCAACTCAATTCAGAGTCCAAGGAGGTCCATTGATGCCATTGGCATCCCAATCTATCAAGTGTCCTGCACACTCAGGGAAAACTTGTCAATAACATCTATCAATACACATATATCAATAACATCAAATCATAATCATCAACATCATCATAAAAATCCATAAGCGAAACAATAACCATGTATTATAACTGGATCACTTGCACGCAAGTGTCCTCAAAGAATAAGTCAATAAAATGTGCTCACAAGAGTGGGATGTTACACATCATGCCAATTATGCCCTGAAAACTAGAGTAATGTAGGTTGATGATCCACAAAGATTTGAAGATGCCTAAGGAAACCCCGGATGAGAAGTTGCAATGAAGGATGAATACAACTCATTAATGAAGAACAAGACACGAGATTTGAGTTATCTTCTAGAAGGTAAGATTTTGGTTCTTTGCAAATGGTTTATTGAGACAAGTTTACATTTGATGGTGTAAATGAAAGACATCAGACAAGAGTTGTTACAAAAGGATTCTTAGAATAAGAAGATATTATTTATAATGAGATGTTTGCTTATGTTGTCAAAATCACTACTATTCATACAATGCTTGCATTAGATGTTAAATTTATCCGGAACATTTTTCAAATGAATATAAAGAGTTCTATTTTGAATAGTGACTTAATTTAATAAATATATATATGCAACAATCCCCTACTCTTGTGAAACTTGGTTAAGAAAACATTGTTTATAGGTTGAAGAAGTCCTTGTATGAACTAAAACAAGTTGCAAGAGCTTGATATTATAAAACCAATGATCCTTTTTTTAGGGAAGGGTTTTAAAGAACTCATTCTAACCATGATCTCTATGTGAAACTTGGTTAAGAAAGCCTTGGTTGTAGGTTGAAGAAGTCCTTGTACGGACTAAAACAAGCTCCAAGAGCTTGTTATTATAAAATCAATGATCATTTTTTGAGGGAAGGGTTTAAAAGTGTTGGATTACTAAGAGGGGGGGGGGGGGTGAATCAGTAATAGAGAAATATAATCCTTTTTAACCATAAAATGCAAGTGTTATATAAACGTAGAATTATCATCCAATAGTTTCAGAGTAAATAAACAATGAACAAATGAGAAATCATACACATACACAATACACCAGTGTTTTTACGTGGAAACCCAAAGCAAGAGAAAACCACATAATGCTTTTTCTTATACGTCTTTAAAAATTACATTCATTGGAAGCACCGACTTCCCTTTTTTTCCAACTGCAACTGGAAGGAGGCTCCAACCCCCTAGTTTCTCTGGTTACAACCTGAGGGAAGCTCCAACTCCCCAATTCTCTGGTTACAACCAGAAGGAGGCTACAACCCCCTATGTTCTCTGGCTACAACCACCTGTCCTTTCCCCATCCAACCTCCCTATCATAGAAGTAGAATGATGGAACCACTGTCACACTATCACTGTGAAACATACTGTTGTAAACCTGTACCAATCAACCTGCACCAAACAACCTATAATCAACATGTACCATAAACAAGTGCATCAACCATACACTAACTCGTACCTCAACCTGTACCATCAACGAGTGCATCAACCATGCACCAAATATGTACCAATCATGCATCAAATACACATAAAATATTACTCATCAAGATGTACCGACATCATCAACTATACATCTCATGTATGTGCCAACTCATCAACTACTTGTCTCAACCATGTACCCAACATGTAGCTCAACCAAAAGCTCTCATCAATTTCATCATCCAAATCTGATTTGTAACTCTGTAATAGACCTAGTGTATATGATCACGTACTTGTAAACCTTCCTTAAATTTAACAAGAGACTGACATTTTCATCAAACCTTACTTTAGTCTCACATGACTAATTTTGGACTAGTCAACAACCCTAACTTGAAATAATCATAATTATGTACTTGTAATGAATAAAGATATAAAAATAGTACACAATTTTCTTCAATGTCTTTTATGCAATTCCTCTAGGTTTTACTACTTGGAACCTCTCAGAAAAAGAGTTATAGAAAAAATGGCATACCTTGTTGAATTCTGGATTATTCTAGAGAGTGAACTTGTATAGCGTGCCCCACACAGAATATTTGTTGTATGGATTTGAAAATGGTACACATAATACTAAAGACTGTACTCTAACCAATATATTTGGTCTTACTGAATTTGGATATGTTATGAAGAAGTTATGACGTTTTTACCTGAAACACTTGTTTTAGACTAGTTTTAGGACTAACCACAAACCCTGTTTTCCAAGGAGTGTAACTCCAAAAATACAACGACCCACAAGATGAAATTTTTATCACAACTACTTGGATATGTTTTCTCAATGACCTCCAGGTTTCGCGGTCTGAATCATTCTATAAAAAAAATTATTGCGAAAATAGTGAGATGACCTGTAAATAACATACCTTAGAAAACCTCATCAAAATAATTTATCCTCCCTTGAATTTCAGCCTTCTTTACTTCACCTTCCCTCTGAAATTCACCTTAGATATCTTTTGGTTACCTCAGTCACTTGTAGATATTCAATATTCTCGAGTGTAATTAAATGAGAGACCCTTGCCTCTTATTTATACTTTTATGTAGCTTCCTCAAGGGGTTACCTTCTAACCATCTTAAACCACTTTCCTTATTTGAGGGCTAACCCACTTCTAACCACTTGTCCACTTAGTGATTTTTCCATTAACTTTATTATTTCAATAATTTCTTTTGTATCCACCTTGACTTATAGTACACTCATCACTTCACTTTATTATTTAAATAATTTCTTCTTTGCAACCACTTTGACTACTTTGACCTTTTGGGGCTTTTAGATGACTCATGAGGGTTCTCCAACTTCACATGGCCATAACTCTCTAACCGT
>ML780283.1:1468735-1486572 GCA_009831015.1 Picea engelmannii
TGCTATATTTTTCAAGAGTCAGACCTGCCTGTAACCCTAATTGTAATGCAAAGGGTACATGTTGGCCCTACCTTAATGTGTCTGGTAATTAATGTAAAAGATATTTAATCTAGTTAATGTTAATTATATTATTAGCTAAGTGAGGTCTGCCATGTTGTGCTAATAGAAACTTCTGTTGACAGGTTTAGTTTAGTATAAGTAAAGGTAAATTCTCCATTGAGAAAACATATCTTTCATGTGAGTTTGGAAATTTCAGCAAGTACACTTCTTTGGGAAAAGTGTGCACATCTCTTGGGTGCTAGAGTTCTAGGTTTCTAGGGTTTGAGCTCTCTCTTGTGTGCTAGGGTTTATCTTGGAGGTGAAGTTATTTCTCTTGAGGAATATAGAAAAGGATTTGGTTGGGTTTTCTTCCCTCGTTGAGAAGGGTTTCCCAGGATACTTCTTGTGTTCTTGTGCATGGTGCTTCTTCTTGTGATCTTGGTTGCTGCAACATTTATGGTTATGGTTAAATGATAAAATGGAATGAAATTCATGCTTAACCTAGCTTATTGAAAAATCAACATGGTTTCAGAGCACATGTCTTGAAATAACCCATTGCACAAGCATCCACCAAGTCTTAGATCACCTTTTGTAGAACTGTATGACCCTTCTAGGGTTTCCAAAAAATTTCGTACGACCTTCCTTTCAATGGTGATTCAGCCCTTAATACTTGGACACTGAGGATACTTTTGGCATAGAAGAGTACGGCCTCTTCCAATGCATCTCCAGAAGCTCTCAAAATGAAATTCTGAGAAATTTTGGTTTTTGGCCCTAGGGTTTTTAGGGTGGCAAAATTTCCTGCAGAATATTAATTCTGGGTTTCTAAAGAAACATTCTCCTGAATCAACAAGCATCTCTGTGACACTATCAAATCTATTGTTGGAAGTCATAAGTCCAATATAATCCAAGGTTTCTAATTCAACCTAATCATTAGGTTTTCAAAATCCAGTTGGCGAGAATTTGAAGAAACCAATCAAATGAAGAACATAGCATTAGTAGAAGATAGGCTTGATGGAGCAAGCAAATTCAACTCCTGGAAATCAAGGCTTCAAGACACTCTTGAAGAATATGATGTCTTGGATGTGGTAACTAAAACCCTACCAACCACTGCTACAGATATGGAGAAGAAGATAATAAAGGAAGAATATGTCAAAGCAAGAAAATTAATCATCTACTCAATGAGAGACCACCTCTTACCTCAGATTGCCAACCTAAAGACAACCTATGATATGTATGAAGCTTTAAAAGGAATGTTTGAAAGTGAAAACACCCTAAGAGCTCTTACCTTAAAGATCCAACTTCAAAGTACCAAGATGACGAAGGGTGACTCAGTTGCCATCTTCCTTATGAAGCTATCAAAGATTAAAGAACAACTAGATACCATCGAAGAAATCATGTCTGATAGAGAACTTGTCTTAACCACTCTCCAAAATATTCCAAAATATTGGGAGCCTTTCCTTCATAGTATCAGTGGAAGAGAATCTCTACCAACCTTTGATCATCTATGGACAGATTATACTCAAGAAGAACTTAGACTTAGAAATAGAGGAGTGGAATATTCCTCAGAAAAAAATCATGCTCTTGAACTTCATACAAAGAAGGGAGGAAAATTCAAAAGAAATTTCAAGCAAACATTTAAAGGTGAAAAGTATTCATCAAACCCAGGTTATCAAAGAAGAGATGTTTCATAAATTAAGTGCTTCAGATGTGACAATTATGGACACTACGCAAGAAACTGTCCAACCAGGAAGAAGGGAAGACAATATGATTCCACCACTGACATTGATCCAGACCCATCTCAAAAGAATGAAGAGAAGAGAGAGGAGAAGTACTTTCTCTAAAACTAAAGCATGACTACAAGCCAGGTAAATCAATTGATTGCAATTTTTATAGTTGAGTGCATTTTTGAATAAATATCTAGTATGGAAGCTCTCAAAGATTTGGACCGTTATCCTTGGTATAGGAGTCCAAACCATATTTAATTGATTATTATGCGAGAACAAGCAGAAACATTGTCCTTAAAAGAAGAGATACTCATCCAACAAACCCAAAGAATCTTAGATGGAGACTGACAGTGATAATACCTTCTCCCCCTTCAACAATTCAGAGGGAGACATATATTATTCCAATTGATCCAGTTCTTCAGTTAATATGTTCAGAGATATTGCAGTAGGACATAAAAGGCCTACTTAGACTCACTCTGCAAGAGGCAGAGAAACATACAAGCCTCTCAAGGCACATCCCGAGAAAGTAAAAGAGATCTTTAAAGTTATCTTTTAGTTACGAGACACCTTATTGATGATGAGCCTCCTTGTCCTAAAGAAGCCACAAGAGAACAGGTATGGCAAGATGCAATAACAAGAAGAATACCTGTATATCTTAAAGAATGATGCATAAGATATTATTCAGGAACCAGAAGGGAAGTCTGTAGTAAACTTCCAAGTTGATCTATAAGATCAAACATGTAGTTGATGGAAGTGTTATAGCTAGAGGTTTCTCACAAACAGAGGGATCTTTCTATGATGAGACACTTGATCCAGTAAACATGTTACACTTCCATCCATACTACCTTCCATGAGCTAGAAACTATATCAGATAGATAAATTCTTGATGAGTTTGGAGTACAAGCTAGAGTACTGCTGATCCAAGCCTATATCATTTCAGTGTTGATGAAAAAGGCCTACTTTTTTTTTAACTTATTCAGAAAGACCTGTCGTTCTTGACTTCTGAATTCAAGATGAAAAATCTGAGTGTGATGCACTACTTCTTAGGACAAGAAGTATGACAAAGGACTGATGAGATTTTCCTGAGTCAAGGAAAATATACAGTTTAGTATGATAAAATGAAAAATCCACCATGATGGATTTAAAGAAGAAGATTGATGATGATTCAGATAAGACTGATCCACAGTTGATTGGATCAATGATGTATCTGGTTAACACCATATTTGATTCATGCCATGCAGTGAATGTTCTTAGTCATTTCATGAGTCAACCAAGACAGACTCACTAGACAACAACAAAACATGTATTGAGATATATATTCGAGGCACAATTGGATATGGCCTGAGATATGCCTCTAGTGTAAAACTTGAAGTTACAGGATATGCCGATTCAGATTGAGCAGAAAGTATGGTGGACCGGAAGAACACATCCAGTTGATTTCCTACCGTGAAGTTTTCTGTGGTTTCCTGATGCAGCAGGAAACAAAAATTTATGGTCTTGAGAACCACAGAGGCAAAGTATATAACATAGAGCGTGCAAAGCAATATGGCTTCACAAGATTCTAATAGATTTACTTGACCATGAGATGGATCATATGATGACAACCAAGAGCTGTGTGTAAATCTCCTTGAGAACCCAATGTTTCTTGATGGATCAAAACACGATGAGATGAAATATCTTTATATCATAGATATGATGCAGAGAAAAATCGTACACATGCAGTACCTTCCTACACCTGAGTAGATTGCAAACATATTCACCAAACAAATTTGGTGAAGAATGCCTTCCTAGTTGAGAGGGAGTATTGATGACTCCAACCAAGAAAAAATTCAAAATACATCCGTGTGAGACTTGGAATGATGAAGAGTGTCTCACTAGCTGAGAGGGAGTGTTGATGATTGCAGCTATGTGAGACATTATCTAGCTTACAAACCTGTGAGATGTGGATCATTGCAGCTATGTGAGTTTTTCTCTCAGCTTACAAACTTGAGAGAAAGCCCCTAAGAAGGGTATGTGGTTCTTGCCTGAGACAGAGCTGGAACATAGAGATGACATCCTCCATTCAGAGAGTTGAGAAGAAATACAGATGATTAACTAGTGGGAAAGGTGATTTGTTGAGTTAGATGTGCCTGTGGCTAAGCACAAGGTGAACGTGTGAAATCCCAAAGTGTTGGGTGCATTTTCATGTGAAAAGAAATGAAGATGATGTATTAGCCTCCTCTGTGCAGCAGAGTTGACAAGAAAATCCAGATGATTCTCCTGTGTGAGGCAGTGGGAAAGAAGGTCTTTAGAGTGGACGTGCCTGTGGACGAGCACAGGTGAATGTGTGAAAATTTGGTTCTTCTGTGTAATGCAGTGAGCCAGAGATATGGACATCCCTTTGGATGTGCCCCTAGTGGATGAGCACTAGTGGGTGTACAATATCCCTTGATATATTGTTCAAGAGTCAGAATTGCTTGTAACCCTAATGATCCAGGTGGATATCGGTGGCCACCCACCTTTTCCAACTAGCTCAAAACAATTTTTTGACAATTTTGGCAATTTACTATTTTTAGCAGTTTTTAACTTCTGGGGCCATTTTGAGGGCCTAAATGAAGGTTTTTAGAGATCGAGCTTCTCAATGATAGTCAAAGGCATGATTGAGCCCCCAAAATGAATCTACTCGATGATACATTTCCAACGGGCTATCATACACCTAAAATAGAGATTGTATACAAAAGTTACGACCCCGAGAAGTTGATGTACTAACTTACCCAAACAGGGCCCACATGACTTTTGGTGCTTCAACTCCTAGGGTTAGGTTTTTGGCATTCCTGTTTATTGTAAAAATGCCTTCATAGTTTATTGTAAAAATGCCTTCATAGTTTATTGTAAAAATGCCTTCAGAGCCTCATTTTAATCATCTTCTTGCAAATGCGAGTAGCCATCACATCTCTTCTCATAAATAAGCTGCCACCATTCTAGCGAGTTTTTCACTCTGTATTTTTACAGTCTCTGTACATTTATTTCATTAATAGAAATCGTGTATTACTGTATATCTGTGTTTTTGGTTGCATCTATGATACATTTCTATTATATTATTGAATATATGCGATATCTCTATGCATTTCTTTATTATATTCCCGCTCTCATTTCGTGCTGAAAAATAAATCCTGATCAATGGTATCAGAGTAGGCTGCTCTCGATCATTTTTCAGTGCATGTCCCTGACAAGGTCTGAGTATAGAAAGTTTGGTATCGAGCTTGTCTCTCTTGAGGACAATCTCTCTCGCACACCCAAGAAACCCTCAATGGCGGAAGAAAAGAAAAACAATGGAGCAGACGATCCTATCAATCTGTTTCTTCAGTAAGCTCTCACGTGACAGATGGACGAAATGATGGAGAATTTTTCCCACATCCTTCAACGCCTGCCGATAGCAATAGGAACATCTTCCTCAAATGACCACTTTGGAGGCACCTCGCCTTTCAAGTTACAAGTTAATTTTGATATTCCTGTATTGAAGGACAGATAGATGCAGAAGCCCTAGACAAATGGTTAAACCTGCTAGAAGGTTATTTCTCTGTTCACAATTTTTTCGACAGAGAAAATATCACCTTCGCACTCCTTAAAGCTCTCCCCCATGTCAAACATTGGTGGGAAACTTACTGGGAGCAGAGTTTCACAGAGGAGTCTGGAATATATGGGGTCGAGATCACTTGGGATTTTTTTTTGGATGCGATAAAGGAACAATATTTCCCTGTTGGCAACTATGAGGTCCAATACATGAGATGGAACACACTGCGGCAAGAGAGGGGCCAAGCAGTTCCAAAATTCACCAATACCTTCCATACCTTGCGCACCAAGATGGGTATCAAATACTTCGAAGGATATTTGGTTTTGAAATACCGTGGAGCTCTACATAGATACATCCAAACTAAAATGGATTTTCTGGACATCTCATCACTCAGTGATGCTTATTGATATGCTGTTAAAATCGAGAAAAAATTTAAGCACCAAAAAAAAATGAGAGTTCGGGTCTGCAAATCCACAACAACCAAAGTATGACAAATATGACCCTAACAAATAGTCTCCTGAAAACCAGTCCAAGCCACAAGAAAAGAAGGGTCACGGGAAGACAAAGAAAGGCACCGGAAAATGGTGCGATTTCCACAAAATCCCCTGGCACAACACTGATGAATGTCACTGAAAACAGTCATTGGTGGCTGAGATCAAATACAAGGAGCCGAACCCTGATTCTGAATCTGATTATGAAAATACTGGTAAAAGATAGATCATCGACGTAGACCCCACTGCTATTGTCATGACCACAACAATTCAACCAGAAAAACCAACAGATCCTGAAGAGGGGGAGCACATTTTTCATTCAAAGATGTGGGTGAAAGGGAGCCCACTACATTTTATTGTTGATAGTGGAAGCCAGAAGAACCTCATCTCAACAGAGGTCATCAAACAGTTGGGATTGTTGACAACACCACACCCACAACCATACAACATCCAGTGGCTTCGTCAAGGATGAGATCTTCGTGTCAGCCAACAATGTCGATTGTCATATGGCATCCGACCCTTCAAGGATGAAGTATTATGTGATGTTACCCCACTGGATGTCTATGATGTTCTCTTGGGCCAGCCATATATGTGGAAGCACAATGCTATTTATGAGTCTCGACCCCGTAGTGTCATTGTTACTTTGGGGGGTCATCTCTATAGAATACCAGAGGTAGTTCCGACTATTGTTCCACCTAAACAATGTTGCAAGGTAGTATCTCATACTACAAAATTCAACTTCTTCACAATCTGTTCAAAAGAGGAACAAAAGGACACTGCAATCACTACAACCTCGTCCCAAGCACCTTCTATCCAACAGAAGCAGGTCGAAAAGGTTGTAGAAAAGCGCAAAGATTATTTCTGCACACTGTCCTCTCATGTATCTCAACTTGTTGAATATCCTTAGCCTCAATAGGTTCATGACAAACTTCCACAAACTGAGCAACGCGACGTCTCCAACAAGGCAAACAACTCACTAAGATTCAGATTCAACAAACACTTTTTCCTCTCCCCGGGGCACTCAATGCAATGGAAACCATTGCTTCCTAAGGAGGGAGGATTGATCCAAGTGGATATCAGTGGCCACCGACCTTTTCCAACTGACTCAAAACAATTTTCTGGCAATTTTGGCAATTTACTACTTTTAGTAGTTTTTAACTTCCAGGGCCATTTTGAGGGCCTAAATGAAGGTTTTTAGAGATGGATCTTCTCAATAATATTTGAAGGAATGATTGAGCCCCCCAAAATGAATCTCCTTGATTATACCTTTCCAATGGGCTATCATACACCTAAAATGGAGATCGTATGCAAAAGTTATGACCCCGGGAAGTTGATGTACTAACTTACCCAAACGGGGACCATATGATTTTTGGCGCTTCATCTCCTAGGGTTAGGTTTTTGGATGTCTAGGGTTTTTGGAATTCCTGTTTATTGTAAAAAGGCCTTCAAAGCCTCATTGTAATCATCTTCTTGCGAATGTGAGTAGCCGTCACATCTCTTCTCAGAGATAAGCTGCCACCATTCTAATGAGTCTTTCACTCTATATTTTTACAGTCTTTGTACATTTCTTTCATTAATAGAAATCATGTATTGTTGTATATCTGTGTTTATGGTTGCATCTATGAAACATTTATGTTATATTATTGAATATTTGCGATATCTCTGTGCATTTCTTTATTATATTCCCGCTCTCATTTCATTCTGAAAATAAATCCGGATCACCTAATTGTAATGTAAAGGGTACAGGTTGGCCCTACCTTAATGTGTCTGGTAATTAATGTAAAAGATATTTAATCTGGTTAATATTAATTATATTATTAGATAAGTGAGGTCGACCCTATTGTGCCAATAGACAATTATGTTCACAGGTTTAGTTTAGTATAAGTAAAGGTAAATTCTCCATTGAGAAAACATATCTTTCACGTGAGTTTGGAAATTTCAGCAAGTACACTTCTTTGGGAAAAGTGCACACCTCTCTTGGGCGCTAGAGTTCTAGGGGTTGAGCACCCTCTTTTGTGCTAGGGTTTATCTTGGTGGTGAATGTATTTCTCTTGAGGAATATAGCAAAGGATTTGGTTGGGTTTTCTTCCCTTGTTGAGAAGGGTTTCCCAGGATACTTCTTGTGTTCTTGTGCATGGTGCTTCTTCTTGTGATCTTGGTTGCTGCAACATTTATGGTTATGGTTAATTGCTAAAATGGAATGAACTTCATGCTTAACCTAGCTTATTGAAAAATCAACACTTTTCATCTTCAATCAATATAAAAGAAGTCTACGAAGTCTATAGTGTCATGGAAACAATAAAGAAATGTACCAAAGGTTGTTATTGGCCCATCTAGTAATGAAAGGAGGTGAAAAGGAGTATTATGTAGGCAAATTGTGTTGTAAAATTTGAATAAATAAACAAAAATGTGAAAATTTGTTGTAAATATATTAAGAAACAAGAATAATCCATGACACGTGAAGGACAAGGAGATGTGGTACATATAACATAGTTATGGAGTACATTCATTCATCCTAGAAGAGTAAAAATGGGTTATACCAACAAGTGCACTATCTAAGAAGACATTATAATAAACAAGAGGAAGCTATGATATATGAAGGAAAAAGAGATGTGGTACATATCACATAGTTATGGAGTAGATTCATTGGTTTGAGAAGAGTATAAATCGGTTATACCGACAAAGCATCTAAGTGTGCTTCTTCTTTTTTTCTTAGTGCAACAAATGAGTTATCTTGCATTTTTTCATAACGATCAAAAGAGAAGAAGGGTGAGATGCACAAACCTACTAATGATTTGACACATGATATTGTTGTGAAGGTTAAGCCTTGTCATTCAAACTTTCCAATGTCTATGGTTTCCTTGGTAGTGTTCAGTATTGGGATTTATGTATAGTCAAGGCCCATGCCATTTTGAGTGAGATTTATTTCTTGTTACCACATTTTATGGGTGGGATTGGTATTTTTTGGGGGATGATATTGTCCCATGGTGGACTGATATATGTATCAAACTCCACAATAACATATGTTGGAAAGCTTGGAGGGATGACTCCTTATGTGTATGCAACTTGAGTGACCAATCCTAGTGCTCCATTAACTAGTCCTACTTGGATCCATAAATTGCAGGTCAACATAACTCGTTGGCCAATGCATAACAAGATTTGTTGTTCTAATCAATGGTCATCATCTTTCTTAGAGACAAAAGTGCCAAGATGTTATGTGATGCAATGTGCAATTGGCTTGTTCAATGAATGTATCATTTTTTTATTATGTTGGTAGACCAAATTATTTGTTGCAAATAGGCGTGTGGCCACATAGAAGGATTTGCATTCTGTTGTATACAATGATGTACTTGTATGGGACTAAAGGATCTCCCAATATTCTTGTAGTGTAGTTACATTTATGATGTTTGTCAATAGGCAACGGAATTGGATTTGTTGTACATCCCAACCTTGTTGGCAGAAGCTTGTTTATAAGGTTACAAAAATTGTGAAGGAGTTCCACAAAGACCTACCTGGTTTTGCACCTGTATACAAAGGTTTTTCCATAATAAGTGGGAGTTTTCCTAGATCACCAACAAGAATTATAGAGCAATGACCGAATGGAAAATTGTTGGTTTCTGGAAAGGCTTCACATAGATGGATTTCAATAGGAACAAATAGTTTAGGCCCTATGAATCTCATCTCATCAATGAGAACATAACGTATATGTTTCATCACTTCCTGGAACACTACCAATGTTTGTGTTTGAAAAGGTTGGAAACATTTTATTGGAATCTTAAGTGTTGAATGTATAGTGGTTGCTTGTATCACTGTTTTGGGATTTCCTTGGTGAGGAATCTCAGAGAGATCTTCTAGATTGTCCATGATTAGTTCTAAAGATGAATCCAGTTCTGGATTTGAAAAGTCGATTACAATGGCTCTAACTATGGACAATCTGGAAGATCTCTATGAGGTTGCTTGTATGTTGAAATCTACAACTCCAGTGGGAGAAAGAAGTAGTATTGGAATATGTCCATAGGGGGAGTGTGAATTCAATGAAACTGTAATGCAATTGATCAAGTAATATTTTTCAGTACCAATGATTCCTTGGATGATCATCATTAGGGGTGTTGTTTTTTATTTTTCTTGTGAATGATGTAATACTATCCTGAATGTCTGATATTGTTTGTGTGACAATGTATTATCCCCTATATTGATATGTTGGTTCCTTTGTAGCAGATCCRTACAAGGTCAGTTGGTTTCAATGAATTGTGTTGCAGAAGTAAGAACTACTTCTGKAATTTATGGGATGTTCCAACAATAATTGGTGTCAAAGTCATGATTTCCAAGAATGTAAGCTCATTGAAGTCTATATTGGCAGTAGGGATCAATCTTGATAATAGTTCCCATTCATTTATCTCCATGTCRGATGCATGTGTATCATTTTCTTCAGCTTCATCCAGTGTTGTTTCTTCAACATTTTCAGGGGAACGGTCTACATGCCATGCATGGTAGGTTCTTTTTATGTTCTCCCAATTTTGTATGATTGTATCTCTTGGCAGGCCTATGTCAATTGCAAAGTTACATAATGGTTTTTATAGTAGTAACCCACTCCAACAAAATTATTCAAAGCTTTTGGAATATGGTGTCAGAATGATCATAAAGCGTGGCCAAACAAGGACAACTAATGGGGAGCACGTTCATTACTAAGGGTTATTTTTTATATGGTGACTATATGACCAATATTTTGAAGTTTCAATGAGAGGGAGGGGATGAAGGAAAGGAGGGCAATTGACATTAGAATCAATGAAGCTAGATCTATATAAAAAATCATATGTTTATTGGGAGACTTGATGAAAGATATGGCGGCCAACATTTAGTGTGATGAAAATATGACTACATGTGACAAGTGGGAGATTTTGCAGCATATGGCAGGTTTCTTGGGTGCCTATATCTCGACCGAAAATAGCTTATGTGTGCAACTGCCTATAGGAAAATGAAGTAGGGTATGTTTGATTCAATGTATCTATGATTCTAGTCAACATATGATGATAGCTCTATGACCTTCCCTTTGCTTTAGAAGCATATTTGGAAATATATTTCATAACTGCATGATGGGAGAATATAGGTTAAAAATCCATATTTTCTCACCATACTGTGAGTATGTTAGAGTAATAGATGTTTAGACTATTATCATTCCTGGCAGGTTCATATTTATTTTTACCGGAAGCATTAAGGAAGAGTGAAGAATTTGTATGTAAGGTCTATGGGAAATTATACTTGCATTGGAGCTTGGAGGATTTCATACAGAGACATGTCGTCTATGTGCATTTTGTATGGCAATGTACCTAATTAAGGAGCTATATGTAGTCCTCGAGTGGGTGCAAAGCAAGGAGCTATGTTGTATTTTTTAAACAAGGGTCATCCTGAATGGATCGATGCATTTGTACATTTGTAGTATGGTCATTTTGAGGATTCCAAGTTGTTACATATTTTTTAAAGAAAGCCTTAGCATAAATTTTTTGTATGGGGTCTTCCCAATCCAAATTGTCCATGTCTAGAGCACCTTATAACCATTAAAAACCATGAATATGTGTTGAGCCTCGGTGTTTTCATTCATACCTACATGAAAGACATTAATAAAATGTTAGAGAGATGTTTAATTTGTATGTTTTTTATATAGTGAACGGGGATAAGAGTATAATGTGATATACCTATATACCAAAAGTCTTGTGTATGGAAGTATTTTTGCAACATCTCGTGATGGAATATTTCAAACCTTTTATGCATGTAGAGAGCAACAATGTGGGGTCATTGAATGACATTACATGTCTGCCATTGTTGAAGTAGCAACGGATTTGAAGGTGGAGAGGTTCCCATTACATCATGCAAATCCGAAAATTTTGTGTTCGTTGCACTAAGTGTGAAGAATAATGTGGGGCACCCTAGTTGTGCGATCATTTCTGCCAATTCTCTTATACGAGAATTCCAGTGTGCTCGAGTCCCTTGAATATGTGCACCAAATTACATAACATGCCATGGTAGTTTATCAGTAGGCAAATCTTTAAGGTGGCATCGAAGGGATTCAATAGTGGTTGACATGTTGTTCTCTTGGATCTTCTTTACAAACATTGTTGCACTTGACTGACTATGATGGCGCATGATGAGGTTGCATAGGAAGTAGCGAAATCTTAGGTGGCTATTGAATTTGTTGGCATGATATTACATCAAGTGGAGTGCATATTGGTCAATGTGAATGTTTTTTTGTTGTGGTTGGCCATGGACTGCATGGCCATTTGGGAATAGAAATGAAAATTCCATATCAAATAATCCCTATGTAGTATATTCATTCATTGTTGTTTCTCCTATTTGTGGCCATTCAACCATATTTAATGGGGAGGGGGATTTTTTTTTTGATAAAGTGGTTGATTTCTATAATTTCTCGATGCATATTAGACAGGTGGAAGGCAAAACAAGTTTGGTTTTCGATAAAGTTGGGAGAAGCTTCATATGTATCTGAAATATCAGAATAAATGGTGCCGAGTCAAGCTGAGATGTCTGTAGGAAAAATAGGAAGTGAAACAATTGAGTTGTGGTCAACTTGGACATCTTTGTAATATTTATCATGTTGGATCTTGTAGAGAAGTGCATTCATGATATGATATTTGGTCACATAACGATCATACGATTTTCCCTTGATTCCATGTCTTCTAACTACTAAGATGTGTAAATATTCAAGGTGGTGTGGGAGGTAGTTAACAATTGTGTTAATGTTTTGTGGGAAACTAATAGTGTGACCACTATATTTGTATTGGCCACCTCGAGCATGGCTAGCTTGCAATAGTGGGCTCACTTGAGTGATGAACATTTCTTCTACTTGGGTAAGAATTGAGAGGACAAGGGGCTATTCTCTAGGATCTATATTATTCCATTTAGAGAAGAGGTGGCCACTAGTTTCCTTATGGTAGCGAGAACAAGTAAAACCATCGAGTGATATGGTTGTACGAATCCCAGGGTAAGATTCCATACAAGTATTACAAGTATGTATTTTGGACAAGGCATTGATACGAGGTTCAAGCAATATGGGAAAGGGATTGGTGTTGAGTAGGTTCAACTGGGAATTCCATGGAAAGGTGCTTTTCCTTGGATCTTGCAACTTGTCTATGCTTATTTAGTTCATCTTTGTGATGTATATATTGTTTTTGACACTTATTGTTTTCCATGGCACTTGGTGTAGATGGAATACTATTGATTTGGTTGGTGATATTGAAGTTGAGGTTGGAGGAGGTATGGGAGGTATTGAAGAAAGGGATATTTTCATTATTTGATGTTAGAAATGGTAAAGATGGTTTTTTTTTTAATGTTATGACCCAAGGGGGGCACATATATGGATAAATGTATATGATATCACCCCAAGGGGGAGCATATATGTGCCTAAATGTACATGTAATGTGTAAATACATATGTAATAGGGTTGGCCTAGTGATAAAGAGGCCTCATGTGCAAGTGTGAATAACTATATATAAGAGATCATGCATTCATTATTAAGGGTGAGTTGTGAAGTATGAAAGCTATTTGGTTATTTGGAGGGGGTTCCCCTATTCTTTAAAGAGTTAATGTGTAACTTATCTATATTGGACTTGTGCTCCACGTTGACATTTTGTACATGGCATGTACTTCTATTATTTTATGATATTTTAGGATTTGGTTATTTTATGTAATTGTAAGCATTTGGATGAGGTAGAATATCATAAATCATAAAATTATATTTTATTATTTGGTTGCATAATGGTTTGTGCCAGTGGAACATGGATTTCTTTTAGATGAGGTAAAATTGGTGGCAACATAGTTTGCATTTTGGTGATTCCATGAACTTGTTTCCCAACTGATGCAACTGTGTAGAATGTTATAGTAGTATGGGTAAGGTCTTGGTGTTGAATAGGACCAACTAGAAATTCCATGGAAGGATACTTTTCCTTGGATCTTGTAAGTTGTCTATGTTTATTTAGTTCATCTTTGCGACATGCATATTGTTTGCGACGCCTCTCATTTTTTAGGGTATCTAGGGTAGATGCAATACTATTGAGTTTTTAAAGATTTGATAGGGATTAATTTTTAGGCATGTCATTTGTTTGTAATATGTGTGTGGTAGAATGACGCACATTTGTGTGTTGTTGTGGATCGCCATGGATGTCTGATTTTAGAGTTAGAACTAGAATATCGATAAGTATAACCAGCCTGTAAAATAGAAGAAATCATGGTAGTTAGTAATAAGCTATTGCCAAAATATTCAGTAGTGCAAAGCATGTTAAATGTTTGTGTGTGAGAATGCATATGTGTTGTGCTAGGTAGATCTACAAGTGAAGCTGTTAAGTTGAACCAATGAGCCATTTTAAATTTTCCTTGATGCAAAATAATCCACAAGGCTTGAAGAAAATATGCTTTGTATAGAAGCACTTCCATCAGAGAGGAGAACAATATATCTTTCTGTTGAATTTTTTTTTGAAGTCTAGAACTTGTAGGATAGACATGAATCCTTCTTCACCATTTTGAATTTTTGTTATAGCCTTGCCTATTAAAATCAACGACATTGCTTTGGAACATGTTTTTTTGGAATAGGTATATGATGGAAATCACTACGTGCCTACACACAACATGTCCATATCAATATATTAATACAATTATATACATGGATATGAATAGAATTTAAGAAAGGAATTTAGTATATCTATCATTGCTATTATGCAACATTTACAATAAAATGTATGTCTATAAACTTTAGTAATTATAAAATATTTTGATGGTGTAAATATATGAATGACATATTTATAAATTATTTACTATTTGAATGACATAATTCATAAATTGATTTTATAAAAATGATATAACCATCTAAAAGTTTATTATTTAAAGAATATTGTAAACTATATTAAAAAGAGATATCTTCTTATGTTGAATATTTGATAAAAGTTTATTATTTAAAGAATATTGTAAACTATATTAAAAAGAGATATCTTCTTATGTTGAATATTTGAATAAGAGTGAACAATGTATTATTAAAGTAATACATTATAATTCATAAATTGATTTTATAAAAATGATATAACCATTTAAAAGTTTATTATTTAAAGAATATTGTAAACTATATTAAAAAAGTGATATCTTCTTATGTTGAATATTTGAATAAGAGTGAACAATGTATTACTAAAGTAATACATTATTATGTTGATAATTTTTTTGATAGGAATATCTTAAAGAATAATACTTATAATATAGTATGTAACATTTGGTTAGTATAGTTAAAAATATATATTTTAATTTAGAAATTTGAATTTATTTATTTATTAATAATATATTATATTTAGTATAAATAAAATAAAATAAGGGGATAAAGGAGAAATGATTTTTTATAAAATAAAAAAAATAAAAAATAAAGAGATAAGGAGAAATTGTCTTTTTAAAAAAAAAACAAAAAACAAAAACATTTACACTACAAAAGTATTTATATTGTTAATAAATATATAGGTAAGATTTTATGTATATTATTACATGATTTATATGGTGAAATATATCATATATATTAAGTGTTATGAGAGTATTTTATTAGTGTTATGATATTATTTGGAAATACATGAAAATAATTGAAATGTTTTACAAAATATGTTAGAAAATGTTATATATATATATATATATATATATATATATATATTTGTTTGTTATTTTATTTGTTTATTTTCATTAAAACAAAAATATAATATTTTTAGAAAATGCATTGAAATTTATTTTTACATTTAAATAAAAAAATAAAAAAAAAACATAAATGTAAAATTCACATATCTATATTGTTAATAAAAACGATATAAGATTTTATGTATATTGTTACATTATTTATATAATGTATATTATCACATAATTGATAGGGTGAAATATATCATATATTAAGTGTTATGAGGGTATTTTATTAATGTTATGATATGTTTTTGAAAAAACATGAAAATAGTTTATATGTTTTGTAAAATAAATTATATATATATATATATATATGTGTGTGTGCGCGCTCATCTACATTGATAAATTTGTTGGTTACTATATTTGTTTGTTTGTATTAAAATGAAAATAGTTTTTTTTAAGTGCTTTGAGTTAACGATTTTTTTAATAGTATGATAGTGCAATATTTATTGAATTAATTTATTATATTCCAATAGAGTAGTTATATTGAAAACCAAAATGCATATTAATGTAGAACTTATTTAAATATGAACATATCACATAATATATATATATTAGTTTAATAAGAATAAATAATGGTAGAAATGAAGAAGTGCTTAAGAGTCCCATGATATATATTACTTAAGAAAAATATTTATAAAACAAGTATGACTTAGTTTAAAGAAAGCATGTTAGAGAGAAAAATATTTTGATACGCTGTACAATGGATTAGGTAAAAGTAGAGCATGTCGACGATTTAAAAGTGTTTGATAGTATCATGATATACATATTTGGAAGAAAACTATACAAATAGAACAAGTATGGAGGAGGCACAATTTGTGTGAAGTGAAATGGGGAAGCTGAGTAGTTATTTGTGTTTCTTATTCTCACTGATGTTTTTAGCTCTAGTTTTGCTCTCTTTGAAATTCTTGTCACGACAAACTTTAATACCATTTTGAGTTAAATGTTGTTTTGATTAAGTTTTAATGTGTCTTTTATGTTGTCATATATTAGTACAAAACTTATAGAAAATGGACCATTTGTTGTGAAGCCAGATATGAATATTGTCTGTCTATCTCAAACATAGTATTTGTGTGCAAGCTTCTCTTTTAGTCCTGGTCTGGAAAGATTACCCCTTCCTGGATGAATAATTTTGATTTGGAATTGTCTTCTATGTAGATGTAAATCATCCAAAAGATGGCACGTGCAAACTCTATAGTGGTTATTTGGGTCCACCATTTCTTTCATTGATTTTTCCATGGTTTTCAATGTTGACTATCTGAAATAGCATATAAAAAACGAAACAAAAAAAAAAATTGTTGAAAGTAAAGGAACAAGATAAGGAAAATGGATAAAATGTCGAAGTATATAGGGTGAGTAATTTCATAAATGGATAAAATGTCAAAGTATATAGGGGGAGTAATTTCAAAAATGGATAAAATGTTGGAGTATACATGGCGAGTAATTTCATAATGCATTGTTGTATATACTTGTTTAGGTATACATGGTGAGTAATTTCTTAATGTATTGTTGTATATAGTTGATGGTGGGTCCCTCGTTGAATGGGGTCAAAGAAATTTCCATTGTCAATCTACCATCCAACTTGGGATGTGTAAGGGGGGCTTCATAAATCCACACAATGTTGGCATATTTATTACGGGCAGACATAAGGCAAAGTATTTGTTTGTCATTGATGGCAAGCTCAACCCGACGATGACGAACAAGAGAAAGTGGCAAGACCAATAATGCAACGATGATCGCATGGCAAGATGAGAAGCGTAAACTCCAGGAGTCAAGGAAGCAACTCACAACAGAAAATCGCGAAATGCGAAACCACAACTTAATCTCCATTTCAGAGTTTTGGATACTGGGAGTTGGAGGTGTCAAGGACACTCATGACAAAAATGATGAAATCGTGAAATGTGAAAGATCAAATCATATCAAAGACTCCATTTCGGAGTTTCGTAGACCGGGAAATCAAATATCAAAGGATCTTTAACATTTGAAGTAGCGAACCTCGAAATCCTGAAACAAACACATCAACAAACCACGTCAGCAAACCACGTCAGCTAAGGACACGTGGCACAATCAGGCAATGACAAGTGTCAAGCTGATTCAACATTTCAGGCACATATAAATCACGAATCAGAGTGACACGTGGTAGCTATTCGACATGTGTCAATCCACGTGTGACGTCAGCAGGTTTACGTCACATCAGAACTTTCTATTTCGGGGTTTTTACATAGCAAGCATAAACTCCACCATCACGAAGTCTCAAACTTCGAAATGCCAAAAGGGACTATTGTGAGTCTCGAAAACCTGAAAGGAAAAACTATGAAATCT
>ML780283.1:1486672-1498937 GCA_009831015.1 Picea engelmannii
CTATCTAATTAGAGACAAATTCATGTAATGTCAAACACAAATTAGAAAGAAACAGGCCAAGAATATTACATTAATGAGGACAAAACGTTACTTACAACCATAGATGGAATGTAGCAGTTTCGTCAAGTTCTCCTTGCCTAACCCTTGCTCAAAATCTCCACGATCGAAATGACGATAGCTTCGCTAATTAGCCTCCACTTCACTGTGTGTTTCTTATGAGATCATAAGTTTGGTATGATTCTCCATCCAGATCCCCTTTTCACCATGAGAAAGCCTGCTTATATAGCCTTGGAGAGGCTCAACAACTTGAGATATCTTTGGGGTGAGTTGAGGATTTTCCTCCTTGAGTTAGGGATCTTCCCTAAGATCATGGATTAAATAGGGATTTGAATCCAACTGCCTTCAGGGATGAAGGGATCCTTCCCCCATTCATCTCAACAAACCAACTGCTGCCCAGAATAGGAAACACTCCCTCAAAAGGGCCATCAGAGCATTATAGCGCTCCCCAGTAGGCTTTAGGGGGGTGCCAACACTCCCTAAACCCATAAGCGCTCCCCCAGAAGGGATATTAGAGCATTATAACACTCCCAGACAGTGTAAGGGGGGTGGCCAACACTCCTAAGAGAGGTATAGGGGAGCGCTCTCTTCCAAAAACTCAGTTTTTGTGGTTCTTTCAGATGGCAAGAGGTTCATAAGCCTAGTTAACCATTCCTCCTCTTCCAAATCAAGTATTTGATGTGTGTCAAGTGTCCTTCTCATGTTGTTATAGGAACAACATAGGCATCATGGCAGTATGCTTTGCTTGACACTTGCGACACTTATGAGCAAAATGTGACACTTGCGACACTTGTAATGACGACACTTGCGACACTATCGAACTGAGTAATTTTGATGTGTAACAGATTTCCCCCAAAGTATGAAGTTAGAAGATGATAATTGATGTCCCAGATCCATACAGGTTCGAAAAAGAGATAAAAGTCTACCCGGATGCATTCTCATGTATTTACGAGCACAAGAAAGAACAAAGACTAAGCTCGGTATGTCCCCAGCTTGAAAGCTAGTGTATTAACTCTAGAAAGATCATAAAAGGTTGGAGGCATGCCCTCCAAGCTTCAATTCATTCACCGACTCTGAGGTTGTCACCAATTTCTCTAGTATATGAGAAAAAGGAGAAGGGTGGATGAAAAGAAGGTTTAAGAGAGGTGAATGTTTCATTTTTTAATGAGCTTGACACAGGAAAAGAACTATGCTCAAGGCCTCTGTTTCATTTTTTAACGAGCTTGCCACATAGAAGAGAAACTATGCTCGTGGTTTCTTCCTGATCATGGCTTCTGAGAGGATAACACTCTGGAAGGATACCATATCAAGGGACAAAACTCAATCATGGCTTCCAAGAGATCTTCGCTGGAAGGAAGATAATCACTCGAGAAGGAACACATGTCGAGGGTCGCGATAGGAGTAAGGAGATCAGAATCCAATAATCCTACCGAAGAAATCACCATGTCCACTACTAGATCCAAATCATCGGAAGTCGAAAGCATGGGAAACAATAGAAAATCGACATCAGGAGGGGAGATAGACTGTATATCTGCCCGAATTCCTTCACGAGGGGGAAGAAAAGAGGATCGGTGACGGTTATTATCCCAAGGTAACTTGTCAATGCGAAGCATTTCCAGAATAGATTCATCCAAAGGAAAAATTGGGGAAATGTAATCGATTGCAGAGGACAAGGAACTCAATCGTGATTGCATCGAGGAACCGTCAGGTGCCAATAGATGTTGCTCATCTGACGAGGGAGAAGCGGATCAGATAGAAACGTATGATGGTTTGGCTGGGCTAAGTGGCACGGTCTTAGCTAGTGCATCGAATTCCAATGGAGAAGGTACAATCCAAGGGTTAGATGATTCCAAAGATTGATAGGCCGCGATTGAAATCAGATCGACGGTGGCAATATGATGTGTAGTAGGTGGAAGTGGTGTAGGGAAGGTACCCATGAGGCTAGAATATTTTAGTAAGCCAACACCAACGCTTTCATACGTGATCTTTTGGTATCCCAAGAAAGGAATATTGTTGGTAGCGGGAACGCGAGCATCGGTCGTGCAGAAATCCAACTGATCAATAGTGACAATTTTGCCCTGATGAGTAAATTGGACACATCAAAAAACTGACGAGGCAACAGTAGTCATAGCATAAAACCAACTTCTTCCAAGTAACAAGTTGTAATCGAGGGAGCATCGACCACCTCGACATCAACTGTAACAGTTTTGCCACCTAATTGGATGTGCATGGAATGTAAAAGCCCATGGGGATGAAAAACTCGCCCATCGAAGGCGCGTAACATCGTTGGGGATTTGTTGAGTGCTAGTGATTTTAAACCTTTCCAACATGCTAAATACATGACACAAGTTGAGGCTCCCTCATCCAGAATAGTTCGGTGGATTTGTTGGTTATGAACAACAACATCAACTTGGAAAGAAAGTTGGTGGGAGAATCGAGACGCGTAATTGTCCAAGTTAAACATGATCAGGTTGGATGACTCAGGATCAACAACGCTAAGAGCAGCCAAGAGTGTTCTACGTTGACTAGGGCAGTGCTGTAGAACTTCTAACACAGACATAGCACATGGTGCTTGATCCAAATCTTCAACAATGTTGTAGTTCTAGGCGACATGTGAACTAGGATTAAAAGTAGCTTTGCGGATAATGCTCTTAGGAGGGCGTAAGATAGAGTCGAATGTAGGTTTCTCAATCTGGAGTGGTCCAGACGGAGGATTAACCGATGGAAGACTGACGAAGGACGATGATGGATCCGGTGAAGTACCGACACCGTTAACGTCTTTTCCTTTGTTAGGGTTACCTAGTGTGTAATAGGTCTTAGAGCGAGTGGTCAAATTGATCCCATTAAATATATAAATATGTGCACTCGATGAGGCCTCATCATGAGGATCGCTAGAACTGCCCCCAGAAGAGGGGGTTTGAGCAACCATGGATTGCTGCTGTGGAAAAGGTTGAGTAAGCACAGCGGGTTGTGACTTCCCTTGGAAAATTTTGGCCACTTCATTGTGAAGTGGACAATCCCGAGTGTAGTGATCGTCACCACAAATGATACATGGGAATTTCAGTTTCCATTGTGGTTGCTTTTCGGTAGCAGGTGGTTGAGCTTGATTTTTTGTTTGTTCATTGTTATTTTTTGATTTATTCTTTGTCTTCTTCTTACCTCTGGATTGTTGTGAAGGGGCAGATTGAACTGCATTCACCTCATATATCTAAGTTTGGGGGGAGGTAGAGGAGGGTGTAGTTGATTTGGAAAAATATCGAGTTTGACGGAACTGATAACACCATCTGCATGAGATGAGGATGATGGCTTAGAAGGATYAGTATTAGCTCGAGCAGCATTCGGAAGAAAATCATACAAAGTACCAGATTGGGAATAAACCAAATCTAAGTACTGAGCCCRAGCGATGGCTTGTTCCTCTGTGACYGCACCACCCATAGMGACATCGCGAGAAATCGGGSGTAACAATGATTTAGTAAACCATTCCGCCAATAGTATGTCAGGAATGACTGCCTTGATCATCCTTCGTCRTCRCCTCCACTCATGAATATGGTCAGAGATATGCACAAAGTTAGTTTGACGAAGGGAGGTCAAGAGTTCAGTACCTGTCTCGTAGCGAATAGGCAGTTGAAAGTGCGTGAGGAAAGACATGGCAAGGGAATTGAAATCATGAAAATAAGCACGTGGTAGTTCAATATACCACTTTGTTGCTGAACCGGTAAGCGTTCGTTGGAAAAKACGCAAACGWATAGAATCATCCATGAGGGAGTTTGATGAACACCACAAATGGAAAKTCATCACATGGTTGTTCAGATCTTCRCCAGGGTTTCCGTCAAWTTTTGGAATATCAGAAGGAAGTWTAGCTGGAATGACTGGCCAAACTGGTGAATGAAAAATAGGATCATTAGTTAACCGAGACAAGTCTGGGAGATCCAGAGTCACAAGGAAAGGTAGCTGTCRGTTAATTTGCGAATGATACTGGTGCGGCATAGGAACACTAGTAGGAGCATAGACTRGGTTAGGTGGATAGTTRTAACTAGTAGGTCCTCCTACATACGGTTGTTGCTGGCCAGGATAAGAAGGATTCGATGGTGCATGRGAAACATTGGCATAACCTGGTGGGTTCTGAACATTATAGGCCGGGTGATTTATTTTCCCGTGAGGAGGGTAAACATTTTTCCCTTGAGAATGGTAAGGAGTAGATCCCGRAGGTGGATACACATGAGGCCCATGAGGAGGTTAAGACTATGGCCCCGGAGAACTCCAGGTGGTGTTTGGGATGCCRCTCGGATAAGATTGYYCGTAAGATGTTCCGGAAGGGACAGGATTGGATACTCCTCCTAGTGGGTTATTATAGAAGTGCCYCCCAAYGTGGGGTTGAGTAAAAGTTCCTCCTGAAGATACTCCCCARGATTGTGAAGGGTTTCYAGCAAATGAGGGTTGCCCCCYTGCCAGTGGTGGATTTATGACCGSGGTATGACTGGMAAAYARAGGTTTCCCTCCAGGAGGAGCATGAAAAGGGGACTGTCMCCCRGGAGGGGTAGGCCCRCCATGGAAAGGTAGTCCTCCAGAAGGAAACGGTTCRTTGGATGGTGGTTTCCCTTCAGCTGGTTGTGTTTGGCTAGTAGGGGTCTGCATTCTCGGGTGAGAAGATGTCCCAGCAGGATCGTGTGGAACATGCAGAGCTGTAGAGTAAAAACTTGTAGAAACAGGGGTAGAGATTGAAGTGCTTTGGGGATGAGTAGAGGTGATGAGTCCAACATTAGGATGGACTTGTGCTGGTGTAGCAGTAGGGTGAATAACCTGATTGACTGGGTGATTCATGGTTTGACCGGATGGTCCTGTTTCACTAGGAGGGTCATGAGGTTGAAAGGGTTGTCGAAAGGATTCGAAATTTTCATAGAGATCGCATCCGGATGAAGTCCTCCATACAAAACGAGCAGGTGTGGGATTGGTTTCTACTGCGGTTCTAGGACGAACAGGAGTTCTATACTCGTCACCAAAGATTGGTTCTGTGGATCCCATATATGTTTCGGTAAAGATCGTCTTCGGTAATTGTGGGATCTCTTCATCTATGACGTTCTCAAGGGAGTCTAAACGAACCAAAAGTGGTTCGAGAGGGGTTATCGACACAGATGTAGTGGGATTTTCAACTGTGACCAAAGTGCCTTCTGATTTATCTAATGGAGGAGCAATAACACTTCCAGCGTCAGATTTATTTTCTACCTCTCTACGGTAGTTGTCTTCTGGAGGGTTAGGAGGTAAGGGTTGATAGCCTTCCAGAGGCAGCCCTTGCATCCTACATGATCGACAAAGACCTTTATCATCTACAGGCTCAATTGTGGAGAAAATAGAACACATTGAAAATCTAGGGCCAACTAACAAAAAGAAACAACATGCAATAATAAAATCTAGGAATCAACCAAGCAGACAAAATTTCTCTCTATGATCGTACTAGTTGGTGATGAAATCCAACGTCACGTGATCAAGTCAAGAAGGGGCTAGGATATGGTGGAACAATTACAATGGCAACCTACTTAACGAACTTTCACCTTGGTGCAAGCTTCCACACAGTAATTGTGGATTTACCCTCCAAGGAGCCCGAGTGAGTTTGACCAATGTCTGTTCCAGTTACAGTGAGACTTCCCTTCACCATCACCTTGTGTAAGTACCTAAAGATTATGAAAACTAAAGACACCAATTCGCAGTGAATCCCTGGGCGGGTACAGTTGATAGTCCGATCCAAAACGTATGGGCGGGATAACAAGTCCGAAATCAACCCGAGAGGATCCCACACATAATCGTGGGTATACCTCCAAGCGACCCCCAATATACGATCTAACCACTACAAACAGTTGAACCACGGAGGGATAATTTCTGTAATTCGCCCGAATGCGACCTCGTGCATAACCCCTATGTGAGAGGGGGATCCCAGAAAACCAATACGACAATTGGATTTGACTCTCCCTAACTCAGGACGCTAATGTTTGTTTTGAAAACTTTGGAGAGTTGTACTCACAACCTAATCCAAAGTGCTAACCCTAGTCTACTGTTGGTGGAAGATCCTAAAAACAAAAATGTTCTAGATAATTTTTAATTAGCGTTCATTTTATAGCTATTCTTTACTCAAAGGGTGCACGAAAGTGAAACTGATGGAATGAGGACTCAATTCCCAAAAAGATTCATGAAATATGATAAGCAATCGTTTCTTTTCAATGAACGCCTATTTAAGGGAAAGAGAAAGAGTCGTTTTCACTTTCAAACACTAATATGAAACATACTCAATCAATTGGTTCTCAATTGAATCCAATGCAATGCTAAAACATTTTCAAAAATGCCTTCTTATATGCAAACCAATCACTAATATGTGTCTTTGTCGTTTGTATGCGAATCATGATTAATTCAATGCAAACAACTTCTCCTACCAACTACCCTTTCAGATCAAAGAGATTCGGACAAGTATGATCAGATTTCGCACAAACAACACACCCTCTTGCTATCAAACAAGAGAAAGAAAACCAAAAACACAAAAGGAAGGAGAAAGAGATTGGACAAGATGACCTTAAAGAACCAAAATGAGAAGATTCACAGACTTCTGATGTCCTTCACCAGAGTTTATGCTCAGTCAGACAAGAGAGAAAAACGTAGTGGATTGATTTCAAGTTCACAAAAGGAGCAAAAACTCAAAATAAGGGAGAAGGTCACAAAAAATGAACAACAAAGTGCCTATTCCTCAAAAGGTAGAGGGTCAAGTGTCATTAGGAAGATGTAATGAAGCATCAAGAAGCTGGACAAAGGCAAAAACAGAGACCGAGTTGCAAAAAACACAATTCTGGAAGGTAATTTTGCAAAAAAAAAAGGCTAGTGCTCTGGTGTAAGGGCCACCAGAGCGTTGTAAAGATCTGTATGAGACCTTTAGGGAGTGCTGGTGTTGGGATAACATGGGCACAGGGGCGCCAGGCTTCAAAAACTCAGAAAAAGGTAAAAAAAAACCAAAAACTCAGTCAATTTTTTGTCAATCAGGATGCATGTGATGGATTGAGGATTAAATCAACAAGTGCAATCATACATAGGGGGTGAACAAGGCCTATAGAAAAAAAAGGGTAAGACAAGGTCTATGAGGAAAAACCAAAACCAAAAGTTTCGATTCGATTCTCTAGTGGAGTCGCTAGTTTCCGTTGAAGGAAAATCTTCCTGCGGACAGGTAGATCTCCTCAAAGAGCTAGACTCTTAACTCTAAGACAGAAAGTGCTTATCATGGTCACTGACTTCCTTTTAGGTCTACAAAAACTAATGCATGAAGAGGAAGGAGGAAAGACGTACCTTTTACCGGTGTTTGTCCCTGCACGCTCCGAGTTGAACTCCAATCTTGAGCTCCTCGATAAGCCTTGTAGACAAACAAAGTACAACCACTTCCTATTCTATCGATATTAGTTCAAAGCAGACCTATCTACTTAGAGACAAATTCATGTAATGTCAAACACAAATTAGAAAGAAACAGGCCAAGCATATTACATTAATGAGGACAAAACGTTACTTACAGCCATAGATGGAATGTAGCAGTTTCATCAAGTTCTCCTTGCCTAACCCTTGCTCAAAATCTCCACGATCGAAATGTCGATAGCTTCGCTGATTAGCCTCCACTTCACTATGTGTTTCTTATGAGATCATAAATTTGGTATGATTCTCCATCCAAATCCCCTTTTCACCATGAGAAAGCCTGCTTATATAGCCCTGGAGAGGCTCAACAACTTGAGATATCTTTGGGGTGAGTTGAGGATTTTCCTCCTTGAGTTATGGATCTTCCCTAAGATCATAGCTTGAATAGGGATTCGAATCCAACTGCCTTTAGGGATTGAAGGGATCCTTCCCCCATTCATGTCAACAAACCAATTGCTACGGCAACGCTCCCTCAAAAGGGCCATCGGAGCGTTATAGCGCTCCCCAGTAGGATTTAGGGGGGTGCCAACACTCCCTAAACCCATCAGCGCTCCCCCAGAAGGGCTATCAGAGCATTATAACACTCCCAGATAGTGTAAGGGGAGGCGCCCACACTCCTAAGAGAGGTATAGGGGAGCACTCTCTTCCAAAAACTTAGTTTTTGTGGTTCTTTCAGATGGCAAGAGGTTCATAAGACTAGTTAACCATTCCTCCTCTTCCAAATCAAGTATTTGATGTGTGTCAAGTGTCCTTCTCATGTCATTATAGGCACGACATAGGCATCATGGTAGTATGCTTTGCTTGACACTCACGACACTTATGAGAAAAATGCGACACTTGCAACACTTGTAATGACGACACTTGCGACACTATCAAAGTGAGTAATTTTGATGTGTAACAGTGGGACCTGCCTATGGAACAATGTGATTGAGGGTCTAACCATCCTTTCTTGCATTAGGGGATGCAATTCTGAATGGCCTGGCCATCAATTCATAAAATTCCCCACGAATATCGAGTAGTCAGATTGGAAAAGGAGTTTGCTTTGGTGTTATTGGATCTAGAACATGAAACCAATGTAGAATTTGGAATTCCTCTGCTTCCCTTAAAATTATACTCATGATGTTTCTGATCTTCATATCCTCCAAGATGGATCTCTTTTTGAACTGGTTTAGGATGACCCTGGAATCTCCAATGATGATCAACTTTTCAATGTCTTGTCTCTTTGTTATACTGAGACCTTTATAGAAAGCGTTAGCTTCTTCTTGGTTATTAGAGGTGATGCCCAAACTCCATGAAAAGGTAGTTCGAGTATGTCCTCCTGGAGAGAAGATAACCCCACCCACACCTGCCACCCCTGAGCTTGATGATATATTTCAATTTACTAAAATTATCAAATATTTATGTAACTTGAAAATTGTATAAGTAAAACCTTAATAATTGTATAATAAGTCTTTCACTACAATAATTTTTTTTAATCAATAATACATTTTAATATCTAATGACATGTGAAATGTGTATATTGTTCATAAAAATATCATGTACTTGTTACACAATTTTGTATGTGTTATATAATACATATGTTTTATAAAAAGTATGTCTTTTTAGAATTTAAATATTTATGGATGGTTATGAATATTTCTAATGGCTATGGCTCATAGTGGGCTTCAAATGAAGATGTATCACGGGATTTGGATGAATTTTTTTTTTTTATAATATATACAAATGAAATCCAAGCATGGAATTGGAATTGAACTATTGTTAACATTTACAGTGTCTTTGTGGATAAGTGGTTTCAAGTTATGAATGCTTTTAAAAATTGTGTGCATATAAGTTCTATTGCGCCCTAGGAAAGACAACACAGGAAGAATTCTAACTAGATATCACAACAACCAACATAGAAAACTTATACTTCCAAAATTTACATTCACTCAAAAGTTCTTGCATTTTATGTTATATATGTATAAGCATTTTAAGCGGAATAATCATAATACATGGAATTCATAAATAATTGGAATTCAATAACAGTTTCATGTACAATGTTTGTTTGGCATAGATATGTAATGCCAATCACATTGAAAATCATTGGCTTCTTTGCCAAAATAAAATCAACGATGCTAAAAATAAAAAACCAAATAATTATGCTTATGCTTAAGGGTTTTATTATAGTTGTATGTCAACTCTATATTTCCATGCACTTGTATAAAAAAATTACCTTTTATGTCATTGAAGGTGTAAAAATAAATTTGAAATGGTATAAAATAATATAATAAATTACCTTGTTTTTTTTTCCATGAAAAAAATTCCCTCAAATTTATAAAGAGTATAAATCCATTTACAATATAGACCTCGGATGACTTGCAAGAAAGGTCGATCAAGATATAAGACCCAACCATATACGAGAGAAAAATGGCAGAAAGATAGAGAGATGACGAGAAAAGCTCGAAGAATGGCAAGGAGGACGAAGCAAAATCTAGTTAGCTAATCAAAACAATAGACTTTTCAACCCTTGATAGATAATACGCTATCCTTCGAAAAGGTTATAATAGGAGGTGGGACTCTCGACACCTTTATCAACATGATAAACCGAGAGCCTACCAACCACACCACCTAAAGCCTTCTTTGATAGGACATCCGCAACAATGTTTTGAGATCTAGGAATGTGCCGAAACTCGATGGCTGGGAAGTTGCTGGACAGCTTCAGGGTTCACTCCTTCCATCCTTCGATCTGAACTGAGTGAAGCTTGCTCTGAAGATTTATCCAATCTATAATAATCCTCGAATCACCTAACACCAGAATGTGATCTAAGGACCAAAAAGTGGCAAGTGAGAGAGAAACCCATAAGCCCATGAGTTTGTCTTTGGTGTTTGATCCCGAGCCACAGTTTAAAAACCAGTTTGTCGTTCTAAAATGGCTGGATTTGAAAGTGCCCCCTGCCCCACAGCAAAGGTCATTCTGTTGGGCCACACCATCAAAGCATATAAGAGTATAGCCCTCTGCCAGGTGTTGGTCGTATGCTTTGATTTTGGTTGGCTTTAGAGAGGACGACCTCCAATGGAAAGAGGAGAAAATTCTATGTAAAACAACAGGTCGGTTTGGAGGCCGATTCTCAAATAAAGCTTGATTTCTTTCAATCCATATCCACCAGCAGCCAATAGCTGCCAACGGGAGGGGAGCCGAACGGACAGAGTGCCACGCCGAGAAGCAGTCAATAATGGATACGCCCTTCCAAGCGGTCTGAAGAGAATAATGCTGAGAGGTGGCTGTCCAAATGTAAGCAGCGAATGAACAATGGATTAATAAGTGGTTTAAATCCTCTGTATCTTGCTTGCAAAGGGGGCATCGGCTGGGGCCCTTCTAGCCTCTGTTCTGTAGCACATCCCACGTCAGCGGATTTTGTTTTACACATAGCCAGCAAAACAAACGGAATTTTAGGGGGATCGACCATTTCCAGAGAGAATGGAGCCACGGGGCCTCCACAGAATCAGCTGTGGGCGGAAGGAGGGCCATATAATCATTTTTGACAGTTAGAAGGCCTGATGCATCTCCCCCGACCCACAGTAGAGAGTCAGGAGAGTTTGAAAGTGAGACCCCAGCCGACTTCAAAGATGTAGTGTAAACATCCCATTCAGTAGCTAGCTGTCCCTGTAGTGAAAGGTCGCTGCTATGGAACCAAGCATCGGATAGGAGAGGAGACAACGAAGGTATTTTAGCTTGCGCCAATGTGTAGAGATTAAATAATGAGAGCTGTGTTCTGAGAGAGGGCGAGAGAATGGAAAGATTTTCCAGCCCGAGAACTTTATCTCTACCAATTAGAATATCAGAACCTGTGCCAGGCTTCCAACGAAGCCAATGTAGGACCACCGGAGCGGCTTTGATCAGACCTTTCCAGAATGGAGAGGCACGTCTCAGCTCAAAGGAGAGTTTTCGTAACCAACGGAGGATAGGTAGAGAGCCAAGGTATTTGTCTGCGATGATCCTGTGCCAAATGCTGTTATAAGTGATTGCTCGCCAGAAAGAGCAGGCCAAGAGGGCCGTGTTGAAAAATGTAAGATTCCTTAGCCCCCAGCCCCCTTCCTTTCGAGGTTTTGTAATGGACTGCTAGCTGCAAAGATGTATATGTCGCTTACCAGCAATATCATTCCAGAGGAAATTGATGGAGAGCCTCCGGAGTAAGGTAATGATTTTGGCAGGAATACGCTCAAGAGACATCCAGTAAACAACCAGCCCCTCGAGCACAGATTTGACTAGAATGAAGCGCCCCCCCAATGACAACCATTTGTAACACCAAAAACCAATCTTTCTTTCAAACAGAGCCACTAGCCAGCTCCAATCAGCAGAGGTGGAGGCACCTGGCTTCAGCCTAAAACCCAAGTAAAGGAGACCATCTTTTAAGTCTAGAAAGGGGAAATGGATGGAATTCTTTAGAATCGAGAGCTCAGCTTCCGATACTCCCCAATAGTGGACCGTAGACTTAAGAGGGTTGATTGACAATCCCGTAACGTTGCAAAATGTATGGAGGACATCAAGAATAAATAGCCATTCTGTGCGGTCAGCTTTGGACATCAGGAGGATGTCATCGACGAACATGAGATGAAAAATCTTGACGAGCTTTGAAACTTTAACACTGGAGATATTAAGATCGGAGATGGACTTTGTAAGGAGTAGGCTAAGACTTTCCATAATGAGTAAGAAGAGATAAGGTGAGAGAGGGAACCCCTGATGAAGCCCCCTCTCGCTTTGGAAGAAACTGGTCGCCTCCCCATTGATCAG
>ML780283.1:1543416-1558138 GCA_009831015.1 Picea engelmannii
ATCAACAAGGGTATAATCTCTAGATTTGTGTCTGAGTGCTTGTTCGATTAAAAATCTTCGATTGGATTTGAATTTTTAGGTTGGTTACACATTTTGGATTGATTAATGATCAAAAGACCATTTTTTATTCACATTTGAAGAAACGTTTTCTTGTCATTTTTATTTTTATCTCCATTGAAAGATCGATTTGGGTGCTTGTTGAGTGTTTTATTTTCATTGATTGCTTATCCTTTCTTAGTTCCATCCCTGTTTCGGTTTTTTGAAAGGAAAAAATTAAATCCTTTTAGTATTTTAGGTAATCATTTACACAGAAAATATTGGCATTCAAAAAATTGAAAGAGAACAAATAGTGAAATTATATTGTTGATGATTGTTTGGTATTACATTCAAAGAAAAGGAATTGTACGTCATAGTTCACATTGTTTCATAAAAATACTTTCTCCCTACTATAGATAGAGTTCATCGAACAAAAGTTTTCATCATTCATTTCTATTTGCACATTATTGGGTCGAAGTCTTACACAACATTGGTTTCATTCCCGTCTACCTCTTGAGTAACAACAATTTCTTAAAAACAATGCGAAATTTAAAAACTCAAGTAGTAACTTTTATTTTCTGGAGCTCTTTTACACCAACATTAGCTAGGCTAGAGCTTTGGAATAGGCAGTGAGACAGACTCTCCAAAGCACAAAACACACAATAGTATCTTGTGATAAGGCGTGTTCAAATCCATTTGCAACATTTTTTCCTGAGAAGCCCTTCTCACACAAGGGTCAAACCTGAGGTCGCATTGAGATTGGTAGAGTTGCTCATCTTGCTTTGTTGGTATCAGTGTAGAGATTGCATGTATTATGGGGGTCGCTTGAAGGTATACCCACAATGATGAGTGGACGCATCTCAAGTTGATTTTGGGCTCGATACCCTGCCCTCACGTGTGGATCGGACTGTCGTCTGTTTCCCCACACATCACTGTTGTTTGTGGTAACTTTAGTAGCCTATCTTTTTAGGATCTTACACAAGGTGAGTGTGGAGGGGCAAGTCTTCATGGTACCTGGAATCGACGTTGGTCAGACTCACTCGGGATCCTTGGAGTGTATAACCACGATTATGTGTGGGATCTTGCACCAGAGTGTAAGTCCGTTAAGCAAGTTGTCAATGTAACTTTTCCACCCTAGCCCAACTCCTTCTTATCTCGGTTTCATGACGTTAGATTTCATCACCAACTAGTGAATTTGAAATGAGAAGGTTTGTTTGCCTGGTTTGAACTCTAGATTTTATTAGCGAGTGTTGTTTGTTTTTGTAGTTGGCCATAGATTTTTTTCGCCGAATTTTTGCTTCCGCCAACATAGACCCTCCCCATCGTTCACACAGGGTATAGGGACTTCCATCGGAAAACATGGAAGATTCTACCCCTATACCCCCTCACACATTAGAGGGCTCTCCTCAACAAAGTGAAGTCCAGGATACCAACATAATACAAGAGGAAGGTTCAGCCTCCTTGGAAAGTTTCTGAATTATTTCTGATTCTATGGAAGCTTTCCGCATCCCTCCTGGGTATGAAAGACATTTTCTCCGGATGAATTCTACCAGGGAACTTGTTGTTGTTTCTTCTGGAACTCTAACCAGAACTTTTGGAGACGACAATCCTTTCTGGACTACTGACATAGATAGAATCCCACCTCGTACGGTGCGAGACCTTTATGGCTCAGGGGCAGGCATGGATATACCCGCCATCCCTGAGCTACCCGAGACATCTGTCATTCTCACAGTATCCCTAGGTCATTTTTCTAGTACAATTGCCTATCTCTTTGCTGGTTCAGATGCATAGTCAGCTAGTCCTAGTTCAACCATCCCTTTTCAAATGGCCCACTCTACGATCCTCCCTCGTGCTACAACTATTCCCACCAAGAATACAGTTGTTAAACATGCTCCCATTGGTACACCACATTCCTCTAGACCTACCCCTTCCCTCCCCTTTTGTTATCACGCTTTGAAACCTTCTGCTGCCATCCATACCCAAATTCCATTCGGAGTACCACTTGGGCATACTACCTCTGCTAGTTATGTTCTGACACCTTCCCAGGTCCTCTCCGGAGGGTCTTATCCACCTCTTCATGGCAGATCTGACCCTAGTGTCTCCTATCCAATTGAAAACACTCATCATCTACTCACTTCCGGTTACTAGATTCCCACTGGAGGGAAATCTTATGCCGAGGGGAAAACTCAATCTGGGGGTCATACTCAAATTGGGGCGCCTCCTCCATATGGAGGACATTCTTAGGTTGGAACTTATAATTCACAATATGGACCGAACAGGTCAAACTTGTTAGATCACCTTTGGAACCTTCAAGGAAACCCACAACCCTCTGGGGGGAAACCTTCTCAAGATAGTGGTTCGATACCCCCTAACTACGGTCAACCATATCCGTGTTCTTTGAATCCCACTTGGGGTACAAACGTTTCGTCCAATACCCCTCTCGAAGGGAACATCCCTAACTAATCCAACCCCATGGGATACATGCCTCCCCATCACCGGCCAAGTCTACCAGGATCTTCGCATCATATGAAAACTGCTTACGGTCCTACTGGTATACCGACGGGACTTCCTCCCCAAAGTCACTAGTACCCTCATGTGAATAGACAGTTACCCTTCTTAGCCACTTTGGATCTTCCCGATTTGTCTAGAATTTTGAATGACCCTATCCATCACTCTCCTCATGGGCCTGTCATACCGTCCAAATTACCATTCGATATTCCTAAGTTCGATGGTAAACTGGGAGAGGATCCGAACAATCATGTAATGACTTTCCACCTTTGGTGTTCATCCAAATCTTTGATGGATGACTCCATTCGGTTAGGTCCTTTTCAATGAACTCTCACGGGTTCAGCTGCGAAGTGGTATTTAGAATTACCACGAGGCTTCTTCGTCGACTTTAATACCCTAGCTATGGATTTCCTCACTCACTACCAGTTGCCAATTCGTTATGAAATGGGGAACCAAGGTTTTTAGTTCTTTCAAGCAAAATAAAGCCACTTATATCTCTGATCACATTCATGAGTGGAGACGAAGACGACGTTTAATCGAAATCGATCTTACCGATCAGTTATTAGCAGAATGGTTCATGAAATCCTTCATGAATGACATATCTAAAGACATTTCCATGGGTGGATTTGTCACAGAAGAATAGGCGATCAGTCATTCCCAATACCTCGATCTCGTTTATTCACAAACATGTACTCTTTATGATCTGCTCCCTGACGCACCTCTTCCTTCTACCATGACCACCTCAACAACCCTAGCAGCTTCGCATGTCGCTGATGGTGTGATAGGTACTTTCCATTCTCAACCTCAATCTGCGCAGGCCTCTCACACCAATCCCAAATCCCATGCTTCTAATGTTCAAACTGCTCCGACGCCCACCCCTCCCACCAGTAAAACTTCATACGTGAACGTTGTTCAATCGACTCCTACTAGTAATAATAAATCTAGAAAAGGAAAGGGTAGGAATAAGGAGGATAAAAATAACAACCCACTATCCGACAAGACCAAGTCACAACCTGCTGATGATAAGGAAAAACGCAAACCTCACTATCCTTGCCTTATCTATGGTGATGATCACTACACGAAGGACTGTCTGATACGTGCTAAGGTCACAAAGTTCCTTCAAGGGACCCCAAAACCTCCTACACCTTTCGTCTTGTCTCATCCCTTCACTTCTCAACAACAGGCTCAATTAGTCATCCATGATCAGCCTTCTTCCTCCACTACCTCCTACGTACTTATGTGTACCGATGATTCAAAGAAGAATGACATCACACTTACCACTCGTGCCAAAGATTACTCTTCCTCCAAGGATAAAGTTGATGACATACCACCTTCGTTGGTTCAACAATATACCTGGGCTCCACCTTCCAACGGTTCTCTTCATCTTGAATGATCGAACCCCTATACAATCCTTCACCCTCCTCCCAAGGGCGTCGTTCGAAAGTCTACTTTCAATCCTCATGCACGTGCTACCCATAACTACAGTATTTTAGAGGATCTAGTGCAAGCATCGTCTGCGATGTCAGCCCTCGAAGTCCTTCAGAGTTGTCCTACACAACAAAAGGCACTGTTAAAAGCTATCGGTGGAATCGACCCTACGGATACGAATTTAATAATCTTTAACTTGGAAGATCACATTCCAAGGTTACCCCCTTAGCTCGCATTTCAAATACAAGTTGTTGTCAATGACAAGAACATTTGTAGAATAGTTATTGACGAGGGTGCCTTAACATGTGTCATGTCTATTGCCTGTTGGAAAGCCATTGTCTCTCCTTCCTTAACTGAATCACACAACATGCTCAAAGCCTTTAATGGATATGGATTTAAACCTTACGGTGTTCTTCCTTAATTGCCTATTACATTAGAAGGAAAAATGGTCAACGTTGAAGTTGAGGTCTTTGACGCACCTCTCAATTACAACCTTTTACTTGGCCATAGTTGGATTGATTCCATGCGTGCAGTCATGTCTACTCTTTTACGTATCGTGCGTTTTCCACATCAGGGAAAAGTAGTTATAGTAGATCAATTGGCCTTCTTTAACTTTGATACACATACCAACAATGTACCTTTGATTGCAAATACACCCCCTGGGTATGAGAATGTCAGTGTCGGTCTACTAAAAGATTCAAATCTGATGGGTACATTTTCGATCCCACCACCCGACGTTCCACCTCCTTTGGTTTCCTTGATTAATATGATTTCCACCTCCATATGCGAAACTCCCGCGTCTTCTGACCTGTGGATAGTACCCGAACACGGTGATTATCTTTGCTACGACAACCGGATGCCTTTAAGTCTGGTTGAATCTGCCTACCAGGCCATTCAATCGACTGACCCTTCTACCCCCTCTCTTGGTGATTCATCTCCTGACCTGTTCCACGTTATTTTTCCCACGGACAAGATGATTATGTCAGTTATGTCGATGGAAGATACTCCTTGGGATGATGGACATTATCGTTCCATTCTCTTTCTCGAACAACACACCATCGAGATCTACCAATGGATCTCAACTCCATCGATCGTTGTGGTTATTGCTTCGGTTCTTGAACCCACACACAATTTGTTATACGAAGGGAAATTAAGTAACATTTCACCCACCATCCCCCTCGACATATCTATTAAACCTGGAGTTGTTGAAAATGTCCATATCAAAGCTTCCTGTTCCACCGATGAGGTTGTCACATATAAGTCACTTTTTCGAGAATTTCGTGACATCTTCACATGGAGCTATGAAGAGATGCTAAGTATCGACCCTGATATCTTTGTAGATGAAATTAAGACCTACCCATGCATTAAACTCATCCGGTAGAGACTTTGCCCAGTCCACCCTCGTAAAGTAGCTGCTATCAAGCTTGAAGTCGAAAAACTTCTTAAAGCTAGCTTTATTTATCCTGTGGCTTTGACTGATTGTGTATCCAATCTAGTTCCGGTTAACAAGAAACAAGGTACAATCCATGTCTATGTTGATTATAGGGATATCAACAAAGCTTGTCCTAAGGACAACTTTCCTACCCCCTTTATTGACCAAATCGTCGATGATTGCGTTAGAAGTGAAATCTTCTCTTTGATGAACGATTTCTCTGGATATAATCAAATCAATATCTTACCCACTGATCAACACAAAACTGCTTTCATTTGTCCTTGGGGCACCTTTGCCTACTGAAAACTGCCCTTCGGTTCGAAGAACGTCGGCACAACGTTTCAATGTGCGATTTCTTACACTTTCCATGATATTAAGCATATTGTACAACCATATTTAGATGACCTACCATCACATTCCATGCATTGTAGCGATCCTCCGAGCCATTTTCCTTCGTTGCCAGTTCTATCGCATACGCTTAAACCCACAAAAATGTGTCTTTTGTGTGGATTCCGTCCGACTCCTCGGCTTTATTGTATCACGTCAGGGGATTAGGGTAGATCCTTTGAAGGTCGAGGCGATCCTCAATATCCCTCCTCCTTCCTCACTTCACTAGCTACAAAGTTTGCAAGGGAAGGCAAAATTTCTACGTCGTTTTATCCCAAACTACGCTGAGTTAAAACTTGGATTTACTCGACTACTAAAGAAGGGCTCTAAGTTTGTATGGGACACCACTGCCAACAAAGCCTTCGATGCTTTGAAACTAATTTTAACCCCTATCCCACTCCTTTTCCCATCTGATTATAGTCGATATTATTTCCTTTACCTCGCTGCTTCGGAATCTGCCATTGCCATGGTTCTGAACCCAATGCCCAACCTAGTACCTTGCTCTGCCACCTTCATTAACCTCAAGCATGTGATTTCCAAGAAGATGATTTACACAACGAACATGTCAATCATTATTTGAGTCAAGTCTCACGACTACCGAAGCCAAGTACTTACATGTTGAAAAACTGGCCTTGGTAGTTGTTCAAGCAGTCCAACATTTCCATCACTATATTCTACCATGTAAGACCATTGTAATTTTCGATTGCAACCTTATGCAACACATTCTTACACGTCAATTGCTAGGGGGAAAATACTCCAAATGGATAGTGATTCTCCAGGATTTTGACTTAGAATTCGAACGCGCTAAGTCCAAGAAATCCTTGGTGTTTTCCGAACTAATATGTGACCTTCCCTTCGTTGAGACAAAACATGTGGCAGAGGATTCCCTACTCGACAAATCCTTTTTTCTGATTAGTTTTGATCATGTTTGGTATGGAGATATTATCATCTATCTCTAGACTCAAACTTTATGACCGTACCTCTCTAGTTCAGACCGTCGTCACATCTGCTACCAAGTCCGTCAATACATCATTCTTGGTGACACTCTTTATCGCCATGGTGTTGACTCTATATTTCGACGCTGTCTCACGTTTGATGAGGCCACAAAAGCTTTGAATGACTGCCACTCTAGAGCATATGGCAGTTGTATGTCCGGGTATGCAACTGCCCAAAAGATCTTGCAAGCAGGGTACTTCTGGCTTTCTTTATTTAAATATTGTATAACTGTCGTCCAAAAATGCCATGCTTGCCAAACATACAATCATAAGATAAGATCTCATCTCGCTCCCTTACACCCTGTAGTTTCCGTTGGACCTTTCTCTAAATGGGGTATCGATTTCATGCCCTGTAACCCTCACTCAGTCGGGGGGCATGGATACATTATAGTAACCATGAATTATTTCACGAAATGGGCTGAGGCGATGCCTACATTCGACAATACGGGAAAAACTGCAGCCCTATTCATATTCAATCACATCATCACACGATTTGGAATCCCATAGTTTATCGTCACTGATCACGGTAGCCACTTTCAAAACTTCATGATATCTGAGCTTACAGAAAAGTTGGGTCTTCGACATGAAAACTCAACCCCCTACTATCCACAGGCCAATGGCCAAGTTGAAGCACTCAACAAGGTTCTTATCACCATGCTTCGACGGATTATAGGAATTCACAAAACGAGTTGGCACATGATGTTGTTTTCAGCATTGTGGACCTATCGGACATCCTTGAAGTCTGCCATAGGGTTTACACCTTTCCAATTAGTGCAAGGTATAGAAGTTGTCCTACCGATTGAATGTGAGATTCCATCGTTAAAACTAGCCATTGAACTTCTCCTGAACACCTCTGCTAAAGAAGAACGTCTGTTTGTATCTTATGAAATTGGACGAAGCTCATCATGATGCCACCAAATTTATTGAAACCCAGAAGAAACACATAAAATCCCAATACGACAAGCATGTCAAGCCACGCGTTTTCTCTAAGGGTGATCTAGTTATCCTCTATGAACAAGATCGTGATTTGCTATGAGCCGGAAAATTTGAGGCTATGTGGCAAGGCCCTTATATCATCAAAAGAGTGTTGGAGAAGGGAGCCTACGAGTTAGTGGATTATGATGGCATTCCTTTGAGTGAACCCAAAAATGGGCTTTACTTGAAGAAGTACTATGCTTAGACTATCTTTGCATGTGTGTTTGTATTTTACTGTATCATATTGTTGTGTGCTACTTTTGTGTGCTTTTTTGTTATTTGGTTTCTACCCTCAACCACTTACCTTGCATTGTGTTTGGTTTCCAGATGTTGGAGTCTTCGTTACCCCACTTTGGCTTCGCCGATGGCGCTAGTCGTAGCACTCAGAACCTAGCTTATGCTGCATGGGAAATCTATGCACCCACAAACAAACTTATCATTCTACACGGTGTTTGCCTCGATCGTGCAACCAATAATATAGCAGAGTATAACGTAGTCATCGAATTATTGACCGATGCTCTCTCACTTGGGATTCATCACCTGGTTATACGACTTGATTCACAACTTGTAGTGCTAAAGTTAAGTAATGTCTATGCTATCTGAAGTCCTACTTTATTACGGGTATATTTACGAATTCGCCTCTTGGAACATTATTTTGATTATATCGAGTATCAACACATTCCTATATGTATAAATACATTAACCGATGCATTAGCTAATTATGTGTTAGACATACATATGAGACATTTATAAATCCAATCACGCATCACATGTTCTATACAAAGCAAAATAAGCAGGTAGAATCCTCATGTGTGTGTGTATATATATATATAACGATAAAAGTTTTTTACAAAAAGATTGTTTCCCATCTGAAGACCAAAATTTCAAAATATGAAGCTCACAGCTTCTACAAAATGGCATCATGGATGCTGCTCATGGTAAAACACTACTACTCGTGATACCCTACAGAGTAATCATCTCAGTGGACCAGCCACGCCTACGGTATGGCGCTGGAAATGCCTCAGGACCTCGTCGATCGACATATTTGGGATCCCTGCAGTCAAACTCTCCAGGTTCTGCTCAATCGCTTCATAATCTTCCGCATCCCATCCTACTACTACCGCTTCTTCCCCTCGCCTCTGAATAGGGGATGTACTCGGGGGTCGGAATGGCCCTACATTTGCATGGTCAAAATATTTTGATTGGTCCTTGGATTGAAAACATAAAAATAAAAAATGTGTTTAATATTTTGAAAAATTTACAAAAACACCATAAAAGCAAAATGTTTTTCTTACCTAGATCCCCCCACTAAGAACCCTCAAGTAACACCAAGTCAGAATCATGGCGAAAATCCAGCCCGACATACTCATAGTCATCGATCATCAAGATCTGGGGCTCCAACCAATCAAAAAATGTATCATTATATTTGATAATAGGCCCTACTACATGCCGGGACATGAGATCACACCACGTTTCATCCACGGATCTTGTGGCCCTGGTATATTCCACTCTACCTGTAAGCATAGGTGAGGGATTCTTTATAAGAAGACATATACCAAAATGGATCCGTACCCAAATTGCTTTAGTTCTCCATTCTTGTTCTTGGCCAACTGACTCTTCATACTGCGGAGGAGTCCATCACACCAGTTGAACACACGAGGATCCGTGCATTCCACGGTGTATTGGAAGTAGCTCTGCAAAGCCATGTGCGGAGAAGCACTCCCTGCCATCTGTGCAATGGTGAAAAGAATGGTTCTGAGAGTCAGATCACAAACCCCTCTGATAGCCACTTTACCCTTGCGCTGCTCGGCCTCATGTACACAATAGCGTCTGATGTATTCACTCATCGGCAAACCACTGCGTCAACCTCCTGTTAATGTCACTTGCGCTCCACGACGAGATAGCCCCGTCAAGAAGTAAATATCTTTGATGTCCAAGGAAAGCACATGAACACCCACATGAAATACTTGTTGGTCCATGCCCCACATATGGACCAAATATTCCAACAGTCTCAGTTGGGCTCTCATGCCCTGGATCTTGAAGAACTTTAACAAACCACACTATCGTAGGGAATTTATAGTACCCGGATCATTTAAATCCATTGCATCATCACCTTCATGCTCTATTTCTCTCCACTCCAACATCTTTGTAATCAAAATACCTGCATGGAGATGAAAAAAAGAAGTTAGCACCTTTAGTCATCATTTTTTGGAGTTCATTTTGGTTTTTTGGCTGCCGCAACCGGGCTTCACTTATAGAGCGGGGTTTTCGTAGGTGAATTTGGGCGCCTGCGGAAATCAGGCCCTGATATAGGGCACCTGTGGTGGCCCCAGTGCATGCCTACGACCCAAAAATTCACCCAAAAAATCATCTTTTAAACGATTAAAATGAATTTTAAACCATTGAAAATGAAGAAGACGAGGTACTCACTATTTTCATGCAAACTGTTTACAAAATGATCGCCTATGCTCCCCGCAATTGACCACTGAAATATGAGGTGAAAAAGGGCTCTTAGACAAGTTTTTGACAAAATAAAAGTGAAATAGTGAAAATGAGTTCTTATCCCTATTTATCTCATTTTTTTTATTTTTCTAAAAATATTTTATATCATTTAAATATATTTTCTCAAAAACCTACTAGCCTAATGGTCTCGTGAGTGTCTTGTTTTTTGCAGATGGGCAGACTAGGGTTCCGGGCAATGAAGGGTGGACAATTTTTGCGATTCGTTTTTTTTTTGTCGCATGTATGATTACTTTTTAGGGGTTTTTAGAAAAACATCGAGCTTAGTCTTTGTTCGTTCTCGTGCTTGAAAATCGATGAGAACGTAACCGAGTATACTTTTTTCGTCTTTTCGAACTCGTCATGGTAACACGAAAATAACGAAACTTACGGAGTAACCTTTAAGCTCTTTTCACACTCCTTAAAAATGAAAAGATTGTCGAGCGACATTGTTCTGTTCACGCTCGTAAAAGTATTTGAATAAAACGTTCGATGGGCGATAGTTTATCACTTTTTCGGTTTTGTCGAACTATTTTACAAAAAAGGAATTGAGAGAGTTCTCTTTTAAGTGTTTTTACAGACTCTATAAATATGAAAAACCTTCGAGTTTTCTATCTTTGGACTTGTTAAACAAACATCGAAAGACCCATATGGGATCCAACCACTCCTTATTAGGGTTCGTTAAAAATACTCCGAGGGACTCGTCCAAAGGATGAGCTTACATCAACAAGCATATGTTATCCTCCTTAAGCTTGCATAAAAATAAAGAGGTAATCGCCAGAAATGGTGGGGGGAAATTTAGGAAAGAGGTGTGTCTCTGAATTTGTGTTAATGGTAGTAAGCATCGCTCTTGAACATGGCACCCCCTTCATCATTTGAATCTGGGTTGGGAAATCCAATTGTCTCTCGTTTGAATTTCTGCAAGTTCATATATTGGGTCGTCTTTGAGTCAATGCTTCCAAGACTAGTGTCATGCCATTCATATGTTCAAGAGAAGTTCAACCAAGCCCTCTATTGAGTCGGCCATCTGCAATTGTCAATTGCTACCATGTCGACCTTCCTTGTGTCAGTTTTCAATCATGTTCGTACTTTGCTCTACCCTAGATCTGTTACTTATTCTGTGTCATTTGATGGGGGATACATCAAGGCCCTCCCGTGACGAGTATTTTCCTGTCGAATTTAACTCATTATCCAGGAACAATACTTAGAAGCTATTTAGTGCCTTAGAGCCTGCATGCCTCAATGGCAGGTTTCTTCGCCTTTGACAGTGGATTTACATCCTTGATCCCTGATCGAGAGATTCCATCAAGTGTTCGAATTCAACTCATCTATTCACACTTGTTGGATTGTACTATTGTACCTTGGGAGTCATTGACATCAATGGTGATTTCCCTCGCACTTGTTAATGGTTTTCATTAACAACCGGTAATAAAGTGGTTTATAACCATGTTCGACTTCAGCGCCTGTAATCACATGGATAGATTCGTACTAACAGACGGTGGGATTGAAGACCCTAGACCTCATCATCTTTTATCCAGGTTGTGATGGAGTATTTGTGATTTTAATTGACACATAGATCCACTTTTTATGTCTCGTGGCTATGTCTGTGTCTGAGTTCTCCAATACATAGATCCACAGTGTATTCCTGGTGGCTATGTAGAATCTTGATGACATGGATCCACAGTGTATAATTGGTGGCCATGACTTATATTTATGATTCCAATCATTTATAGTCTGAACATGGGAATGCCTACTTCAAATATGATATAATATTGTGCGGATGCTTGATTGTTTGCAGGTTCCCAATTGGTGCGCTCCTTGTTTCCAACACACACACACACATCTTTACAAAGTATTTCGGTTGTCACGAGTTCTAGCCTCATACTTTGGGGGGCATTCTGTTACACATTATTTTGGTCTCCCTGATGATGATTTCACAAACATGTGTTCAGGCTCCCAACATGACTTTTTGCCTAAGAAAAACAACTTCTTTCCTCCTCTACAAGGCTGCTTTTTAGAAAGGGTCCGCAGGCTACACATATTACACAGTGTGGAAATCTATGATTTCTGCACGCTGCTCTATAGCTGACCCACGGGATTTCCACAGGCTGCTATATAGGCAGGGTGTGACAACGTTCCAAATCTAAAAGAGGAAAGAGGTTTTACAAAGTTTCTAGAAGGGGAATCTTCTAGAATGTGAGGTGGCATCCGTATGGTTGCGATCCTATTGGTTTCTCTAATTTGGTGGGATCATCCTCATCCTTTTAAACCACTTCACCTTCTCCTATATAATCATGGACTTCTCATGGAAAAGGTTAAACATGATTAAGCAGAGAATTGATGAAAGAATAGTTTGAAGACTGTGTGAAGAACCCTGTTCCTAGTGATGCTTGAGGCCTCAATTTGTCTATCAAGCTTTTGTGGATTATTTTCATGCATATTTCGGAGAAAGTGTATGTGTGTGTTGGAACGAAGGACCACTAAAAGAGAAATTGCGACATCAAGAAAATTCGATTGTATCTTATACTTTTCATTAATATAAAACGGTGGCACGTCTCTTTCCCATAAAATGATTAGTATTTTATCACATGATTCCTTGATCACATGTTTAGGTTGTCATTGAATTCTACTATTGCTTCTTTCATGTTGGTTGGTTTGTGTTGTCATAGATATGATTCCACAAGAGCATGGGAGTGAAGCAGGGACAACAAAGATATAAGGAAGCAATTCATAAGGTATGTTATCTCTTCTTCCTTCGGTAGTAAACTCAATGATCACAACTTAGGGAAAGCATCTTGTTCCGTCTCATTTTGTTCTAGATCCAGGTGGATCTAGGGGGATTAGTTCATGTCCGCATCTACCGATTTACCCAATAACATGAGCATATTTGGAAAGGCGATCAACTACCACCATGTTGATTGACTTATTGTCTGATTTAGGCAATCCAACAATGAAATCCATAAAAATATCCCTCCAAATAGCAGGGGGAATCGAAAGCGGTTGGAGTGTACATGGAGCTTTGACTGTTTCTCCCTTGTTGCGTTGAAAAACATCACATTCAACCACAAAGGTGCAGACATCATGTTTCATACTATCCTAGAAAAAAGAACATTTGACTTGTTCATAGGTTTTGGTAAACCATGAATGCCCAACTGCGAGAGAAGCATGAAACTTAGAAAGCACTATTGATTTAAGTTGTGACAATTTGCTTAAATACAAATGAACTTTGTAGCAAAGCTCTTCATTATGCCAAAAGTACCCTGGAGAAGATGGAGAATGGTGTTGCAATTGTTGGATCAAGTGAGAAAGTTTGGGGTCTTATAGCCATTAATGGAGAACAACTTGGAGCCAATATAGTATAATGAAGGAGAGGGAAAAGAGGGACCCTTCTTCTAAATGATCTCATAATCATATCCAAAGAGCTTGATCACCCATTTGTGTTGCCCCGGGGATGAAATTTGTTGTTCTAGAAAATACTTGAGGTTCTGGTGATCATTTTTAATTTGAAAGTGTTGCCTCGATAGATAAATACGCTAGAGATCCATGACATGAATAATAACCAACATTTCCTTTTCATAGATGGGCTGGCCCAAATGTCTCTCCAAAGTCTTTTTTCTAGTGAAGGACAAATGATTTGCATCTTGCATGAGTACTTCCCCAATTCCTTTCCATGATGCATCACATTATAGGAAAAAATTCTTTGTGAAGTCGGGAAGTGCCAGGACAAGAGTTGTGCACATAGCATCTTTCAAGGTGTGAAATGATTGATCGGCTGCTAGAGTCCAAGTGAAAGCATTCTTTTTAAGGAGAGCAGTGAGAGGTGCTTCAATTTTTCCATAATTTTGAACAAACTTGTAATAATATCCCATTAAACCCATTAAACCCCACAAACTCTTAATATTTTTAGGGCAAAGCCAATCCTGCATAGCTTCAATTTTCTTAGGCTCCACCCACACACCATCATTGATGACAATATGACCTAGGTACTCCACTTCTGAGGCTTCAAAGGCACATTTCGATTGTTTGAGGAAAATTTGGTGCTGAGAGAGTAGATGGAGAACTTGATCCACATGGGTGAGATGAGATGGACAAGTTTGACTATAGATGATAATAATATCAAAGAAAACTATGAAAAAATGATAGATAAAAGGATAAAAGACATGATTCACGAGACTTTGGAAAGTGGAGGGAGCATTACATAGGCCAAATAGAATTACTAAGAACTCATAGTGACCCTCATGAGTTCGAAATGCAGTCTTGAGAATGTCTCCCTCTTTCATATGTATCTGGTGGTAGCTAGAACGAAGATCAAGTTTAGTAAAATATTGAACACCGCTCAATTCATCCAATAGATCATCAATGACATGAATGAGAGATTTGTCTTTGATGGTGAGTTTTTTAAGTGCTTGAAAGTCTGAACACATGCACCAATTTCCTTCATTCTTGAGTACAATGACCACCT
>ML780283.1:1559977-1589091 GCA_009831015.1 Picea engelmannii
TTTTGGTTACCTCAGTCACCTGTAGATATTCAATATGCTCAAGTGTGATTAAAATGAGAGAGCCTTGCCTCTTATTTATACTTTCATGTAGCTTCCTCAAGGGGTTACCTTTTAACCATCTTAACCCACTTTCCTTATTGTAGGGTTAACCAACTTCTAACCACTTGTCCAATTAGTAATTTATCTATTAAATTTATTATTTAAATAAATTATTTTGTATCAACTTTGACTTATAGTACACTCATCACTTCACTTTACCTCAAGGGGTTACCTTCTAACCATCTTAAACCACTTTCTTTATTTTAGGGCTAACCCACTTCTAACCACTTGTCAACTTAGTAATTTATTCATTAACTTTATTATTTAAATAATTTATTTTGTATTCACTTTGAATTATAGTACATTGATCACTTCATTTTATTATTTACCTTCTAAAAAACTCTTAAACCACTTTGACTACTTTGACCTTTTGGGGCTTCTAGATGACTCATGAGGGTTCTCCAACTTCACATGGTCATAACTCTCTAACTGTGAGGAGTTATATGATGTTACACATACCACTGGAAATGGAATGACATGTACTATCTATATAGAATAATATTACCTGCAAATATACCAAAACTCACACTATTATCCATCAAACAAACTTGGGTCCATTACCCAAACCTGGGTTCTCCAACTTCACATGGCCATAACTCTCTAACCGTGAGTTATGTGACGTTCCACATACCAACGGAAATGGAATGACATGTATTATCCATATAGAATATTCTTACCTTCAAATATATTAAAACACAACATGAAACAACCTTGGGTCCATTACCCAAACCTTTGTGCTACTGGAATTCGCTATCAAAATTCTTCCAAGGGTTTACATCAATCACTAAGGGTTGAAATCAATCTAAAATATCACTCTCCAATGGTTGACATCAATGACAACCAACAATCCATACCAACTATCCATCAACCTAAGCCAATTGTCTGACAATCTCCCCCTTTGGCATTGATGGCAACACCAACATTGATGACAACACTTAGTCTTAATAACATTAATGCTTATACTCTTCATGAATGTTTCTATCTCTCCCCCTTTGAAATCAATGGAAAATGGTGTCTCCTTTTGGGGCTGCTCCCCATGACTGAACTCTCATTGGGGCCGCTCCCCCTGTATGCATGGTTTTGATTTTTCTTTGTGTTTATAAGCCTCTGATTACTCTCTTTCCCTTCATATGAATAATATCTCCCCCTTTGACAAAGGGTATCACTCTGATGTCATATCGCTCATTCTTCCCTTGTGACAATCGCTCCCCTTGGAAACATGCTTCTATGATATCTCTCCAAGCATTTACCTTTTCATATGATAAATCTCCTCCCATTTGTCCTATTTATGGTGCTTCCTCGTGAGCATCTAAGACATATAAGATAAGCATTCAAAAACATTCATTTTGGAGTATAAATACTCCTAGTCTTTAGCGAAGATACTCAAGGGCTTCCCGTGAAAGCGGTTTTGTAAAGACATATTCCACATATTCAACTCTGATGTTCTTCTCTGCAACCTGTTCCCGTAGAAAGTGATACTTGATTGGAATGTGCTTCGTCTTTGAGTGAATCACAGGGTTCTTTGAGATACTGATGGTGTTTGTATTATCACAATAGATTGGAATGGGCTCATCATACTCAACCTGTATATTTGTCAAAGTTTGTTTCATCCATAGAACCCATATACAACATGCTGCTATTGCAATATATTGTGTCTCGACTGTAGATAAGGATATTGATGATTGTTTCTTTCTTAGCAAAGATACTAAACACTCACCCAAGTAGAATGTTGCTCCACTGGTGTTTCGTCGGTCATCAGTGCAACCTTTCCAATCTGCATCTGTGTAGGTAATAAGTGATAGATCATTTCCTTTTGGATACCATAATCCAAACTCTTATGTTCCTTTGAGATATCTGAAAATCCTCTTCACTGCTAATATATGTGATTCATTTGGTTCTGCTTGAAATCATGCCACCTGTCCAACTGCCTACATTACATATGGTCTGGATGATGTCACATATAGTAAGCTACCAATCATTGACATGTATTGCCTCTGGTCTGTAGACTTTGAATCATCATATTTTCTCAACTTGCAATTGGTTTGCATAGGAGTGGTAACTGGTTTGTAATCTTCCATTCTGAACCTATTTAGCATTTCTCTGATATACTTAGTTTGAGAAATAAAAATTCATTGGTTTCTTTGACATATCTGAAGACCCAAAAAGAATGATAGTTCTCTAAGTAATGACATTTCAAATTCATTCTGCATATCCTTTGCAAATTCTGGCTTAACCTGTCATTAGTACTTCCAAAACAATATCATCAACATAAATTTCAATTAATAAAATATTACCTTGAGTTACTTTGATGTAGAGGTTGTTGTCTATGCTTCCTTTCCATAGTTCGTAGGGAGTTTTGTCATTGTTGTTTCTGAAAATTACTCTATTTTGAATGTGAACTGATGTATGCACTACATGTGTCCAAAAAATATCTGTCAATTTGGAATCCATTAGCATTGTTCAAGCCATTTCATGTGTAATTATCATCCATTATGATAATGTTCTTTTGTCTCTGAACCACTCTTTGAACCAATATATGAATCCATGCTCTTGTCCACTGTCATATATCTGTCCAAACCTTCTAAGTGTTCTTATGAATCCATCTCTGTCCACACTTTCCAAGACTCTACTTGTGCAACTGTCCATAATGCTGACCCATTTATCACTATACTATCATGAAGTCTTGATTAATCTATCAAACTATACTTCTGCTAACTAATTGCTCTGAATCTATCTTCTCAAACTCTGCTAGCTGCTCGAAGGATGGTTCTTTGGTCTGTCACAACTATTGCATAGACTCCCCCTCTATAATATTCATATTACTTCAGAGTCTCTAAACCGGATGGGTCAGAACAATTCCTGCTCTGATGTGTATTCATCATCATCTTCATTGGTAGATTCATCATCATCTTCATTGGTAGATTTATTATCTCTTTGAATTCTGACTTGTTTCTTTCTGTCTGTGGCTTCATCTTTCACTACAATTCCTGAAAATACAATCTCTTGAACTTGTTCCTTATTTACTTGTCCTTCATTTCTTTCAGTTATTTTCCAAACCTTTTTGTATCTGACATCTTTCTTTTTCTCTGTAGAATTTTCTTCATCTTGTTTTATTGCCAATATTGTGATCTCTGGTACCTGATCTTTGTTCACATGTTCTTCATGTTTTCTTATCCATACTTTCTTATATCTGATATCAATGTTCTCTTTTATGGAAGTATCGATCATGCTTATACAATCACTGGCTATGTGTCCATAGTTATGACATTTGTAACACTCAATGTTACGTGTGACCACATAGACACTTCTTGCTTGAAAATTTCTTATATAATCCCTGCAATCTGCAACCTTATATCCAAAATTAGTACAATAAAAACAATGACCATAAAAGAAATTTACATACCTGGGAGTGAATGATCTTCTTTGTGGTGTAGTCCTTCTAAATTTCTACCTTGACTGATCATGATCATGATTGAAGCTTCTTTGTGGCTTGAACACATATGGTCTTCTTGAAGATGTATCTTCAATAGTTTTCTTAGATTCTCGTTGACCATGATTTCTTCCTTTGAGTACTTCTGCATAACTCTTTCTATTTTCTTCATTCCTCTTTTCTATCAACCTAAAGTGCTTCTCTTCATTCTCTGTAACTGATGTGGATGTTTCTGTCTCTTCAATGTTCGTTTTGAAATTAATGATTTTACTTCTCAATGTGACAACTTCTTCTTCAAGTTTCTCAACCTCTTCTTCTTTCTTTAATATCCGAGACTTAATGACTTCTTCTGTTCTCTTCGCTTTTTCAAGCTGAATTTTTAATGTGATTATTTATTCTTCAAGTACTTTCTCTTCTTGACCAAACTCTGACTCAAGCTGGTTTAGATCATTAGTTCTTTCCTTAAGATGATCTATCAATATATTCTCTCTCATTTCTTTCTTCCTTTTGTGTTGCTATGTTGGCTTCCAAACACTTATTTTGATATTCATTATTTTCTTCGATCTTTCTGGTTTCTTCTAGCTGAGTTCTTAAGTTCTCTATGACCTGTTGGGCTTCTTAAAAAATGTGAACACTTTCCTTTTGTTTCATCAATTCTTTCTTGAGTGACTTGTTTTATTTTCTTAGTTCATCTAAAACACTAATCAATTCTGCCTCATAATTGTCTTCTTTTTCAATTTGTTTTTTTGTCGCATTTCCTTCATGGCATTCTATTTCAATATGTCCATGTTTTTCACAATTAAAGAAAAACAACATACTTCTGGTGATTATGTACTCTTCATCTTCTAAATATGTTTGACATGGTGAATATAATTCTTCTTGATTTGTATCTGCATATTCTTTGACATTTTTTGAATCTGCGATGGGTGAAGAATATATGTCATGTAACTTATTCCAAAGTTTTTTTGTTGATGAACACTTACCAACCTTTTCTCTTACCAGATTAGGTAATCCTTCCTAGATGAAATCCATTGCTATTTTGTTATTCTTCTTCAATTCCTTCTTGACTGCAGTCTTTTCCCTTTTTGAACTATCATATCCTGTAACAATTGATAGCCAAATATAATGTTTTTGTGCCTATAAAAATATTTTTGTCCTTATGCTCTACATCTGATACTTAAAACCATTCCGACCATTAAACATTAGTACTCCATTCTCAGAATAATCCATGATCTCCTTTTAGTGGTTAAACTGTTTCCTGAAGGAACCTTCTTTGATACCAATTGTTGGATTAGTGAGAGAGGGGGGGGGGGCTGAATTAGTAATAGAACAATCTAATAATTTTTAATCATATAATGAAAGTGTTATATCAATGTAGCATTATCATCTAATATTTGCAGAGTAAATAAAAAATGAACAAATGAGCAATCATACACATACACAATACACCAATGTTTTTACGTAGAAACCCAAAGCAGGAGAAAACCACAAAACGTTTTTTCTTATATGTCTTGAATAATTACATTCATTGGAAGCACCAACTTCCTTTTTTTTTCAGCTGCAATTGGAAGGAGGCTCCAACCCCCTAGTTTTTCAGGCTACAACCTAAGGGAAGCTCCAATTCCCTAATTCTCTAGCTACAACCCCCTATGTTCTCTGGCTACAATCGGAAGGTGGCTACAACCATATGTCCTTGCCCTTTCCAACCACCCTAATGTAGAAATATAATTATTGAATCACTATCACACTATCATTGTGAGATATACTGTTGTAAACCTGTACCAATCAACCTACACCAATAACCTGAACCATGCATCAACCTGTACCTCAACTTGTTATCAAAGTATACCATAAATAAGTGCATCAACCATGCGCCAACCTGTACCTCAACCTGTACTATGAACAAGTGCATCAACCATGCACCAAACTTGTACAAATAACATGTCACAACAACTTGTCCAAACAACCTATTACAACAACCTATCTCATCAATATTATCTACCAAATCAGATCTACTCACCAAGATCAATCACCAAGACAGCTCTCAAAGATGTGCATCAACCAAACATAACACAACAACTCATAATTATCACCAAGATCAATATGTGTTTCTAATAATATACCAATACAAGTATGTTACATCATCCATAAACCACGTGTTAACCATACTACTAACAAGTGCCTCCAACCATGTACCAATCATGTATCAACTACTCATCAAAATGTACCAACATCATCAACTATGCACCTCATGTATGTGTCAACTCATCAACTACTTGTCTCAACCATGTACCCAAGATGTAGCTCAACCAAAAGCCCTAATCAATTTCATCATCCAAATATGATTTGTAACTTTATAATAGACCTGATGTATATGATCACATACCTGCAAACCTTTCTTAACTTTAAGAACAAGAGACTAGCATTTTCATCAAACTTTTATTTAGTCTCACATGACTAGTTTTGGATTAGTCAACAACCCTAACTTGAAATAATCATAACTATGTACCTGTAATGAATAAAGCTCTGAAAATAGTACACAATGTTATTCAATTTGTTTTATGCAATTCCTCTAGGTGTCACTACTTGGAACCTCTCAGAAAATGAGTTATAGCAAAAATGACATATCTTGTTGAATTTTGACTTATTCTAGAGATCGAACTTGTAGAGCGTGCCCCACACGAAATATTTGTTGTATGGATCTGAAAATTTTACATAGAATACTACAGACTGTACTCTAACCAACAATTTTTTTCTTACTTAATTTGGATATGTTATGAAGAAGTTATGACGTTTTTACCTGAAACACCTGTTTTATACTAGTTTCAGGACTATCCACAAACCCTATTTTCCACGGAGTGTAACTCCAAAAATACAACGACCCACAAGATGAAATTTATACCACGATTACTTGGATAAGTTTTCTCAATAGACTTTCAATTTCATAGTCTGAATCATTTTAGGAAAAAATTTATTGCGAAAATGGTGAGATGACCTATAAATAACATACCTTAGAAAACATCATCAGTGAAATTTATCCTTCCTTGAATTTCGGCCTTCTTTACTTCACCTTCTCTCTAAAATTTAGCTTGAATATCCTTTGGTTACCTCAGTCACCTGTAGATATTCAATATGCTCAAGTGTGATTAAAATGAGAGAGCCTTGCCTCTTATTTATAGTTTCATATAGCTTCCTCAAGGAGTTACCTTTTAACCATCCTAACCCACTTTCGTTATTTTAGGGTTAACCAACTTCTAACCACTTGTCCAATTAGTAATTTATCCATTAACTTTATTATTTAAATAATTTATTTTGTATCCACTTTGACTTATAGTACACTCATCACTTCACTTTACCTCAAGGGGTTACCTTCTAACCATCTTAAACCACTTTCCTTATTTTAGGGCTAACCCACTTCTAACCACTTGTCAANTTAGTAATTTCTCCATTAACTTTATTATTTAAATAATTTCTTTTGTATTCACTTTGAATTATATTACATTCATTAATTCACTTTATTATTTACCTTCTAAAAAACTCTTAAACCACTTTGACTACTTTGACCTTTTGGGGCTTCTAGATGACTCATGAGGGTTCTCCAACTTCACATGGCCATAACTCTCTAACCGCGAGGAGTTATGTGACGTTCCACATACCACTGGAAATGACATGACATGTACTATCCATATAAAATAGTATTACCTGCAAATATATCAAAACTCATACCATTATTCATCAAACAAACTTGGGTCCATTACCCAAACTTGGGTTCTCCAACTTCACATGGCCATAACTCTCTAACCGTGAGGAGTTATGTGACGTTCCACATACCACTGGAAATGAAATGACATGTAATATCCATATAGAATAATATTACCTTCAAATATATTAAAAGTCATACCATTATACATGAAACAATCTTGGGTCCATTACCCAAACCTTTGTGCTACCAGAATTTGCTACCAGACTTTCTCCAAGGGTTGACATCAATCTACAATATCACTCTCCAATGGTTGACATCAATGACAACCAACAATCCATACCAACTATCCATCAACCTAAGCCAACTGTCTGACAAGGGGGAAGTCCATGGGGAGTGGAAAAACTAACTTGGTGTTTGGAGAGGATAGATTGGAGGTCAAGATGCACATAGGACATCTCAATTGATTGAATTGAATGGAGTTGGGCAATAATGCCCAAATTGTGTTTTTGATGATTTTTTCCATTTGATGGGAACTGATGATCTCTGTGGATCCTTCTGTAATGCCTTGGAACTTATAATGTTGTCCATCATATTGGAATTACATGGTTAATTCCTTAAAATCCATGAGAATGGGGCCTAGAGTGTGTAACCATTCAACACCAAGCACAATGTCACAACCGCCCATGTCAATAGAAAACATATGATATTTCAGGTGGTACTGAATTTGTAGGTGCACATTTTCACAATGCCCACCACATTTTCACAATGCCCACCACATTTCATGGAACCACCATTGTGAATCAGGATTTGAAACTTGTTGACGAGACAGATATAACAATTGATTTCTTGGGCAATGCAATGATGAATACAATTATGGGTATTTCCACTATCAATAAGGATGATGACTTTCATGTTCTTAATGTATCCAATTAGCTCGAGGGTTGGGAAGCAGAGAAGCCAGTGAGGGCATGCAACGAAATCAACCATTCAACTTATGGTGGGTTAGCGGGAAGATTAGTATCATCTCTTGGGGGTAGCTCTTCCATAGGGGAGACTTCAACCTCCTCTTAAACAATATCCTCATAAATGGCCATAAAATATTTTGTTCCTTACACTTATGCCTGGGAAAATATCTGTCATCACAATTATAGCAAAGACCCTTGAGTTGGCGTTCAACCATTTCTGCCCGAGTTAATTTCTGGATCTTGGGAGGGGTGGCATGAGGGGTAGGATTGGTAGGTCAAGGGTGAGGAAGAAAAGAGGGTTTTCAGTTCTGGTAAAAATCAACGTTTTGTTCTTCTTTGGCGTGTTTAGCAGCTTCCAACCAAGTACGAGGGCGAGCAATGATGACTTGAGCTCGGATTTCATCATTTAGGCCACTAATTAAACATTCCCTGAAGAAGGCATATGTCATGCCCTCTATTCTAAAACCCAAGTGCTCAAAGGTGGTTATAAAGTCTTCCACTTTGCTAGACTGTTTCAACTTGGTCAAATGACCTAAATAGTGGGTGTCGGTGTCAGTGTCAGAGCATTCATAAAGCTCTGCAAAAAACTGGGTCCAAGAAACATACCCTTAGCGTGCATTTTCACCCCATTACCATCGTTTCCAACATTCAAGATCGAGATAGAGAACAACATAATAGAGTTTGACCAACTCATCAGTACTCGACCCAATATCTCAAGGCACCAACTAAGGAGGCTCGAACGTACCCTTAGTCGTACTACCCGATTACCCAAGTACCATAGAGTATCTTCATGAGTGTTTTTCTCGGTGTCACAATAGTAGTCAAGTGATCGATCGACTGATCTAGGACTAGTTTAAGGAAACCTAGGGGGCCTCCCTATATACCTACCGAAACGTGGGAGTGATGGCCATGTACAAATTCTATCTGATGCATTACTACTCGAGGGGTACCAATAGGGGTTACAAAGGTTTTCAACAAGGTGAAACGTTTGTTTCTAGACAACACCATGAAACCGTCTGTATTTCCTGTGTGTAGTCTTCCCCACCACAATTTTACCCATTGAGCGATAGATCTATGTGCAATAAAGACGACGACAATACATGTATCTACCCTGAAAAAAATTCCCACAGTTTCTGCAGCGGAAAGTTCTATGATACCACTTGTTAGGTACTAAATCTATTATAATAATAGAAAACAAAAATACTGCAAAAAATAACAGCGGAGCAACAAAATGCAGAGAACCACGACACCAAAATAATACCTTTATTGATAGGAAGCAATGTTCACTTGCCTCTTTGAGGGGGAAACCTCCAACAGAGAAACATTCTATTACGATAATTCTCAAGACAAAACTTTCTCATGCCTCCTACTCTTATTTATATAATTTTATCTTCTAAAGAAAATTCTACAGGAAGATCTTTCTAGAAGTGAATGATTCTATTAGGTCTTCTTACATTGAATTGTTCATATTTATTAAATAATCCTTAATAACTAATGTTGGCCTTTATTACATGGAAAATATATTATTCTACCTACGTGAGGGGTTAGGGAGGTTAGGACCCTAACACCTAGTTCATATTCAGGGCATCAGAGGTAAACTAATGGTATTTTAAAGGGAGGTTATTTTAGAAATGCCATATATCATTAGGGTCACTACGAGTGAAATAAAAAATGGGTGGGCCTACTTCATATTCAGGGCAGCAAAGGTTAAGTAACATACTTCTAAAGGGGAGGTGATTTTAGAAATGTCATAGGTCATTAGAGCCACTATGAGTGAAATAAAAAATGGGTGAACACTGCAAACAACAGGATGTGGCATAATATGGAGAAGTCAGTTGTCATGGCAGGATGCAGATAGAGCAGAGAACCAAATAATATCCCTTGCTACCATCATGAGTGTGTAAGAAACTGTAATATTCGGTGGAAATATCTATACAATTTGTTTTTCCATTAACATCAATTGGATTTTTCTCAGAAATAAGCCGACACCATTCTATCGAGTTCATTTACTCAGTATTTTTAAATTTTCTATACATTTCTCTCATTAATAGAAATTGTGTATCACTGTATCTCTATGTTTCTTGCAATATTTATGTGTATTTCATTGGTATATCTCCACCTTCATTCCGTTCTTAAAATAATTTGGATCAGTGGTATCAGAGCAAGTTGTTCCTTGTCGTTTCTTAGCGCATACCCCCAACGAGGTCAAGATATAGAGAGTTGGGCCTCGAGTTAGTTTCTCTCGAGGACAACCGATCTCGCTAGCCCGAGTGGCCTCCCATGGTGGAAGAAAAGAGAGACGCAGGAGCATAGGATTATATTAATATGCTGCTTGAGGAAGCCCTCACGTGACAGATGGACGAAATAATGGATACTTTTTCTCAAATCCTTCGATGACTGCCAACAACAACATACCCCGTCTTCATCAAGCAGACACTTTGGAAGCACCGCCCCTTTCAAGGTACAAGTTTATTTTGATATTCTCGTGTTTGAAGGTCAGATAGATGAAGATGCTTTGGAAAAGTGGTTAAATTTGCTAGAAGTTTATTTCTCTGTCCACAATTTTTTCCGACAGAGAAAAGATCACCTTTGTGCTCCTTAAGGTTGTCCCCCATGTCAAATATTGGTGGGAAACTTACTATGAGAAAAATTCCACAGAGGAGTCTCGAATATTTGGGGTCGAGCCCACTTGGGGTTTTTTTTATGGATGCGGTCAAGGAACAATATTACGTTGTTGGAAACTATGATAACCAGTGCATGAGGACCATGCTGCGTCAAGAGAGGGGCCAAACAGTGTTAGAGTTCACAAATACCTTCCATACCTTATGCAACAAATTGGGTATCAAAAAATCTGAGTGACATCTAGTTCTAAAATACCGTGGGGCTCTACACAGGTACATCCAAACCGAAATGGAGTTTCTGGACATCTCATCACTGAGATCCACTTATCAATATGCTATCAAAATTGAGTAGAAATTTAAGCTGCAGAACAAGCGGGAATTTGGGTCTACAAATCCACAACAACCAAAGTATGGTAAAGGCGGACCTAACTCACAGAACAATCAACCTCAAGAAAACTAGTCTAAGCCACATAAAAAGAAGGGTAATGGGAAGACAAAGAAGGAAACTAGGAAGTGGTGTGACTTCCACAAAATCCCTTGGCACAACACCGATGAATGTCACTCAAAACAATCATTGGTGGTCGAGCTCAAAGAAAAAGAGACGAGCCCTGACTTGGACTCTAATTCACAAAATAATAAAAGGAAACAAATCATTGATGTAGAAGCCACTGCTATTATTGCGACCACAAAAATCCAACCGAAAGAACCAGAGGATTTTGAGGAGGGGGAGCACCTCTTCCATTGATAGATGTGGATGAAGGGGACCTCGCTGCATTTTATTGTTGATAGCGGAAGATAAAATAACCTAATCTCAACAGAGGTCGTCAAATAGTTGGATTTCCCAAAAACACCACTCACAACCATACAACATCGGGTGGCTTTGCCAGAGTTGAGATATTTGTGTCAACTAGTGGTGTTGTTTGTCCTACGACAACAAGCCCTTCAAGGATGAAGTATTGTGTGATGTTGCCCCACTGGAAGTATATGATGTTCTGTTAGGCCAACCATATGTGTGGAAGCATCACGTTTTTTATAAGTCTCGACCCCGTAGAATCATTATTACTCCGGGGGATCATATCTACAGGATACTAGAGGTAGTTCAGTGTAATGTACCCAACCACCCACAGACTGGTCACACTACTCCAAAAACTCGCTTTTGAACATATCTCGAATTCTAACAACATGTAATCTGAAATCAAGCATGAAAGAACCACATGCATTAAACAAGATGCAAGCTACAACATAAAGAAGGAAACAATGTGCCATGCACAACAATAACCAACATACATGCACATTTAAAATACATATCTCAAAGATAAATAGACATCGGAATAACATTATACAGAAAAAACAGAGAGCACTTATATTTCAAGTAAACATTCACCAAATGGCTCTAGACATTGTTGTTATTTTACTCTCAACAACATGTCACCTTCGATCTAGGGCTATGAATCCACAAGAACGGGTCCTAAGCCAAATCTAAAAACACACAACAATTGGCTAACTAGCGCTCAAGTTTCCCAACCTCACAACAAATCCAAATTTCCAGTTCTCTTTCCCCCTCAGCCTGCACAACCCAAATAAATGGACACCTTTCTTTGCCATGCAGTGCCTCAGGATGTCCCACTTCTTTCTAGGGCTCCAGTGCTACTAGTCAAGAAATCTCCCTACTGGAAACTCCAAGGATTCTCAAATGTAGAAATTTCTATCTGAATTGCCATCAAGCTCATACACACATGCATCCATTCCCTCTTGGAATGCTCAGTAATTTATTACAACCATTTAGCAATGGCTCCTCTTCTTGCCATTTGTTTCCATGCTCCGTCCTAGAGCACATGAATTAGCAAGAGTGAGTGAAGAGGCAAAAAGAACAAGAGAACAAAGAGAAGAAGATGACCCAAGGGAAGAAAAAGACCAAGGGGAAGAAGCCCCAAAACCGCCCCCAAGGGATGTTTAAATAACATGAAGACAAGAGCCGCATGGCCTCCCTTCCAAGAAGCTTATGTAATCCCTTTTCTCCATAAAATCAATTATGAGTAAAATAAAATAATAATAAAAAGACTTAGCCCCTCAACCCCCCTCTCTCGTGGAATCATGTCCCCATATCTCTTTTGTTCTTGTTCGTCTTGCAGCCAATGATGTATTTTATTAATTTATATGAAGTATTACATTTCCTAGGCACTCTGACCCCTTTTCAACTTTACTGACTCATCAGCCTAAGCCATAATTACATAATACATTCTCAGTTCACAAGGGTTAAAACCAAGCTGTTACATTCTAACTATTGCCCTGAAAAAATAGTGCCGCAAAGTAATCTCTCATACCTCAAAGTTTAGCCTCTTCACAATTTGGTCAGAAGGTGAACAAAAGGACACTGCAACCACTACAACCTCGGCCCAACACCTTTCTATCCAACATAAGCATATTGTAGAAGGGCACAAAAATAATGTTATTTCACCAACGAGGGTGCTTCCACACTGTCCAATCAAGCAAATTCATAAAAGAGACCTTCATACTGTTCATGTTGCATCTTCACTGACATAGTCCTCCCACACTTAGACCGAGGCAGATCATGTAGCTAGATTGGTTGAACGGATCCAACCCCTTCAACAACATGTTCGTGAAAACCTTCAACAAGCTAAGCGAGACAACTTCTTCAACAAAACAAACAACTCATCAAGGTTTAGATTAAACAAAACCTTCCCCGAGAACTTGACGCAATGGAAACCATTACTTCCTAAGGGGGGAAGAATGATCCAAGTGGATATCGATGGCCACCCACCTATTCCACTAGTTTGAAATATAGTTTTCCACCTTGGCAAATTTTCTATAGTTTTTCAGGTCCCAAACTTTTGGGGTCGTTTTGAAGCCCTAAATGACTTTTTTTTTTTTAACGTTTGGGGCCAAGGCGATAGTTGGAGACTTTGGCTTGGATACAATCGAAATGTTTTCTTCTCGACTAGACCTTTCCAATGAGCTGTCGTGCACCCCAAACGAAGATCGTATGCAAAATTTATACCCTCGGGAAGTTGACGTATCAACTACCCCCATCAGGGCCTGCAAACCTTTTGGTGTTTCATCTTCCAGGGTTAGGGCTTTGAATTTTCATTATGTTAAAAAGACCTTTGGAGCCTCATTGTAAACATCATCTTCTTGCGAATGAGCATAGTTGTCAAATATCTTCTCAGAGATAAGCTGCCACCACTCTAGCGAGTTCATTCACTCTGTATTTTTACAGTTTCTATACATTTATCTCATTAATAGAAATTGTGTATTACTGTATCTTCGTGTTTCTTGCAATATTTATGTGTATTTCATTGGTATATCTCCGCCTTCATTTCATTCTCAAAATAATCTGAATTCGGATCACATGTAGCCTTAAAGAAACCTAAAACTAACAACCTCTGTAGTTTTTTTAAATAGCCAGAAAGGGAAAAGAGGGAGAAAGGAGGTTGCAACCACTAGGACACAATAGAGGCCAGACAAATCTATTGTCATCGCAGGACAAACAACATAGAATAGAATGTTTTGCTTCTATCAATGGGACACAAAGTTGTAATCTCATGTGGAAAACTCTGTATAATTTTCCTTTTCTCTATTAAAATATGCTTGGAGTTTTTTAATATAGCCATAAAGGGTTTTCTTTTTCCATTTTTAACACTGTTGAGCATTTGATTTGGATATTTATGGTCTTCGATAATTGTTGGTTTTTTTTCGCTTAATTACAAAAAAGGTTAGTAACGTTAAATCCGTCGATAACAGTTGGAGATTCCCCATATTTGGCGATCTGTAATCCCATGGAGAAAATACAGATCCATCTTTTCAAAGCAAAAAATTGTGCCTCTTTCAAAAGAAGCAAGAAAAATAGGCTCTGTTTCATTTTATGATTTCTCATAAAGCCATGGCTAAATTTTCAAACATTGCAAACTCAAAATAAAAGATGACCGGAATTGGATATGTAAAAATGGATGAAAGGAGTGGCCAGATTTAAAGCCTTTGGTCATATGGTTCATTGGAGAATAATGGAACAAGTATTAGTGTTCCTATTTTCTGAAAACAAGTGGGTGTATTGTGAATCAATAAATATGATAAAATGTGTTGGATAAGGTCTTTGATTTGTTTAGGGTAAAAACTGATTAGAACATAACTAAATTGCATGGAAACATATACAAATTCTTTGTATTTTTTGAGAACTCTAAGAACCAAAAGAACACAAAAATATTTTTAAATAGATCTAAAGCATGAATAAAAATACAAAAAATCCAGATTTCCAAATGCGCTAATGGAGTAAGAAAAGTAGACTACTATGAAATACTCACATATGGGTAATTCTAGACTGGATATTTCAAAGTTGAAAGTGAGGGTTTTACGACCACAAGCGAGTCCGGGCAGATCCCATTGGTTTTGGATCCATCCAGACCCATAAATGATAACTTTTCCCAAAAGTGCTATGGTAAATAACACACCAAAAGCCTTATTAAGGGAGCTATTAATAAACAAATAAAAACCCTAGAACTTCCAAACAACTAAACTCGTGAACTGACTATGACCTTAATCAGATCAAATTCACCAGAGCTTCAAAACCATATTGCATACCCATTTACATACAACATTAACCCAAAACTATTAATGTGCCATATAAACACAATGCCAAACAAAAGATACAGAATATTTAGGCTTGTTTTGAAGGTTCTGCAAGTATCTCTAAATTGTGGTTTAAAAACATTGAATCCTGACTATAGACGAAAAATGAACAAGTGCCTGTAAAATTAAGGACTACGAGGCTTTCAGAGACATGTAATAATATGAAACAAACTACTTGAGTCCAAAGAAATTGGCCATGAAGTACATTAATGTGGAAAAAAAATAGGGAGGTGCAATACGTTTTTAATCATATGAGAGCAAACTCGAAAAAAGTAGATGAGGAACATAAAACCCAACAAGGAAAGAAAACATATCAATACAAAACATATTATGTACAAACTCTAAATTATCTTGCTAGACAAATACAAATAGCGAATGGGAAACGATAAATGGTATAAATATCAAGTTAAACAGAGAAAGAAAAGGTGAGAAATTTACTTGTATATGGAAGACAACAATGATGAAGAAGACCACAATTGCTTCAAACCCACGCAAAAGTTGAGGATCGTAAAGTGCAAAAATTAGTGGAATTAGAGAGCTCAAGAAACCATTTTCACATTCACGAAAACAAAGAGAAAAAAGTGCAACATAGTATGTTAAATCCATGGAATGTTGTCGTGTGATATTCTCAACCCCCATCTACCCCATCCGGTTATTAAACACCTAGTAATTGTCTAATGCACTCAACAACCAGAGGGTTATCAAGATTTAATTCAAAGCTACATCAAGTAAATGTGCCTTCTGATGCACTCAACCTCCATCTTTTTCTTAGCATTAATTTACACTAAAATGTTGATGGATTTGACAGATCGTTGAATGAACCCACCAGATCACCTGTTTATGTGCTCATGAACAATTTGGTAGATGGAACCAGAGGATGAATTATGCGGGGTTCCCGATGAAAAATGCATAGAATTATTCCAAACAAGCAAAGGAACATAGGCAAATGGCAAAGGGCTCGAAAAAATGAAAGTTTTGACATTCTAATACACTTGGGTGATCCTTGCACGGTTGGTCGACTGCAGTGACCCATTAGTCAAGATGAGCACTTGTCGAGGGGTCAGTGTCTATGGGACCACATTGTGCTAAGTGACCCCTAGCATCAAGGGTAAGTTTCCGCTTGTGAATCTTAACTACAAGGATTGTCGATGCCATGCTGATAGATATCTTTAATAATTATGTTGAGAGATATCTTTAAGTTTATTACGAGGAAGATGTTTGTAATGTAAATATTATATTAGTGCAAAATTAAACATAAAATATCCCTTGAAAATGGCCAAAACGTAGAACAGTTAAACTAAAAAAAAAAATGTAATTTGTGCAAATTTATGTTGAGAAAAAGGTCAAAACCTAAAACAATTATATAATGCCATTAATAAATATGATTAGGCCATTTGAGAAATCCAAAGATAAAGTTCAAAAGGTAGAACAATTAAACAAGACCATTAATAAATATGATTTCCTCAATTTGAACATTAGAACAATTAAACAAGACCATTAATAAATATGATTTCCTCAATTTGAACATGATTTGAATTTGTAGATATTCTATATTTTCTAAATTTCAACATTTTTAACTTATAAATTTCAAAGAAAAAAACATTTTTAACTTATAAATTTTAAAGAAAAAACATATGTATTTAATTATTAGACCCACTAAAAAATATATTTAATATTTAATATAAATTAATAATATTTATTTATATAATACTATTTATTTTTTTAAATAACAAAATAATTATTATATTTATTTTAATTTTAATTTTATTAAAATTTAATAAGAATAAAAATTATATTTACAAAATTTTATGTTATAAAAATAAGTCAGACATTTTTGAAAAATTTAAGAATAAAATTAAAAATAATTAAAAGTAACATTATCTTTTATTCTTCTGAGTTCAACGGTCCGGTCCCACCTCTGGATATAAATCTTAAAAAAAATGTTATACATGTTCATCTTTATCCATTCATTGTCCGTACTCTATATATTTATATATSCATCTAGCTTTTTAAACTAATAAAAAGCTGTGTTAAAAAACTGTGTTTATCCATTCATGTAAGCTTTTTTGGATAGGCTTAGGTTAAACGTTTTARGTTTGGGTTTAACGTTTTAAGTTTGGGTTTAACKTTTTATTATATTTTTGGGTAATACCTGAATGATTATTCCTGTATAACTTTAAAATTTGTCTATAATTTTAATTTTCTGAAAGTTTAAGAAACTGAATCTATTTATACATTAAAAAAAAAAATCTATTTATAAATAAAAAAAATTTAAAAAACAAAAAATTATGATTTCTTACCAAACTCTAAGAAAACAAACAGTAAGAAAAAAACGCTTTTTGAATATTGGTTATCCATGCTAATCTATTTTTATATATCAATCAACCTTTTGATACAGATAAGCTAATATGCTACATTTAACCTCAGGTTTGGCGAGATAATTGTGAAAATTTGGGCCGGAAAGCTAAAGATCTATTAAGTTGTCCCTTTAAATGTAGATCTAACATAGAAAAACCCCAAAATCCAAACATTTTACTACAACTGATGAATATATTTACACTTTTAACTGTAATCCAAAAGTTCAAAGCCGAAATAGTTGAGAAAAGAAAACCCCAAGTGCCTCACTGCCTGACCAGCGTCTCGTAGCAATGTAACCCGTCAAACTCCGGCGCAAACACGGGCGACAGGCGCCCCACCTTTGACGGTCTTCCTTTCCCGTCTACAGCCGATTCTTTTGATTTTCCGTTTACCTCGCTGTTCTGCTGGGAGTGGGGACTTTCATTCTGCAAAGCACAGAAGAACCACTGTTGTAAACAAAACTTAAAAGTTCCCTCTACAAAAAGAAACTCTAAACAGATTCAGAAATATAAGAGAATGCGTACATGGCGGTCTGATTGATGGTAATGAGAATCGAACCCGTACAGGGCTCCGATGGCGGCAAATGCAGCCGCGACGGTCACCAGAGGCGTAGACACTGCCATCTCCTTCAAATTTGACGGCGAGAAATCAAGATAATCGAGCGGAGCGAATTATAGAGAAACAGAAGCTCTAAAAGCCCTCAGAAATGTTAACGGCGATATGGTGGAGGACACCCGCACGCCTTTAAATACGAGGAGAAGAGTGGATGATGCGATGAATTAGAGAGATCTACGTGTCTCTTCCAAGCTGGAATCGCGTCGGATTCTGATTGGGTGGAGAACTCCAAACGTTGGTCCGTGCAGTTTAGGTTTAGGTTTTTAGTGGCCCACGGCCGACAACGCGCCTCACTCGGTCGACAAATGAAGAGGTTGAACATGGCTGGAGAGTCGGCACACTTGTCACCAACGACAACAATATAAAAGGAGCTGGGCGCACCGACTCGGAAAAGTAAAATAGTAGGGCATGGATAAGATAGACGAACACATTTCACATGGCTGGTGTGGCGTGCTGCTCCAACAAATTAGAATCCTTCCATCACATCAAATCTTTTGGTTTGTTTCTTAATTAAATTAAATTAAATTAAATTCTAACTTGTCTACCAAAGAAATCTTAATTTTCACTTCCCACCAAATTTATGAAATTTTATTTCATTGAGAAAACTTGAATTTTGCCTTGGGTAACTGCTTCCAAATTTATGAAATTTTATTTCATTGAGAAAACTTGAATTTTGCCTTCCCTGGTCCATAAGAGTAACTGCTTCCAAGTTCTTTTATGCAACCAAAGTGGTGTTGCCTACTTCCTTCGACCAATATCCCCATGCTTCTAGAGAGTTCACCAAATGACGAGTCCCTCGCTCACGTTGAGGTTGAAGGGATAGGAGACAATATGATTTCTTGAGGCAAACTAAGATGAATCACAATTCTATCAACCAAACTCCTATTGTTTCCTACTTGAAATCTGCATGAAGGCTTGAAGTTCTTGAAGTTCTTTCTTTGACTCCTTAAACACCAAGAGTTGAGTGATAGTTTTGATTGCACAATTGATCCAAACACAAAGCAATGGTTGTAAACCTCAATATATAATGCAATTTGACAATTAAGGAAGGTTAGTAACTATGTAAAAGACAATGCAAAATAAAATGGAATAAGACAAAAGGAGAAGAAAACGATGAATTAATTAAAATAAAAAAATAGAATAGGAGCCCGATGGGTTAGCTCGAGTGGATGAGTGCTATGGTTATAATGCAAGATGTCTCGGGGTCAAGTCCCCAACCAACTAAATTTTTGATATTATTGGGCCTCACTCAATGTCTTCACCGGGTTAGGCCTAGTAATTAGGGTCGACAGTTTACCATGTTTACCTTCCACGAAATGTGTGGAAGTACTTGGAGGTTTCCTTCCATCATGAGAGGAGAAGAGAGAGAGGAATGGGAAAAGAAAGGTCAAGCATGTTGGCCTTCCCATTACCCTAGATCTTCTTGTACTTTCACTCTTAAAGGGTATTTTGGGGGGTAAGGAGGAGAGAATGCAAAGGAGGAGGAGTTATGTGAATTGTTGAATGGCCATAGAGCCATGAACTACATTGTAACTAAAGATTTCTGAAATAGACTAAGCAACCATTGAATGTTGTTTTTCCCATTTGGGTTTCCAAGGTAAACATGGTGTCCATTGTGTCTTGAATTGTCTAAATATTTCTTGGTGTTGTGTTAAATGATGAGTTAATTTTTGAACTTAATTGTTACTTGTTTATTTCAGTGGCATGAGAATTAATTCTTCATGTGCAAATGAAGATGACCAACAAAACTGTATTTCCCACTATGTAATTCACTCTGAAATTGAAGATGTACGGTTTCCATTAAGTGACTGTTGCAATTTAATAGTCGGGTTTCTAATTCTAGTTGCGACTAATAATAATAATAATAATAATTGACGAGATCGTGGGAATGCCAATTAATGTCTTGAAGGATGCCATTGGTTGTTGGACAACCACACTCAACCATTTCCTTGAGACAAAGGGTTGTACACACTTCCTTTAGCATCAATTACATTTTAAATTTTGCTAGAGGTTGTGGGAGGTCGTACTTAGGTCGTGTGTGTTGTACATAGGTTGTAAGCCTCTCCCTGAGATGTGTGAAGAGCATTTTTTGGGCGTGTGAGTAAAGACTTGGCATGTGAATGCTGATAGGATACTCACATAATTTGTTGAACATAGAGCAACATGTTGGCTTTGCACACTTAAATAGGTTGTATGTCTATTCAATTGGCATGTGTGGCATAGTAAAACAAAACATATCCAACGTTTTGTTATTGCTTAGCTACACCACTTATTACTAATATATGGGATCTACTTGATCTATAATTTTATAAGTTTCTTAGTAGAGAAGAGAAGGATTGATTCCATAAGTTGTTGTTTGTGATCTCTAGCCTCAACATAGGGTTTTATTTTCTTAGTAATTTACCTTTGGACCATATGATGAAATAATTAAACAACTATGTTTGTTTGCACATCTGTTTTTTTTATAGACATCGTGCATGGACAACATGGTGAAGCATTGTATTTTTTTTTATGATTGCAAGAAACTATATTTTGTGAGTTAAGGTGCTCTTATAAGTCCATCATAATTGGTTGTTGTTGAAATTGTCGAGAGCCCTTGGTCATTTGAGGATTAGAATCTATTTTTGGTACTAAGATATACACATCAAATTTAATAGAAGATTAGATTTTGGCTTCATTGGTGGCAATTAAAAAACATATCCAAGGTTATTCTCTTGATTGTTTAGCAATAACATAACATTGAGAGAGCCAATAAACAAATAACAAATACTGAAATTGAAAACATAGCATTCATTATGGTTAAAGGGTAGTGATTGAAGAAGCTTGCACTCAATTTGTCACTACATTTTCATTATACAATAAAATAATTTCATTTATAGATAAGCCTAGAACCCCAAAGCATTGAGGCCCAAACAATGTTTGAAGAAGCAAAGTCTCAACATTGACAAAGAACAAAATTTTAATTATCCAAAAGATTTATGTTGGTGAAGAAAGTAAGCTATCAGTGCCTTGATTACAGATCATCATAAGGTATCAAAGAAGTGGAATCCTTGACTGTCATGTAGCTGCTAGAACCTTGCATACCTAACATAGCTAAAGGAAATAGAGAAAGGTTGGAAGACCCACAGGCCATCAATGTGCAACTTCAAGAAGATAAAAATCACTTGAAACAAAAGGTCCAAATGTATGACCAGAGGATGTCAAAGATAGAGAAGAACCTTGAGACCTTGATAAGGTTGTTTCCATTGCTAAAGAATTGACTAGATAAACATGAAGACTCCCTCACTGATTATATTGGGACAAGGGTAGAATGTAGCTTATGCAATTGGGAGAGAAGGTGATCCAAATGGATAACTAACATGAGGACACGATCACTTATATGGTGGCTCAATTGCATTGAGAGTTGGTAGAGAAGGAAGAAGTATTGGTAAAGATCCTAGCTATCTAACAACACAAAGAAGCAAAGCCACATTCCATTACCACTACCAAAGCCAACATCATGATCAAGACAACTCTGGTAATCTCACCTTCTATAGAGTTTTTTCAAGAGTAGCTTGGTGAATTTGAAAACTATATTGGAGGTGTTGGATCAAAATTTTTAAGGGAGTTTGGCTATGATAGACAAGGAATAGAAAAGAGAAGACAATGCATCCTAATCCCTATTGTAGTTGAACAAAGGGTCAAACATGAAGGCCTAGGTTTCGATGGCAGAGAGGAAATGCCACAAAATCTAAGATCATGTTTATGAAGGAAAAATACATAATAGAGTTGTCCTGCTCTTCAAAAGAAAGAGAAACAATACATGAAGGTGTCAACCCACTACCACCTCAAACTGCTTATGGAGGATTTCGAAAAGGAAGTGATGTAATTTTAAAGACTCAACCTACACTTGCACTCAAAAGGAGTAGAAAACATATCAACCAGAAGAAGAAGAAAAAGAAGAACCATTGGTATGCATCAGGTAAGGCATCCTTTGTTTGTCATTTCTATAGGAATAAAGGCCATAGAATTGATATTTGTTGGTACTCAGAGGTATGCTCATTATGTGGGAAAAAATGCCATTGTGTGGAATCTTTTCAGGAAAAGAAAGCCATGTGCCACAAGCCAGATTGATTTTAGAGGAGGAATGGCAAGAAGACATCCCCAAACCAATAATGAATTCAAAGGCACGGGGAGAAAAGGAACATGTTAAGTAGTCCATACAACAATGACAAGAAATTTTCCACCACTACAAGTTGAGTGGCCTTTGTGAAGCAAAGTGTTGGTGAGTTCATTCAGAGCTTCACCCCAGAATCCACACAATCAAGAGAGGAGTGTGGAGAGTGAATATTGAAGAAGATGAAGAGTTTCCTACATCTCCAATCCAAGTAGCTATAACAACAAAGGAGGTCAACAACACCAACAAGATGGATAATAGGTTGATTATAAGGGAAGCCAAAATCCAATTGTTATTTTCAGTATTTCATCAGAAGACCCATTCTTGAAGATGTGCAAGATCTTGGTGCACAAAGGTCAATGACCTTGGGGGGTTCTTGAGAACTCCATGGAAACTTCCAAAGCAAATAGAACGATGGATGATGAATTGTGATTGCACACAAAGTTTGTCATTCAAATGACATTACTGTAGAGACATCATGCTTGTAATCATGTGAAGGCACTGCAAAGTTGTTTCCATGTCGGGAAGCAATTAATCCTAGTAGAATGAAGACCACACTTCCTGTAATGAGGTTGTTGTTTAAGGGAATAACTATTGGGATCTCACTGAACAAACATAGACCAACATTCAACTTGGTTCATTAAATGCCAATATGGTCTGTCTCCAATTATGAGAGAGATGGGAATGAATTCTGATTATAGAGTTCATATCTGGAGATTTCTTAGAGATGTGAGTCAATGATTAGACTTATGTATTGTAGGAATAAGTGAGTTAGGAACTAGATCTATACCCATAGATAGAACAATATCCAATAGCAAAATCCATGAGTGAGACCTAAAGATAGAGTAAGAGACATGTCCATGTCGGGAAGCAATTAATCCTAGTAGAATGAAGACCACACTTCCTGTAATGAGGTTGTTGTTTAAGGGAATAACTATTGGGATCTCACTGAACAAACATAGACCAACATTCAACTTGGTTCATTAAATGCCAATATGGTCTGTCTCCAATTATGAGAGAGATGGGAATGAATTATGATTGTAGAGTTCATATCTGGAGATTTCTTAGAGATGAGAGTCAATGAGTAGACTTATGTATTGTAGGAATAAGTGAGTTAGGAACTAGATCTATAGCCATAGACAAAACAATATCCAATAGAAAAATCCATGAGTGAGAGCCAAAGATAGAATAAGAGACATGTTCCATAGAAGCAGAAGGAAGACACATTGATCTAGATTGGTCCTCTAATATTTTGGAGACAAAAAAGTCTCTAAATTGGGAGGTGTGATTTGAAATGGATCTAAACAAAAAGAAATGGTTCTAAGCCTTAGTATCTAAGGAAATTCAATAATTAAATAACGTTACTAACTATGTAAAAGACAATGCAAAATAAAGTGGAATAAGACAAAAGGATAAGAAAACAATGAATTAATTAAAATAAAAATATAGAATAGGAGAGGAGTGATAGATGAATGGGAAATGAAAGGTTAGGTCTATTGGACTTCCCATTACCCTAGCTCTCCCTATTTCTTCTTGACTTTCACTCTTAAGGGGTCTTTTGAGGGGCTATGATGAGAGAATGCAAAGGAGAAACATGGTGTCCATTGTGTCTTGAATGGTTCTAAATATTTCTCTGTGTCGTGTTAAATGTTTTTTTAATTTCTATACTTAATTGTTGCATGTTTATTTCAATGGTGTGAGAATTCATTCTCCATGTGAAAATGAAGATAACCAACAACTCTATATTGACCACTATTTTATTCACTATGAAATTGAAGATCTATGGTTGCCATTAAGTGACTATTGCAATTTAATCGTTGGGTTTCTAAATCTAGTTGAAAAGAATAATAATAAAAAGAATTGATGAGACATGGAGTGTCAATTAATGTCTTGAAGGATGTTGCTAGTTGTTGGATGTTACTAACTGAACAAAGAGCAACATGTTGGCTCTACACATTTAAATAGACTTTATGTCTATTCAGTTGGCATGTGTGTCACACACACACACACACACACACACACACACACACACACACGTATATATGTTTTATTATCGTTTAGCGACAAAACTTATTACTAATCTATAAGATCAATTTGATATGCAATTTTATAAGTTTCTTAGTAGAGAAGAGAAGGATTGATTCCACGGGTTTCCATTTGTGATCTCTATCCTCAACATGTGTTTTTTTTCTAAGGAATTTAACTTTGGACCATTTGATGCAATAATTGCATGGTTGTGTTTGTTTGATAAATATTGTGCATGGACAACATGGAGAAGACTATGGTATGCCTTGATAGATGACGTTGATGGGAAATGTCCAATTTTATTTTTTACATTGTTAGAATAATCTTCTATTGGCTTGACTCTGGCAACTAATATGTTTTCCTCCAAGCAAGAAATTGATTATTCATACTACATATATTCATGCTATATGGGGAATCACCTTTTATGTAAAAGAAGCCTTATCAATGTTGCTTGAAGTATTATATATTTTTTTATTATTGCAAGAAGTTATATATTGTGAGTTGAGGTTGTCTTATGAGTTGCGACATATCTGTCCACCCCGGTGTCTTCTAGAGTGAAGGGGAACTTGAATTTTTTTCGCAATTTCCCCACTTAATTTTCACATAATAACCAACTTTGATACCATCTAATTTTGGCCCTATCATACGATACAATAACAAATGAAAAATTACATGAAATCCTTGCATAACTCATTTAAGCATGCAAAAATATAAAATGCAAAACTAATCTTTAACACAATAACAATTAAGCATGTATACACACATATAAAACTCATATTCAATAGAACACTTATCTTTTAAAGAAATGTTACAAAATTGGCTATTGACATGGGATGTTCTTCCTAGCTGTACGAATTATTTCATGTGTGTTGCACTAGGTATTTCTGCAAAAGGTCACCCCCGCGCTGGGGATATGAGTGTAACGTACCCAACTTCCAACTAAGCATCACTACATGCATAATACACATTAAATCTAGAGATTTTCTACTTATTTAAATTCATGTAGCTTATCAGCCGTAGATCACACACAAATTTGACCATTGGACCAATACTACATCTAAATGCATCTAATAACATGTGTTAAACATGAATACAAAAAAACAAACAAACAACATTCATAAAACCATTTACACAATGAAATTAACATAAGAATAGAACAAAAACACTTAATTGTTAATGCTTAGCCAAATGGCTACAAACAAAGGATGAACCTCCTAGCCATAGGCATTGTTGTTCATTTTCTCTCAACAACAGGCCACCCCTGAGTTGAGACTATGAGTCCATAAGGAGATACAACCCACTGGCTATCCACTCTCCACACACCGCAACCCCAAAACCCAGGTTCTACTCCCACAGTAGTTCCAATCCTCTATTTCGCTCTCTTCCCCACAACTTGCACTACCCAAGGAATGTACCCACTTCACTGCTCACAATCCCCCATGTTGTATCATTCATTTATTAGGGTCCCTAGTGCACTTGGTTGGCCAAAATTTCCTCATCTAGGATGCAAGAACTTTTAGCTACTTCAGTAGTTCTCACAACAACCTTCACAAGGCTCTTGAGATATTTCCTCAACGTGAATTTGCACCATAATCTTACCACCCGATTTACAGGAACACATGCCTCTTTCTTCACACCCAAAATATGTCCAAACAATGGATGCCTTCAAGTATACCATGGATGGTATTCTTCCCAATCCTCTGCTCTCCCTTTGCTGCTCAAAATCTGCATGTAAAACCTGTCCCTATTCTGAATATGAATTTCCTCTTCTTCCTTGCTTGCTTGACTCACACTCTTCTCAAGGATGATTGCACTTCATCCCATTCTCTCCAATAACTATGGGATGTGACCACTCACACCCACCATCTTACAAGAATTTAAATGATTGGCTTCTTATACACTCAATCAACAAATAAAAGGTTATAGACAAAGATAATAATTTTAGGAATGTGGGTTGGATTAACACCCATGAATAATTCCCCCTTGGACCCCTCTCTCTTGTGGAATCATATCCCCCCATCGTTCTTCATCTCTTTTGTATCGTAACCAACTATTATTACTTTTAATAATTATTTCAATGTTCATAATATGCAGTTTGACCCCCGACAACATTAAATCAATACGGGCCCTTCGCCCAAAATCATTGACTCACCAACCTAATTTACATTTATACAATTACATTATAATTCATGGGGATTAGAAATGGGGATGTTAGATCCCCTCCCCCTTATTTTTTCACTATTCTCAATGCACAACACCCTACAGGTGTAATTTCATTTTACAATTTCGGCTCCCCGACCAATAATCAACATATAGGCTCTCTAGCCCGAAATCACACAAGCATTCCAGCCTACACAAATTACATAGGCACTCTGGCCCCAATACCACATATAAATAGGCACTCCGGCCCCCAAAATCCTAAATACATAGGCGTTATGGCCCCAAAACATATATACAAAGGCACCCTGTCCCGAAACATATACATAATCCATTGGCATTCTCCTACAACTCTCCCGATTTCCACTAGCTCTCTTCCTCTTTAACTTCCCAATCCAAGGAATGACATCCCATTCGTTTATTAGGGTTGACCCAAGGAATGTGTCCCCTTCACTGTCCTCAGTCCATTTAGCTCCACCATTTGTTTATCAAGATCTTTTGGCATAGGTAACTAGGACTCTCACTACTGGGAACTCAAGGGAACTCGTTGCTAGGAAAAATATCAGTAAAATAACCAGCAACAACCTTGTTGCTATAGGGAAAATCACACAAGAGTGCACTCTTCAGGATTGACAACCTGGTTCTTTGATAGTGCAACTCACACAAGAGTTCACCCTTCAGGCCTGAGAACCCGGTTCTTCGACAATGCAACTCACTCAGGAGTTCACTCTTCATTCCTGACAACATGGTTCCTAGACAATGCAACTCACATAGGAGTTCACTCTTCAGTCCTGACAACCTGGTTCTTTGACAGTGAAACTCAAACATGAGTTCACTCTATCAAGCCTGACAACTTGGTTCTTCGACAATGCAATTCACAAATGAGTCCACTCTTCAAGCCTGACAACCTGGTTCTTCTTGATGTACTCACCCTCTAGGCTCAAGCATCCCTTTCACTATTATACATTTCCTCAGGAGATTCATCACTTGATAAGGTGTTCTCACATATACGAATGTCATTTTACTACAATAATTACACTAGCAATGCATAACCTGTGGTAATCATTTCATCTGCATCATATGCAGTAATTATGAGACATCATCATAAAATTTTCATTACAAAATTTCAATCTGTTTAACATAGGAAAACAAAATTTTCCAAACATGAATTTGTTTCTCATAATTACTTGGTTCTTGCAACAAAAGGCGTCGATCTTCCTTGTGGCTTACACCACTTCCATATCCAAGACCATTCTTCCTGCAATTTTCTCAATTTTCTTGCACCCAAACAAATTGTTAGCATATCGTAACAATTTCCAATTATTAATTTCTCAAACCTAGTTATACAGGAAAATAAAATTTCCCACATATGAGATTTCATCTCATTATGTTTGGCTCTTGTAGTGTTTTATATTAGTCTTTCTTATAGGCTTACATTATTGCCATATCCAAGACCATTCTTCCTACAATTTTCTTAATTTTCTTGCAACCAAACAAGTTGTTAATATCTAATGCACAATATTTGCATTGAGTCTATGAAGTTATTTTCAAAATTATATTAATCTAAGAATTCCATCACTTCCAACTATTATTCATATTAAAAATGGAATTCTTCCATTAATCAGATTATCTAGAATGAAACTATCATTCATGGTATATGAATTATCAGCACACCAAGCTTTTCATAGCACAATCAAACTTTACCAATAAATAAAACCATTGTGCCAATAATCATGACCACATCTACACAATGAAATTGACTCTGGAATAACATATGCTAATGTCATGTATTCCACCATGTGTGTTAAAAGGTATGGCCCATGCCTCAATACCTCATCCAAACTCTTCCCCACAACCTGTCCGATCCTTTGGATTCCTTCCTCTTCAACCCATACACAACACTAGGAACATCATCCCTTAGTGCTATTTAGTGTAGGAAAAAAAGTTTCGGTCCAAATCTCAGTTACAAATGGGAAAACCATTATTCACTTGGACGACACTACATCCTTTCCATATCCATTCTCATCATGGCCTCACACATGACCATCTCTTATGTAATTCATTACTATAGCAGGAGTAATGTCTCTTGAATTAACTTGATTATGACCTCAAAACCAACATAACACATTATGCAATTAGTTTTCCATAAATCCATTCAAGCAACAAATATTATTTGCATACTCAAGGCCTCTTGCCTTTACATCAATTCAAATATTGAGATTTGAATGAGGAAATTCTTACCTCAATTCCTTCAACAATTGTACGTCATAACAACCTCAAATGCATACATGTATGGTTGCCATCAATTTACTTGATGCTACCTGATCAACTGGTACTTTAT
>ML780283.1:1589742-1600639 GCA_009831015.1 Picea engelmannii
TATATATATATATATATATATACAAAATACTCTTAGTCTATAATCCTTCCACCAACATGTTTAGGCATGTCTACATGCACAAATGCACATCAGTATGCACCAAGCATTTGATCTTTCATGCCTATTTAGTGCACATGCATTTGATCTTTCATGCCTATTTAGTGCACATGCATTCTATCTTTACTCTATGCGTCATGCATCAATTTTATCACGCACTCCAATGCATATCTATTTCATATTAATTAATTGTTTAGCTTTACTGTTGTATATGGTTGTCCTTGAATTTTTGTAGAGCCCTGTTGACCTATGCATTGCTATTATGCTCAACTGTGCACCACTGGCCCCTATTCTACACCTGCTATCCAAGCCTCACTTGGCCATTTTGCATTTCCAACCACTAGATCCACTAGTGTTGTCATCTCCCAACTGCTTCCTTTATGGAAAGAAATATTGTCCCAACATCTTTTGGGCTATAATTCTTAATATCTATAGTTTTGTAACATGCACTATTCCCGCTGAATATTAACACCGCAATCTAATTAGCCACTTCCATTTCCTTGACCACACTGGTCTTGAAACACCATTATCATTGATTGACATTTCAATATTTTGAAATATTTCTTTTATGTCATCTTTCTGATATTCTTTGTCATCCATGGATTTTCTCAATTTGAAATACTTCATTGAGTGATCCATTGTGAAGCACTACTTGGCCACTCAAGACCAATTTGCTCCAAATGGAATGCTACACATCCTCCATTTTTACCTGTACCATACTTTTGTTGCACACTCTGATGGTAGAGGCGACCTCCTTGCTTTATGTATTTTTAGACAAAAGTTGTTAGATCATATCAAACAATTACTTTTTCATGCATTCCCATACTGTCACATAGAGTTGACTCATCCACTCCATGATTCACACCTCATCTCATGATATCCTTTCTCCTTCTCTTGCAACAAGCCCTTTTTTTTAACCTTCACTTTAATTCTACCTTCAAGGCTATGGAGTTCTTCTTAACTCCATGTGCATGCAATGAATTTTCTCACTTATTGGATTCATGCTTTATTGTGAGAAGATCTATTATATTTACCTTGTAAGCCATTCATCTCCATAGAAGACGAATACTAATATTCCTCTGTTCTTCCTCATATCTTTGTCAACCTTGTATCACTTTCTCTGCAGTCCTACACTTTCCTTTGCAACTCTTGATGCTTCAGCCAACGGTACAAGGTTGACTTGCTTCCCTATCATATGGAATCTTGAATTAATATGGATCATGCCCACACAATTATCAATTGTGGAATCTTATCCTCTTTCTAGAAATCCCTTTCACACAACACTCTCTGCAATTTGTTCTTCTACTTAATAACAATTCCCTGTCACTAAGCTCAACCTCTCTTTATTTGTCAAAATATTGCACTTCAAGTGCTCCTCTAGGATTATGCATAAGTATATCCTGAGCATCTACACTCTTCCTTACACAACAATCACCTTTGGCATTCACCTCTATTGTCTGGGAAGTTTTTCCAAATTTTGAAACTATTTGGAAAAATCTTCACATTGAGTGGTTACACGGTTCACAGAATCCAATTCCACTTTCTGTTACTTGTCGTGTAGCTCTTTATTGCCTCAACCAACTTCTATAGGATCTTCCATTTTTACATTACTTTTATATTCAATCCTAGGCTTGAATTTACCTGATTATACCTCTAATTTTGCACCATGTGCAAGCAACCATTTTTGTTAGATCTATGCAGAGTATAGAAATATGTCAGTTAATGATACAGGTCATTATTTATCCCAATTTATAAAGGACACAATGCACCAAATAAAAAATCATATTCCTTATATGCATTCCTCTTTGAAACATCTCTCTGGCAACTTATATGCATTCCTGTTTGAAACATCTCTCTGACGACTATAGAAAACTTACAACATTTATAAGTTGCAATTTCCACTCTTTTGTTGCTACATAAATCTCTTTATCAATTTATGGAAAATTTACTAGCTCAAATCAAAATTTTGGCTTGAAATGTGTCTTATACTTCTTTATACCTTTCCAACGACTATTCATGTGCTCAAATCCGAGCTCCGAGATGAAAGTTATGGTCCAGAGAAGTTTAGGTTGTTTTACCCAAATTACCCCTATATGCTACATGTGTCTTATTTCTCTTCCAACACATTTTTAGGTACCCATAACCAAAATATGACTCCACCGATGGATTCTATGGGTCATAATATTTCCATCGATTTCTCATGTTCCCAAAACGGACTTCTGAGCATGGAGTTATGCCCTCTGGAAGTAAAACTTGTGCCAAAATTTTACCCTCACTGTTTTGGCTGTAACTTCTTCATACGAGCTTCATTTTGTGAACCATTTAGCTCATTGGATAGCTCTTTCCGAGTTATTTTATCCGAGGTACACTATTTTCTTGGGGGTTTTATTGGCTAAAAATTTCGTTTAGGGCCTAAAAAATGCCCCGCAAGTTAATGACCTTCAAAAACCACAAAAAATTGCATAAAACTGATTGTTTTACTACTATAATAGCCATTTAAATTTGAATCGTTGATCTCAAATTAGAGGAAACAATAACGTTGATCTGACTTTATCGACCATTGATGCTTGAAACTTTCCTTTGGACACGCGCAACTCCTTCCCCAATCTGCTGACACGACCGTCTACCTAACTCCCCGACGACCGATTTGCACACAACTCTAAATCGACCAATTCAACCATCAATTGTCGACGATATTCTTTGGCGAATGGACATCCTCATTGATTTTTTCTATGCCCGACCATCGGCCCATTGAAGATCGATGATCCCCAACGTCTGTCAAAAACACTTCCCCAAATCGACTGACCTGACCATCGTCGATCGACCACTTCTAGCATGACCTGGCAACTATTAACATGGCACAACACATGGATGTTGATGTGGCATGACAAACCATCTTGAGGTGTCAACTTGGGTGATGTGTAATGACACGTGGATGTTGATGTGTCATGATATGTGGATGATAGCATCACCATCCTCTTCCCTCCATCTTCCATCGACTGATTCTCTTTGACGACTTGAAAACTTTGCCGAATCGACTGACGCCCAACCATCGGTGCATCAATCATTAACGAATTCTCTTACTTGACTCGAAACACTTCGCCGAATTCATTCGGCGCCCGACCACCAGCCCATTTTCCATCGATGACTTTTGTTGGTGATTGAAAATACTTCGTAGTATTTTTCCAACGTCGACTATCAACCAACAACGATCCTCTCTGGACGCGTGAAACTTTTGTCAAATCCTATCGACCCCTACCATCAACCATCGACAAGTTTCATTGGTGAATTTTGATAGTTAAAAAAATTGGCCAAAATATGTCGATCCATGACCATCGCCGTCGGCGATCAAAGACTCCTTTTGTCTGAACTCAACTCTTCACCAAAATCGTCGATTCAACCATTGACCATCGGTGAGTTCAGCTGGTGAACTCCAATTCCTCCACAAATCTCACTGATCTCACCATCAACCATCAACGAAATATTTCAATGAACTCCAACACTTAGAATTTTTTTGACATTCCTATGATTAATATTGACTATTTATATGATCCCTTTCAAAAACCCCTGAAATGAATATTGGTCTTCGATTTGATCAACCTTTCAAATGGTGGATACCTTATGGATTTTTAAATTTATCATGGAGAATTTTAGCCGTTGATCTCTAGATCAAACACGATCTCAACCGTTGATTCTCCAAATTTCCTGCAACTCTACAAGCGACCATTAAAACTCAAATTTTGACCATTCCTAGTCGAAATCGGCTCTGCAACTTTACTGCTCTACTCCATTAACCTTCTTAAACCATCCAGAGTCGTTCAAAGTCAGATCTTACTCAAGAAATTGGGGATTTCACTCCAGCTTCTTCGATTTTCCCCAATTTTACACAGACTGATGTCTGTAACAACGAATTACTCAATTCACACCTATTCTTGGCCTATTCAGGCCCAGTGTTTGAAATTGAGGGCTCTGTACCACTTTATAACGTACCCAACCTCTAGTTGAGCATCATTACATGCATAATACACATTAAATCTGGAGATTTTCTACTTAATTAAATTCTTGTAGCTTATCAGCTATAGATCACACACAACTTTGACCATTGCAATGATACTACAATTCTAAATGCATCTAAAAACATATATTAAACATGAATACAACTTTTCAAGCAAACAATGATGATTCAAATTATGTCGAGAATGAAACAAGATGAAAATAAAAATATAGGAGAGAACACATAAATACACTGAAACCCGACTTCTATTAATGAATACGAGAGAAAAACACTATAGAACACAAACTGGTAGAATGGGGTATCTTATCTCTGAAAAGAAAGACAAACTGGTAGAATGGGGTATCTTATCTCTAAAAAGAAAAAGATGTTGGCTAAGATTCATTCACAACAAGTTTTACATCACACTCCATTGCATACTTAAAGGGCCTCCTTCACCTTAATTATATATGAGAGAGTGAGAGGAAAACAATTCCGATGATGGATGTGGGATAAATTAATCCAAGTTTATAAAATGTCATAGGGATGTAAAACACTAGGACTTCCCAGGCGGTCACCCATCCTAGTACTACTCTAGCCTGAGTGCGCTTAACTGCAGATTTCTAATGGGTTCTGGTGCATTAATGCTATGTTGTAGGCATGTACATAAGATCATTACATGATGTTTGTAATTAACAAATTAAGATGGTATTACATTCCATTCCCCATAAATAGGGTGAATATCATGGTTTATCAAAACCCTAGGCTTGAAATGTTGATTCAATGGAAAAGGTGGTCGACCACCGAGATCCACTTGGATCATTCCTCCCCCCTTAGGAAGCAATGGTCCCCATTGTGTCAAGTTCCCTCAGGAGATGGGGAATCTTCCACTGAATTTGAACCTTGGTGAGTCGTTTTCCTTCTTGAAGTAGATGTCCTTCTTGTACTTTTCCTCTGGAAGGATGTCATGAACATGTTGGAGGTGTTGGACCTGTTCAACAGATCTGGCTACATGATCTGCCTTGTTCTGAGTGTGGGAGGACTCTGTTGGTTAAGATGCAACAAAAAGATATATATCAATGGGGGCTAATGGTTGGAACCCCAAGCAGACCTGAAACGAGAAGTGTCCAATAGAGCTATGTTGAACACGTGGAAGTACCCCATTCTCTTTGTTCTCCTCTACAATCTCGTCGACCTGCTTCTACTGGATAGAAACATCTTGGGTCGAGGCTATAGTGGTCACAGTGACCTCTTGTTCACCGTCTAATTGGATCGTGAAGAGGGGAAACTTTGTGGTATGAGAGATTACTTTGTGGAATTTTTTTTCTAAGATCAATGAAGTGGCAGTATTCAAAGCTACCTCTGGTACCCTGCAAAGATGACCTCCTAGAGTAACAATGACACTACAAGGCCGAGACTCATAGATAGTGTGATGTTTCCACATATATGGTTGTCCTAAAAGAACATTACAGACTTCAAGTGGGGAAACATCACACACTACCTCATCCTTGAAGGGCTTGATGCCATAGGACAAGCACCACTGTTGGCTAACATAGATGTCTTGTTCCCAACTCAACCTTCTAATGGTGTATGGTTGGGGATGTGGCATCATTGGCAGCTTCAATCTCTTGACAACCTCAGTTGAGATCAGGTTCTTTTGACTCCTGTTGTCAACAATGAAATGTAGTGTGGTCCCCTTTACCCACATCTACGAGTGGAAGAGGCTCTCCTCATCCTCAATATCCTCTAGTTATTCTGGTTGTATTGTGGTGGCCACGATGGTAGTAGTGGGTTCTACATCAATGATTTGTCTCCCTTTATTGTTCTTTGATTCAGAGTCCAATTCAGGTTTCATTTCTTTGAGCTCTGCCACCAATGATTGTTTCGAGAGACATTCATCAATGTTGTGCCAAGGTTTGTTGTGGACCTCACACCACTTTCTAGTGTCTTTCTTAGAATTCCCGCTACCCTTATTTTCCTCCATCTTGGATTGGCTCTATTGATATTGGCCTTCCTTGGTTTGTCCTTTTTTTCTATGATTTAGTGTTTCTTTTTCCATGATTTTGTTGTGTTGTATTTTCGAATATGAACTCCCCCTTACTCTGTTGCTTGAATTTCTACTCAATTTTGACTGCATATCGATAAACAACTCCCAGTGAGGATATGTATAAGAAATCCATCTATTTTTGTATGTACCTATGTAGACCACTGCAATACTTCAAAACAAGTTCCACTCAAAGTCTTTGATACCCAACTTTGAGTGCAAGGTATGAAATATGTTAGTGTACTATGACACCGTCTAATCTCTTTTCTGACGCAGAGTCATCCATCTCATGTACTAGTCATCATAGTTTCCAACATGGTAGAACTACTCCTTTAGGGCATCTACAAAGGTCGCCCAAGTGGGTTCTCTCCTAAATGGTGTAGATTCATCCGTGGTGTACCTCTCCCAGTAACCTTCCCACCAAGATATGACATGGGGAAGGGATTTAAGGAGTGCGAAGGTGATATTTTCATTGTCGAAGAAATTTTGGATGGAGTAATAATCTTCTAGGAAATAAAACAATTTTTCTAGAGCATTTGCATATATCTGGCCTTCAAATAAGGGGATATCAAAATTGACTTGTACCTTGAAGGGTGTCGCACCTATGAAATGGTTTCTTGTTGAAGATGCCTCGACCGCCGCCATTGGTAGTCTTTGAAGGATCTGAGTGAAGTTTTCCATCATCTCATTCCTTTGTCGCATGAGAGATTCCTCAAGAAACTTCTTGAAAGGGTATCTTGCTCTATCATCTCTCTTTTATTCCACCATGGGAGTTCGCTTGGGCTAGCGAGAGAGGTTGTCCTCAAGCGAAACTAGCTCAAGACCCAAATCTCTATACCCTAACCTCGTCGGGGACCTACTCTGAGAAATGAAAAGGAGTAGACTTCTCTGATACCATTGATCCATATTATGATGAGAACGAAACTAGAAAAAACAAAATATATAGAAGAGAACACATAAATACAGTGAAACCCGACTTCTATTAATGAATAAGAGAGAAAAACAATGTAGAATACAAACTGGTAGAACGGGGTAGCTTATCTCTGAAAAGAAAGAGATGTTGGCTACGCTTCATTCGCAAAAAGAATTACATCACACTCAATTGCATGCTTAAAGGGCCTCCTTCACCTCAATTATATATGAGAGAGTGAGAGGAAAATAATTCCCATGATGCATGTGGGATAAATTAATTCAAGTTTATAAAATGGCATAGGAATGTATGTTGGGTTGTTATATTCTGTGCAGTGAAAGTCTATTCAGGGTGAATCTACTGATGGTCGAAGGTCGAGGTGGATCGACAACAAGTCAAAAGTCGAGTTGGATTGACAACAAGTCGAAGGTTGAGGTGGATCGACAACAGGTTAAAAGTCGAGTTGGATCGATAACAAGTCAAAGGTTGAGGTAGTCAACCGGGTAAAGTCGAATTCGAAGATATCGATGACAAGTCAACCAACAAGAGGTTGAAGTGCGAGCGTGAGATGACTGACTAGATACCAAATGAAGGGCGACTGGTAGTCGAATGGTAAACCAGCTTGGAGTCAACTGTAACAGAATCCCATGATTTTTAGGATTTGTAGCCAATGATATGCATGGATCTGTAACCATTTTTTGGGTGCCGATATTTAGGGTTTTTCCTGTTGTAAAGCCTATAAAAAGGTGTGTTGTAATTCCATAAAGGCAAATGCATGTGTAAATCATAGGTTGCTAGTAATGTAGATGTAAGTTGGATTGGCTACATGTTTTTTCTTGTGCAGGAAAGAGGGTATGATGTGGATTGTCTCTTATGGACCAAGGTTAGACATGTAACCTTTTATTCAGATTGAATAAGACAACAAGAGAGAAGAATGTTCAAGGAATGTTGGTTTTCCTGGTTAAGGGTTTCCAGAGTAAAATCTCGGTGTACTGTGTGATTGCTTGTATCATTTGCATTCTTGATTAAATTCTTCTTCTATTTTTCTAGGTTTAGTGTGGAAGTGTCTCTCATTTCCTAACATGTGGTATCAGAGCTTTGGTCTTCCTTGACAAGTGAGTTATCATAGCGGTGTCATTCTTTGGCAAGTATATCATATCTTGATTTACCAATCTTGAATATGAGAACTGAACTGTACGTACAGTGCAACACACCCACAGTGGGACATCAAAATTTAGTTCTTCTTAAGAACTCAAGACCTCCATACGGGGTCTCAAATCCCATTCTTCTCGTCCAGGAATTTCCCTCCACGGTCACAACGCTCAAAACAAAACTCAGAACTGGTGGATACGCCTCTCTCGAGCTCCTCGGGTGTTCATTGGTCGGGGGAACGAGACCTCCACATGGGTCCAACTCAACAGGTTCCTCGTGCGTGTAAGGACTTAAAACTTCGGGTGTTCTTGAATCCTCTGACTACGATTCCACCGAAGTCCGAACCCGCGGATAGACATGGGTCAAATTGACGGTCCATACTATTGTCACAACCAACGACTGAGATTGACTTAGGGTCTCGGGCTTCAGGAGTTCTCGACCCTCCACTCTTCCAGAGTACTTTCACTACAAAGTGTGGGAGATGTTGACACCTATCCTTTCCAATGGACGGTTCAAATATACACCATTAATTTGGGATTTGGGTCTTCCTTCGACTCTCTACGATACTATTCTCCCAATCCTCCGAAGTTTCAGAGTTCTGGACTCTCGGAGTCCCAGTCCCTCAGCCAACCACACTGTCTAGGTGGGAATACACCAGGGGATGACACCTAATTGGATCAGAGGCGACACGTGCCCTCACCCGGGGTGGTGCGCGTCATGATCCAAGGGTCCTATGGGGTAGGTGATTCTCATTATGTGGGAAAAAATGACATTGTGTGGAATCTTGTCAGGAAAAGAAAGCGACCTGCCACAAGCCAGATTGCCTTTAGAGGAGGAGTGGAAAGAAAACATCCCCAAATGAATAATGAATTCAAAGGCATGGGGAGAAAAGGAACATGTTAAGTAGTCCATACAACAATGAAAATAAATTTTCCACCACTACAAGTTGAGTGGCCTTTGTGAAGCAAAGTGTTGGTGAGTTCATTCAGAGCTTCACCCCAAAATCCACACAATCAAGAGATGAGTGTGGAGAGTGAATATTGAAGAAGATGAAGAGTTTCCTACATCTCCAATCCAAGGAGATATAACAACAAAGGAGGTCAACAACACCAACAAGATGGATAATAGGTTGATTCTAAGGGAAGCCAAAATCCAATTGTTGTTTTCAGTATTTCATCAGAAGACCCATTCTTGAAGATGTGCAAGATCTTGGTGCACAAAGGTCAATGACCTTAGGGGGTTCTTGAGAACTCCATGGAAACTTCCAAAGAAAATAGAACGATAGATGATGAATTGTGATTGCACACAATTGTTTTCATCCAAATGACATTACTGTAGAGACAACATGCTTGAAAGCATGTGAAGGCACTGTGAAGTTGTTTCCATGTCGGGGAGCAATTAATCCTAGTAGAATGAAGACCACACTTCCTTTAATGAGGTTGTTGTTTAAGGGAATAACTATTGGGATCTCACTGAACAAACATAGACCAACATTCAACTTGGTTCATTAAATGCCAATATGGTTTGTCTCCAATTATGAGAGAGATGGGAATGAATTCTGATTGTAGAGTTCATATCTGGAGATTTCTTAGAGATGAGAGTCAATGAGTAGAATTATGTATTGTGGGAATAAGTGAGTTAGGAACTAGATCTATAGCCATATATAGAACAATAGCCAATATAAAAATCCATGAGTGAGAGCCAAAGATATAGTAAGAGACATGTTCCATAGAAGCAAAAGGAAGACACATTGATCTAGATTGGTCCTCTAATATTTTGGAGACAAAAAAGACTCTAAATTGGGAGGTGTGATTTGAAATGGATCTAAACAAAAAGAAATGGCTCTAAAACTTAGTGTCTAAGGAAATTCAATAATTAAATAAGGTTAGTAACTATGTAAAAGAAAATGCAAAATAAAGTGGAATAAGACAAAAGGATAAGAAAACAATGAATTAATTAAAATAAAAATATAGAATAGGAGAGGAGGAGTGATAGATGAATGGGAAATGAAAGGTTAGGTCTATTGGACTTCCCACTACCCTATATCTCCCTATTTCTTCTTGTACTTTCACTCTTAAGGGGTCTTTTGAGGGGCTATGATGAGAGAATGCAAAGGAGAAACATGGTGTCCATTGTGTCTTGAATAGTTCTAAATATTTCTTTGTGTCGTGTTAAATGTTTTTTTAATTTCTATACTTAATTGTTGCATGTTTATTTCAATGGTGTGAGAATTCATTATCCATGTGCAAATGAAGATAACCGACAACTCTATATTGCCCACTATTTTATTCACTATGAAATTGAAGATCTATGGTTGCCATTAAGTGACTATTGCAATTTAATCGTTGGGTTTCTAAATCTAGTTGAAAAGAATAATAATAAAAAGAATTGATGAGATCAAGGGAATGTCAATTAATGTCTTGAAGGATGTTGCTAGTTGTTGGACAACCACACTTAGCTATTTCCTTAATATAGAGGGCCATATGCACCTCCTTTAACATCAATTACATTTCCAATTTTGCTATAGGTTGTGGGAGATCCTACAAAGGATGCACATAGGTCGTATAGGTTGTATGTAGGATGTAAGCCTCTCCCTGAGATGTGTGAAGAGGATTTTATGGGTATGTGAGTGAATATTGGGCATGTGAATGATGGTAGGACACTCACATGATTTGTTGAACAAAGAGCAACATGTTGGCTCTACACATTTAAATAGACTTTATGTCTATTTAGTTGGCATGTG
>ML780283.1:1606190-1634823 GCA_009831015.1 Picea engelmannii
TGGGTCCCGGCAACGAGGCCATGTTAGGTACCCAAGTACAAAATATACACTGAAAATAAAGTGAGGAAAGAGGGAAAATCTCATGGGAAAACCCCCCCCTCAAGGTACAATGTATGTAAAAAGAATAACTACAGTTGCTAGGCAATTGTGTCCTTCACTCCAAGACGACCTCGCAGAGAATGGAATTTCTTCTCAGTGAAGGTCTTGGTGAAAATGTTTGTCGTCTGTTCTGCTGAAGGAAAGAACTGTAAGTCGATGATCCCCTCGTGTACCAAGTCCCGTATGTAGTGCATGTGGATCTCAATGTGCTTTGTCCGCTGCCTCTGAATTGGATCTCTGCAAAACTTCAGATTTCTCTGGTTGTCACACCATATTACGATCGACCGATGAAACTGAATGCCCAACTCAATGAGAAAATGTTGTAGCCACATAGCCTGAATGGTTATGATAACTAACCCTCTATACTCTACCTCAGCTGAAGATAGAGCAATGGCATCTTGCTTCTTGCTCAACCAACAGATAGGCCTGGAACTAAGACTGAGTGAGTAACCAGATGTGGACCTGCAACCAATGCTATCACCAGCCCAGTCAGAATTAGTAAACCCAATGAGATCTAATGTAGAGTCTGTTGCATAATGAATCCCAAAGGTGATGGTGCCCTGTACATATCGAAGGATACACTTTGCATCTTTCCAATGTAGCTCATGTGGCTCCTGCATGAACCTGGAAACTATGCCAACTACATATGAGAGGTCTGGTCTGGACTGTGTGAGATACAACAAGATCCCCACTAGTTGTTTGTACAGTGTGTTGTCAACCAATGGAGTCTCCCCGCCATCCTCAAGTTTAACTCCTGATAGGAAAGGAGTCGGAGCAGACTTGTAGTATGTCATGTGAAATCTCTCAAGGAGATCTCATGCATACTTAGCTTGAGATAGTTTGATGCCTAATGCATCCTAACTGATCTCAAGTCCAAGGAAGAAGTGTAGCAGACCCATGTCCATCATCAAAAACTTGTCATGAAGAATTCTCTTGACTGCAGCAATCGCTGAAGTCGAGCAATCGGTGATCAACAACTCATCAACATACATAACTAAAAGTAGAAGTGAATCAACCGTCCTGAGCATGTATACATTTGGGTATGATTTACAACATACAAAGTTCTGTGACAACAGGTAGGAATCCATATTGGCATACCATGCCCTCGGAGCCTGCTTGAGGCCATAAAGTGACTTCTTCAGTCGACAGACCAAAGATGAGTCGTGCATAAATCCCTGGGGCTGCTCCATGTAGATCTCCTCAGAGAGATCACCATGAAGAAAAGCATTCTTCACGTCCATCTGATGGAATTCCCATCCCTTGGCTTCCGCAATGGAAAGTACCAATCGTATGGAATCCATCTTCGCTATTGGAGTGAAGGTCTCATCATAGTCAATACCATGAACCTGCTGAAAGCCTTTGGCGACAAGCCTACCTTTGTATATGCTAATCTGTCCATTCGCTACGCTCTTGGTCCTATAGATCCATCTACATCTGACAAGTTTCCTCCCAGAAGGAAGGGGAACCAGATCCCAAGTATGTTTCTCGAGGAGGGAGATGTACTCCTTCTGCATGGCAGATTCCCAAAAGGGATTTCCAGCAACTTCACCATAAGACTGTGGATCTGAGGACTGAACCAAGAAAATATGCCTGAAGGGCAATGGCTCAGTGGAAGTGAGTGCAACATGAGGCTCCTCAAAATCATATCAAGTCCTCCTTGTATCAGTTGGATCACCAACGAGATCCCCTGCATCCTGAAGAGTAGTCTGTGCCCACTTGGGCCTCTGCTCTGGCTGTGCAACTGCACCTAGATGCTCTAACTCTGCATATGATTGTACTGACTTTGAATCTAAATCTAAATCATCCGAGTCCTCTGAATCAGAACTCTCATCTGAAGAAGAGTCGGCATGTGCATGCTCATCATCTCGGACAGGTGGGAGAGTGAAGGTGTCTACATGTGGTTGCTGACGTACATGCAAGACACTTTCCTCGAATTGGACACTACACTCAATGATGAGCCAGTCCGAGGAAAGATAAATAAGTTGATATCCCTTCACACTGGCAGGGTATCCAACAAAAATGCACTCAGTGCTCTGTGGATCAAGTGACTTCCTCTTTTCAGAGGGAGTCTGAGGCCATGCACGTGAACCAAAAATGCGAAAGTGGGTCACTTCCGGTTTAAGGCCGCTCCAAGCCTCATAGAGGGTCTTATCCTTGACAGATCTATGAGGTGATCTATTTTGGATGTATGTTGCACAGTTAAGTGCTTCGGCCCATAGTCTCTGTGGTAGTGACTTTGCATGCAACATGCAAGATTCCATCTCCTTTAGAGATCGATTTTTTTCGCTCAGCAACTCCGTTTTGATATGGAGTATAGGGAACTGTGTGCTGCAAATGAATCCCTGCCTTATGGAAAAGATTATGTATCTCATGATTTACATACTCTCCCCCATTATCAGTTCAAAGGAATTTTATCTTCTTTTTGGATTGTGTCTCAACCAAAGCTTTGAAATCTTTGAGGTGTTGAAAGACTTCTGATTTTTGCCTGAGAAAGTAGATCCAAGTAAAATGTGAGAAATTGTCAACAAAAATGAGAACAAACCTCGCTTTGTTGATCGATGGATGCGGAAAAGGACCCATGAGGTCACTGTGGATCAGATCCAAAGGTGCGGAAGCTCGCTGAGACTTTCCTTTGTCGAATTTCTCTTGAGGGTGTGTTCCGAGAACACATCCCTCACATACTCCCTTGGAGAAATGGATGTCTGGTAGACCATCAACTAATATTTTCTTTCTAAGCTGTTGCATGTATATGAAATTCAAATGTCCAAATCTTTCATGCCATATCCTACTACTTTCATTAGCATGAGTAAGCAGTAAAGAAGAATCAGGTTCAATGAACTCATAAAATGTATACAATCTAGACTGATGATTTACCTCACCGGTAGCAACCCTGGAGTTGGTTTTCATGTCATAGATGTCCACGAAATTTGGTTTGAAGATGACTTTCTTTCTGGTGCTGGAATTTTTCATCTAATATACAGAGAGAAGGTTGACAGAAAGTTTGGGAACATGTAGCACATTCTCAAAGCTTCCATTGGTGAGTTCAAATCCTTCCTTTTCCGGTGACTTCGACAGAAGAGTTGTCCCCCATCAAAATAGGAGGACATTTTCATGCATCCAATGAAGAATAGATTTCTTCTGAGGCATCCATGTGATGTGATGCTCCTGAATCTATGATCCAAGCATCGAGAGAGGAATTGAAAACAATCAAGGCATGACTAGAATTGTCTTTCTTGGAATTCAAATCTTTTGGCTTCTTCTTCTTTGCACCCTCGGGGATGCGATCTCCAAGGTTGTTTTTTTGAAGTATTTGAGACATCATATCTATTTTTTTTGCATGCATGTGGATTCCGAATGGAATCCTTTGTGATAGTATGTGCATTTCTCTCCTTTTCTCCTTTGGATCGGGAGGCATCGGTGAAGGGTTTTGTGTACCCTTCCTTCTTCGTATGTGCATGAGATTTCTGCTTATATTTATATTTATATTTCTGATATTTTTGGCTGCCATCATGCACAGTGAGTGTAGGAGCCCTTGGGCCTTTGATTTTGATCATGTTGATGAGCTTGGTTTTCTCTTGTGTCAGGGATTTGATAAAGTCCTCAAGAGAAGGCATCTTCTAGGTGGCTCCAGAGGTGAATCTGACAGTATGGAATGTGGATATGAATACATAGAATTCAGGTCCAAGCTTGGAGAGAATGGTGAGAACCACTTGTTTCTCCTCCGCCAATTTATTAACCCCGCAAGCTTTGAGTTGCGACAGTAAATCCTTGAATTTTGTAAAGAAATATTGGATATTGTCGAAGCTTTTTGGATCCAATGTGAGCAGCTCCACCTCCATCGTGTGTCCCCTCATCTCATCCTATTTTCCAAAGAGCCCTTCCAAGATTTTCTAGGCTTCATTGGGAGTCTTATAGGAAGATATGTGAAAAAGGAGATAGGGAGAAATAAGACTGCAAATTGGTCCAAGTGCCTCATCCATGCGATTTAAGTACTTGAATTTTTCTATGGATGATGTCGGTTATGTATCTGTATTCATGGTTAACCTGTACAACCCTTTGTATCATATATGTATGGTTATTTTCTCCTTCCATGCAAAGTAGTTGTAATGTGTAAGAATGAATTCTTTTCTGGAATTCCATCTTTCCGCTGTCTTCAATATTTTGTGCCTGCAAAACATTTTGGTGTAGATTTTTCTTAGCAATTTGTCAGCTCTGATACCATGTAAATGTGTTGAACCTACACAGAATAGATCTAGCTAAAGAATAATACACACATTTTCAGAGAGAATTCGAGAAAGAAGAAGAAGGAGAGAAAGAATGGAAGAATTCTCATTAACTGTTTTGAATAATGAATAATTTAGACATGACATACTCTGTATATCTCAATGAGTTCGAATTGAGGCAAACCAATGCACCATAGTGGTGTTCTAGAGTGATCTGGACACACACTAGTAGTTACAGGAGTGAACTACTACCTATTCTAGTCTCTAAGGCAGTTACGGGAGTGAACTGGAACATAGTTGAGTTAACTAGTCAACTAGTCTTCAATTAACTGACTGAACATAGAATAGTGGGGAGTTAACTCAAGGAATCAAGTATAATGTTCCACTTTGGTGATGATACTAATTCAAGGTAGAATTAGCATGGTGATGATCCCAATGTTGCATTGTGATGATCTCAATGCAACATCTAAACTCAACTCAACTAGTCAAACTGAAGTGTCAACTGAAAGAGAATATTCTCTATGTGGAATATTCTCCCCTAAAATATAGGAGACTGGATAATGACGAATTATGATTAATAAACAAGGAATAAACTTAGGAAAAATAAATCCTAGGTGTGTGTGAAGTAACTCCAACATGAATTCTACACATCCTCTATTTTTACATGTACCATACTTTTGTTGTGCACTCTAATGGTAGAGGCAACCTCCTTGCTTTAAGTATTTTTAGACAAAAGTTGTAGATCATATCCAACAATTAATTTTTCATGCATTCCCATACTTGCACATATATTTGACTCATCCACTGCATAAGTCACACCTCATCTCATGATATCCTTTCTCCTTCTCTTGCAACAAGACCTTTTTTTTTTAACCTTCATTTTAATTCTACCTTCAAGGCTATGGAGTTCTTATTAACTTCATGTGCATGCAATTAATTTTCTCACTTATTGGATTCATGCTTTATTGTGAGAAGATCTATTATATTTACCTTGTAAGCCATTCGTCTCCATAGAAGATGAATACTAATATTGCTCTGTTCTTCCTCATATCTTTGTCAACCTTGCATCACCTTCTCTGCGGTCCTACACTTTCCTTTGCAACTCTTGATGCTTCAGACAACGGTACAAGATTGAACTACTTCCATATCATATGGAATCTGGAATTAATATGGAACATACCCACAAAATGATCAATTGTGGAATCTTGTCATGTTTCTAGAAATCCCTTTTACACAACACTCTCTACAATTTGTTCTTCTGCTTAATAACAATTCCCTATCACTAAGCTCAACCTCTCTTTATTTGTTAAAATATTGCACTTCAAGTGATCCTCTAGGCTTATGCATAAGTATATCCTGAGCATCTACACTCTTCCTTACACAACAATCACCTTTGACATTCACCTCTATCGTCTGGGAAGTTTTTCCAAACTTTGAAACTATTTGGAAAAATATTCACATTGAGTGGTTACACGATTCACGGAATCCAATTCCACTTTCTGTTACTTGTTCTGTAGCTCTTTATTGCCTAAACCTACTTCTACAGGTTCTTCCATTTTTACATTACTTTGATATTCAATCCTAAACTTGAATTTACCTGATTATACCTCTAATTTTTCACCACGTTCAAGCAATCATTTTTGTTAGATCTATGCAGAGTATAGAAATATGTCAATTAATGGTACAGGTCATTATTTATCCCAATTTATGAAGGAAACAATGCACCAAATAAAAAATCATATTCCGTATATGCATTCCTCTTTGAAACATCTCTCTAGCGACTATACTCATGCACCAATCTGAGTTCTGAGCGAAAACTTACAACATTTATAAGTTGCAATTCCCACTCTTTTGTTGCTACAGAAATCTCTTTATCAATTTATGGAAAATTTACTAGCCCAAATCAAAATTTTGGCTTGACATGTGTCTTCTACTCCTTTATACGTTTCCAACGACTATTCATGTGCTCAAATCCGAGCTCCAAGATGAAAGTTATGGTCCAGAGAAGTTTAGGTTGTTTTACCTAAATTACCCCTATATGCTACATGTGTCTTATTTCTCTTCCAACACATTTTTAGGTACCCATAACCAAAATATGACTCCACCGATGGATTCTATGGGTCATAATATTTCCATCGATTTCTCATGTTCCCAAAATAGACTTCTGAGCATGGAGTTATTCCCTCTGGAAGTAAAACTAGTGTCGAAATTTTACCCTCACTGTTTTGGCTGTAACTTCTTCTTATGAGCTCCATTTTGCGAACCGTTTAGCTCATTGGATATCTCTTTCCAACTTATTTTATCCGAGGTACACTATTTTCTTGGGGGTTTTTATTGGCTAAAAAGGTCGTTTAGGGCCTAAAAAATGCCCCACGAGTTTATGACCTTCAAAAACCACAAAAAAGTTGCATAAAACTGACTGTTTTACTACTATAATAGCAATTTAAATTTGAATCGTTGATCTCAAATTAGAAGAAACAACAACATTGATCTGAATTTATCGACCATTGATGCTTGAAAATTTCCTTTGGACACGCGCAACTCCTTCCCCAATCTGTTGACGCGACCGTCTACCTAACTCCCCGACAACCGATTTGCAAACAACTCTAAATCGACCAATTCAACCGTCAATCATCGACGATATTCTTTGGTGAATGGAAATCCTCATCGATTTGTTCTATGCCCAACCATCGACCCATCGAAGATCAGTGATCCCTGACGTCTGTCGAAAACACTTCCCCAAATCGACTGACCTGACCATCGTCGATCGACCACTTCTAGCATCACATGGCATAACACATGGATGTTGATGTGGCATGACACATCATTCTGAGGTGTCAACTTGGGTGACGTGTAATGACATGTGGATGTTGATGTGTCATGATATGAGGATGATGGCATCATCATCCTCTTCCCTCCATCGTCCATCGACCAATTCTCTTGGATGACTGAAACACTTTTTCGAATCGACCAACACCCAACCATCGATGCGTCAGTCATCAACGAATTCTCTTACTTGATTCGAAACACTTCGTCGAATTCGGCCGATGCCTAACCCCCAACCCATTGTCCATCGATGAATTTTGTTGGTGATTGAAAATACTTCATAGGATTTTTCCAACGTCGACCGTCAACCAACGACGATCCTCTCTGGACACGTGAAACTTTTGTCAAATCCTACCGACCCCTACCATCAACCATCAACAAGTTTCATTGGTGAATTTTGATAGTTAAAAAATTTGGCCAAAATATGTCGATCCATGACCATCGCTCGTCGGCGATAAAAGAATTCTTTTGGTTGAACTCAACTCATCACCAAAATCATTGATTCAAACATCGACCAATGGTGGGTTCATCTCGTGAACTCCAAACCCTCCACAAATCTCGCCGATCTGACCATCAACCATCGGCAAAATCTTTCTATGAACTCCAACACTTAGAATTTTTTTGACATTCCTATGATTAATCTTGACCATTGATTTGATCCCTTTCAAAAACCCCCGAAATGAATCGTGGTCTTCGATTTGATCAACCTTTAAAAGGGCGGATACCTTATGGATTTTTAAATTTAGCATGGAGAATTTAAACTGTCGATCTCGAGATCAAACACGATCTCAACCGTCGATTCGCCAAATTTCCTGCAACTCTACAAGCGACCATTAAAACTCAAATTTTGATCATTCCATGTCGAAATCGGATCTGCAACTTTACCAATCTACTCCATTAACCTTCTTAAACCATCCAGATTCGTTCAAAGTCGGATCTTACTCAAGAAATTGGGTATTTCACTCCAACTTCTTCGTTTTTCCCCAATTTTACATAGACCGAAGTTTGCAACAATGAATTACTTAATTCACACCTATTCTTGGCCTATTCAAACCCAATGTTTGGACTTTAGGGCTCTGATACCACTTTATAACGTACCTAGCCTCTAGCTGAGCATCATTACATGCATAATACACATTAAATCTGGAGATTTTCTACTTAATTAAATTCTTGTAGTTTATCAGTTGCAGATCACACACAGATTTGACCATTGCAATGATACTACAATTCTAAATGCATCTAAAAACATATATTAAACATGAATACAACTTTTCAAGCAAACAATAATGATTCAGATTATGTCGAGAATGAAACAAGACAAAAATAAAAATATAGGAGAGAAAACATAAATACACTGAAACCCGACTTCTATTAATGAATAAGAGAGAAAAATATTGTAGAACACAAACTGGTAGAATGGGGTATCTTATCTCTGAAAAGAAAGACAAATAGGTAGAATGGGGTATCTTATCTCTGAAAAGAAAAAGATGTTGGCTAAGCTTCATTCACAACAAGTTTTACATCACACTCCATTGCATGCTTAAAGGGCCTCCTTCACCTCAATTATATATGAGAGAGTGAGAGGAAAAAAATTCCCATGATGGATGTGGGATAAATTAATCCAAGTTTATAAAATGCCATAGGGATGTAAAACACTAGGACTTCCCAAGCGGTCACCCATCCTAGTACTACTCTAGCCCGAGTGTGCTTAACTATGGAGTTTTAATGGGTTTCAGTGCATTAATGCTATGTTGTTGGCATGTACATAAGACCATTACATGATATCTATAATTAACAAATTAAGATGGTATTACATTCCATTCCCCATAAAAAGGGTGAATATCATGGTTTATCAAAACCCTAGGCTCGAAATGTTGATTCAGTGGAAAAGGTGGTTGGCCACCGAGATCCACCTGGATCATTCCTCCCCCCTTAGGAAGAAATGGTCCCCATTGTGTCAATTTCCCTCAGGAGATGGGGAATCTTACACTGAATCTGAACCTTGGTGAGTCGTTTTCCTTCTTGAAGTAGATGTCCTGCTTGTACTTTTACTATGGAAGGATGTGATGAACCTGTTGGAGGTGTTGTACCCATTCAACAGATCTGGCTGCATGATCTGCCTTGTTATAAGTATGGGATGACTCTGTTGGTTAAGATTCAAAAAGAAGAGATATATCAATGGGTGCTAATGGTTGGAACCCCAAGCACACCTGAAACAAGCAGTGTCCAATAGAGCTATGTTGAACATGTTGAAGACTCCCATTCTCTTCATGCTCCTCTACAATCTCATTGACCTGCTTCTAATGGATAGAAACATCTTTGGTCAAGGCTATAGTGGTCACAGTGACCTATTGTTCACCGTCTAATTGGATCATGAAGGGGGGAAACTTTGTGGCCTGAGAGATTACTTTGTGGAATTATTTTTTTGACATCAATGAAGTGGCAGTATTCAGAGCTACCTCTGGTACCCTGTAGAGATGAATCCTAGAGTAAAAATGACACTGCAGGCTGATAATCATAGATAGTGTGACATTTCCACATATATGGTTGTCCTAAAAGAACATCACAGACTTCAATTGGGGCAACATCACACACTACCTCATCCAGGAAGGGCTTGATTCCATACGACAAGCACCAATGCTTGCTAACATATATGTCTTGTTCCCGGCTCAACCATCCGATGGTGTATGGTTGGGGGTGTGGTATCGTTGGCAGCTTCAATATCTTGACAACCTCGGCTGAGATCAGGTTCTTCTGACTCCTGTTGTCAACAATGAAATGTAGTGGGGTCCCCTTTACCCACATCTACGAGTGGAAGAGGCTCTCCTCATCCTCAAGATCCTTTAGTTATTCTGGTTGTATTGTGGTGGCCACGATGGTAGTAGTGGGTTCCACATCAATTATTTGTTTCCCTTTATTGTGCTTTGAATCAAAGTCCAATTCAGGTTTCATTTATTTGAGCTCTACCACCAATGATTGTTTCGAGTGACATTCATCGATGTTGTACCAGGGTTTTTTGTGGAACTCACACTACTTTTTGGTGTCTTTCTTAGAATTCCTGCTACCCTTATTTTCCTCCATCTTGGATTGGCTCTATTGATATTGGCCTTCCTTGGTTTGTCCTTTTTTTCTGCGATTTAGAGTTTCCTTTTCCATGATTTTGTTGTGGTGTATTTTCGAATCCGAACTCCCGCTTACTTTGCTGCTTGAATTTCTGCTCAATTTTTACTGCATATCGATAAGCAACTCCAAGTGAGGAGATATCTAAGAAATCCATTTCTTTTTGTATGTACCTGTGCAGACCACTGCAATACTTCAAAACAGGTTCCACTCAGAGTCTTTGATAGCCAACTTTGAGTGCAAGGTATGAAATATGCTAGTGTACTACGACACCGTCTGATCTCTTTTCTGACGCAAAGTCATCCATCTCATGTACTGGTCATCATAGTTTCCAACATGGTATAACTCCTCCTTTAGGGCATCTACAAAGGTCGCCCAAGTGGGTTCTCTCCTAAATGGTGTAGATTCATCTGTGGTTTACCTCTCCTAGTAACCTTCCCACCAAGATATGACATGGGGAAGGGATTTAAGGAGTGTGAAGGGGATATTTTCATTGTTGAAGAAATTTTGGATGTAGTAATAACCTTCTAGAAAATTAAACCATTTTTCTAGAGCATCTGCATATATCTGGCCTTCAAATAAGGGGATATAAAAATTGACTTGTACCATTAAGGGTGTCGCACCTCTGAAATGGTTTATTGTCGAAGATGCCTCGAACGTCGCCATTGGTAGTCTTCGAAGGATTTGAGTGAAATTTTCCATCATCTCGTTCCTCTGTTGCACGAGAGATTCCTCGAGCAATGTCTTGAAAGGATATCTTGATCTATCATCTCTCTTTTATTCCTCCATGGGAGTTTGCTTGGGTTAGTGAGAGAGGTTGTCCTCAAGCGAAACTAGCTCAAGACCCAAATCTATATACCCTTACCTCGTCAGGGACCTACTCTAAGAAATGACAAGGAGGAGACTTCTCTGATACCACTAATCCAGATAATGATGAGAACTAAACGAGACAAAACAAAATATATAGAAGATAACACATAAATACAGTGAAACTCGACTTCTATTAATGAATAAGAGAGAAAAACATTGTAGAACACAAACTAGTAGAACAGGCTAGCTTATCTCTGAAAAGAAAGAGATGTTGGCTACACTTCATTCACAAAAATATTTACATCACACTCGATTGCATGCTTAAAGGGCATCCTTCACCTCAATTATATATGAGAGAGCGAGAGGAAAATAATTCTCATGATGCAGGTGGGATAAATTAATCCAAGTTTATAAAATGGCATAGGAATGTATGTTGGGTTGTTATATTCTGTGCAGTGAAAGTATAGTCAAGGTGAATCAACTGATGGTCGAAGGTCGAGGTGGATCAAAAACAGGTCAAAATTTGATTTGGATCGACAACAAGTCGAAGGTCGAGGTGGATCGACAACAGGTCAAAAGTCAAGTTGGATCGACAACAAGTCGAATGTCGAGGTAGTCGACCGGGTAAAGTCGAATTTGAAGATATTGATGATAAGTCAACCAACAAGAGGTTGAAGTGCGGGTGTGAGATTACCAACTAGAGACTGAATGAATGCCAACTAGTAGTCGAATGGTAAACCGACTTGGAGTCGACTATAATAGAATCCCATGATTTTTGGGATTTGTAGCCAATGATATGCATGGATTTGTAACCATTTTTTGGGCACCAATATTTAGGGTTTTCCTGTTGTAAAGCCTATAAAAAGGTGTGTTGTAATGCCATAAAGGCTAATGCATGTGTAAATAATAGGTTGCTAGTAATGTCGATGTAAGTTGGATTGGCTACAGGTTTGTTCTTGCGCAGGAAAGAGGGTATGATGTGGATTGTCTCTTAGGTGTGGACCGAGGTTAGACATGTAACCTTTTATTAATATTGAATAAGACAACAAGAGAGAAGAACATTCAAGGAATGTTGGTTTTCCCAGTTAAGGGTTTCTAGAGTAAAATCTCAGTGTATTGTGTGATTGCTTGTGTCATTTGCATTCTTGATTAAATTCTTCTTTGCTTCTGCTAGTTTTAGTGTGGAAGTGTCTCTCATTTCCTGACATGTGGTATCAGAGCTTTGGTCTTACCTGACAAGTGAGTTATCAGAGAAGTGTCATGCTTTGGCAAGTATATCATATCTTGATTTACCAATCTTGAATTTGAGAACTAAACCGTAGGTACAATGTAACACACCCACGGTGGGTCGTCGAAATTTCATTCTTCTTAAGATCTCAAGACCTCCATACGGGGTCTCAAATCCCATTCTTCTTGTATAGGGCCTTCCCGCTATGGTCACCACGCTCAGAACAAAACTCAGAACTGGCGGATATGCCTCTCTCGAGCTCCTTGGGTGTTCATTGGTCAGGGCTACAAGACCTCCACATGGGTCCAACTCAAAAGGTTCCCCGCGCATGTGAGGACTTCAAAATTCGATTGTTCATGACTCATATGTCTACGATTCTGTCGAAGTCCAAACCCGCGGACAGACAAGGGTCGAATTGACGGTCCATACTCTTGTCACAACCAACGACTGAGATTGACTTAGGGTCTTGGGATTCGAGAGTTCTCAACCCTCCACTCTTCTAGAGTACTTCCACTACAAAGTGTGGGAGATGTCGACACCTATCCTTTCCAATAGACGGTTCAAATATACACCATTAATTTGGGCTTCGGGTCTTCCTTGGGCTCTCTATGATACTATGCTCCAAATCCTTCGAAGTTTCGGAGTTCTGGACTCTCAGAATCCCAGTCCCTCCGCCAACCACGTTGTCTAGGTGGGCACATACCAGGGGCTGACACGTAGTTGGATCAGAGGCGACACGTTCCCTCACCTGGGGTGGTGCACGTCATGATCCAAGGGTCCTATGGGGTAGGTGTTGCAAATTAAACCAAATGGCATGTGGCTCGTTAAGTTTGGATCCACGTCACCAAGGATGACTTCACTGTACCTTGTCACCTTGGGCTAGTAGGCTTCTACATTCCTCAAATTTCATGGTTGAGATCCAATCACATAGGCCTATAGATCTATGGCTTTGGTTACCTCAGGGTTTCGGCGTTTGGAAGTATTTCTAAGAAAACTCCTCTTACCTTCTGAAGCGTCCAATATCTAAAGTAGAGGGATTAGTGCCACACGTCCCCAATATGACGATGGTTGGGAAAGTATCTGAAGGATCCCGCGATCTACGGTGTTGGGTCCTTCGCAACTTCGACCTTTGGGGTTCCAGGCCTCGGTTTAATTGGCGAGATAGGTCCACCCAATCAACTGGGGGACCACCTATCGTCGGTCAATCTCATAGGTCTCCCGGTCACCTTCAGTCCGTGTAAGGCTAGTAAGGTTGGTCTTACTCTGAAGTCCCGAACTTCCGAAGCTACGAGGCGAAGGGAACATGGCCTCCTTAGGCTTAGCCCAAGGTTCCTGGGTATCAGTCATATGGGTAATTTTGAACGCATCTCTTCTGCTTGTCTTCTAAATGAACAGACCTCCTCTTTTCAAGGCTTCAACTTCGCTACCCCTCCTGAGATTTACCCTGAAAGGGTTAAGGACTTGCGTCTGGCATTCTGGTCGCACAACAAAGTGGTTTGGAAGAGGTATCCTCTGCAGAATGATGGTTTCGGGTCGACATGATATCTCCTATCTCCACCATATTAACATCTTATGCCCCGGGAATCCTCCGGAGTTAAGTTGGGAATACAGTCTAACAGTTGGAAGTGAAAATTCACAAGGAAATGAAGGCATACACATAACATATCCATTTCACATAGAAGAAATTTATAAATGCATATATATGTATAAGTCCAAGTATTCATCCATTATTCCAGTTCAACTGATAAAGCAGGGAAAATACTTATTAGAACCAGACAATGTGAAGCGACTACTAGAAGGGGTGCTTGTTTCCACCCAACCATAGGCTCAGTCACTCCAAACGAATTTACCACTAGCCACCGATGAGCTAGACCATGATGCTCTGCAACACAATCTTTTCTTCTAGCTCAACAACAGTAGGGATGAAGGTTACTCTCCTCCTCTCACAGAATCTTGGCAATGGTTTACACAATACCAAGCAAGGAGGACCGACCTCGTTTATCATCTTGTATCATAACCTTCTCCGCCATTTCCTATAACTGGAACGCTTATTTTCTAGTTCTTCCTTGAACATGAGAGATTCACCTCCTGTCTCTGCACTCTTCACAGGTCTCCTTTTTTCCACCACACCTTCCTTTCTCGCCTCTTTCAATAAGGTTGCATGTGGCTCAAATTCCCATACCATGGTCAAGTCTGGAAGCCTTACAGATGGGTGTTATGCCCCATCCCCTCATTAACTCTTGAGGAGGTCTTCCCACCTACCAGCCTGATTGTCACACTGTTGAATGCCATCTACCTACGCTCGCAACTATAAGTCTTAAAATATGTTACACCTTACCGACCGTTTGTCGAAGCTTTGGGTCACGTTGACTTGCAGCTGCAACAACATCCCTCCTCGAGTGAGAAAGAAAGATATGGAGGCTGGCATTGAGGTCATAAAGAAATACATTGAAATCACATTATGAAACAAATAAGAAAATACATTCCACTCTTCTGGGTCAGAGGACTGTTCTGGTCCTGAGCAATTAATTCCAGTAAGTACTAGTTTGGTGAAGGTTAACGCAAGCATTCATGGTCCACTTCACCATCTCTTTGTATAGCATTCATTGTCTTTCTAAGTACACCCCCCTTCCAACAATCATGCAACACTTGTCCATTTTCTAGTAAATAATTAGATTTACATTTGTTTACCTTTCAAACAAAGGTCCATCGAATCAATATTCACACATATGGATTTTTCCATAGTCTCTTAGCCATTATAGTTATATTTACAAGATCGGGGAAATAGGGTGTTACAATTCCCTCCCCCTTAAAGGAACATCATCCTCGATGTTCTATCTATTAACATGCTCTATATATACAGAAGTGAACAAAAATGGATATACTTGTCTCATGGAATCCTCCATTTCCCACGTGGCCTCATATGGGCCAAAGTTTTCCACTGCACCTTGACTTGTGCAATGGTTCGGTTCCTGAGTGGGATTTCCTTCCTGTCTAGTATGCATTGATGTTATGACATGAATTATCCCTCTGTCTCCACCTGGATCACAGACCAATCAATTATATGATTAGACTCATGTACATATTTCTTCAATAATGAAACATGGAAAAAATTATGTTCCTTTATTGTGGGAGGCAGTGCTAGCCTATAGGATATAGGTCCCACTCTATCTAAAAATTAAAAGGGTCCACAATACTGAGGTTCCATCTTGGCACAAGCTCCTATCCTCAGGGAACTCTTCCTGGGCCTAACTCTGAGATAGAAATGGTCTCCCTTCTTGAATTCTTTGGGGGTTCTCTTTCTGTCGGCGTAAATTATCTGCCTATCCTGAGCGGTTTTCAGATTTTTATTTATTTGAACCACTTGTTCTTATATTTCTTTTAATATGTCAGGTCTGATTGTAATTATCCACGATATTACTCCAGTTGACTGGAGTTTTGCACGATCTACCATAGAGAGCTTTGAAAGGACTCATCTTCAATGATTCTTGATAATCGTTGTTGTAGGCAAATTCCACCAGTGGAAGGTAGTCTTCCCACTTCTTAGGTTGATGCATTATATGCATCCTTAACATGTATTCTAATATTTGGTTTACTCTTTCTATTTGTTCATCAATTTAAGGGTGATAGGTTGTGCTAAACAATAGTTTAGTCTCAAGACCAACCATCAAGGATTTCCAAAAGCTTGAAGTGAATTTTGTGTCTCTGTCAGATACAATCTCCTTAGGCATGCCATGTAGTCTAAATATCTCCTTCATGAATATGTTGGCAATATCTATTTCCTTGCAAGTCGATTTGACGGGAATGAAGTGAGCGGACTTGCTCAATTTTTCCACCACTACCATGATGGCATCATTATGCCTATCCGATTTTGGTAACCTGGTGATGAAATCCATGGAGATGGTATCCCATTTCCATTTAGGAATTGGTAGAGGTTGCAACAACCCTGTTGGGTGTCAGTGTTCTTCCTTAACTTGTTGGAATTCTAGACATTTAGCTAAATATTCAGCTATGTCTTTTTTCAATCCAGGCCAATATAATTGTTTCCTAGTGGTCGTGACCATTTTCTTTTAACCTGGATGGACAATGTATGGTCTCTTGTGCAATTCATCCATTATGAACCTCTTCAATTCACTTGGGATATACAATCTATTTTGGTAAGTTAGCAGACCTCCATCCAACATTTGGTATCCTTCATACTTTATCCCTACGGGCTCTTGCTTCAGGTACGATGTCACGGTCTTGAAGAATGCATCTGTTTCTTGTGCATTCCTGACTCTTTCCCTGACATTCATTTCACAGGTGCTCACCATTTCCAGGTGAATTGTTTTCATACTTATGCTAAGGGCATCGACCACCCTATTTTCCTTTCCTTTGATATGTTTGATTTCGAAATCAAACTTGCTAAGGAGGGTCATTCACCTAGCTTGTCTAGCATTGATTTTTGGTTGATCAAACAAGTGCCTCAACCCACAGTGGTCCATCATAAGTACAAATATCCTACCCAGAAGGTAATGCCTCCACATTTGTAAAGCATGCACTATGGCAACCAATCTAGATCATGGGTCGCATAATTGATTTCATGCTCATTCAATTTTTGGGATTCATAGAAAATTACGCGTCCTTCTTGCATAAGGACTCCTTCGATTCCTTCCTTGTAGGAATCTGTACACACGAGGTAGTATTTATTAGAGTCTATGATATTCGACATATATGTATGGGTCAGAAGGTATTTCAGTTCCTGAAACCATTCTTCACACTCTGAAGTCCAAGTGAATTTAACCCCCTTCTTCTGGAGGGCAGCGATTGGACAACCAATCTTGGAAAATCCTTTTATAAACCTTTTATAATATCCTGCTAAGCCCATAAAGGATATGATATCATATACATCGTTTGGGGTAGGCCATTCCATAATAGATATGATCTTGTCAGGGTCTACTACCACTCCTTCTTTAGAAATAACATGGCCCAAGTAATGGACTTGCTTCTGGAAAAAGTCACACTTGCTAAACTTAGCATAGAGTTGATGCTCTCTTAGTACTTGAAGTACAAGTCTAATATGTTCTTCATGATCCTCTATTTTCTTGGAGTAGACTAGGATATCATCAATGAAAACCAATACAAATTTTTCTAGGAATTTGCTTAGTACATTATTCATCAAGCACATAAAAGTGGAGGGGGAATTGGTTAATCCAAATGGCACTACCACAAATTCATAGTGACCATATCAGGTCCTGAATGTTGTTTTGTGGATGTCTTCATCCTTGATTCGAACTTGATGGTATCCAGACCTTAATTCAATTTTTGAGAAAATGGAAGCACCCCCTAATTGGTCTAACAAGTCATTGATTCTTGGTAAGGGGTACTTGTTCTTTATGGTTGTCTTATTGAGTTGTATATAATCTATGCACAGTCGGAGTGTACTGTATTTCTTCTTCACAAACAGGACTGGTGCTCCCCATGGAGACACATTGGGTCGGATGTAGCCTTTGTCCATCATTTCCTTTAGTTGTAGTTTGATCTCAATTAGCTCAGTTGTACTCATCTGATAGGGTGTCCTAGACACTAGCACTGCTTCTGGTGCAAGTTCTATCGAGAAGTCAATGTACCTTCTCGGAGGTAGACCCGATACCTCTTCTGGAAACACGTCTTTATACTCTCTTAGTACGGGGTGGTCTTCTAGGCTTGGTTTGTCATCCTCAACAGATTCCAACACCTGTATTGCATATAAAGGTCATCCCTTTCTGCAATACTTTTTCATTTGAAGGGATGATATTCATCTCACTGAGACATGCTTCTGAATCCCTTGGAGGGTTATCTTTCTCCCTTCTTCATTTAAACATTCTAAGGTTTTATGGTAACAATCCAACTTAGTTTTATATGCAACTAGAAATTCCATACCAATCAACAGGTCATAAGATCCTAGGGGAAGTATGTTAAGGGTAGCTTGGGTGGTAAATCCATCCACAGTGAATTGGAAAGCTGGTATGACCTCTGCTATTTTTCTTTTGGTGCGAGTGGCTAGATGTACCAACCATGGCTTAGCATGTCTATGTGGATGCTATTTACACTTATCAATAGTTTGAGGGGCCACTTAACTCAAGTTAGAACCAGGGTCAATTAAAATAGAAACTATATGGTTGGTGATCATACCTTCCATCTCCACCACTGAAGCTTGGTGGCCGGCTTGTTTATTATCCACGACTACATAAATATGTGGCATACTCCTAGCCACATCATTGATGATGGTAGCTTCTTGGATGTTGTAAACTCTCCTACTATTCTACTCTCTGTGAAGACAGTCCCTCAATAGATGTTCTTCTCCACAAACCCAACATTTCAAGGGTTACTTCTTTGGGTTATCAGTCTTTCCTGGGGTTGATCCAAAAGGTTTATTTCCACTCTGGGAGGGGAAATTATGTTGGTGCACACTTCGGGTAGGAAGGCTCATCCTTGAATCCTTCCTATAGTTCTTAAACCTTGGGGATTCAAACCCCTTCTTCTTTAACCTCAAACTATTATTTTGCTTCCAGTCCTCGCGAGGTTCTGTCTGATGCCCAAACTATTCATAACAATACCTTGCCTTCCAGATAGTGTCTTCTAAGGTCTTTGGCTCGTCAAAATCAATCATGTTCTAGTATGTCTAAGGTAACCCTATGATAAATCGTTGCACTTTTATATTTTCCTCTTTTATGTAGGGTACATACCTTAGCAACTCAAGGAATTTACTGACATATTCCTCTATGGTGAGTTGTCCTAGCTTGAGTTCATAGAACTCTTTAGTCTTCTCGTCAAAATATTTTTCTGACAGATACTTATTCTTGAAGTGTTTCTCAAACCGTTTCCAAGATAGGTCCTCTTCATGGATTCCTTTCACATTCTTAAGGTCTTCCCACCAAATGGAAGCCTTTCCATTCATGTTGAAGGTGGCTACTCGAGCCTTCAAGTTTTTCAGAGAAATCATGGACTCTGGAGTACTTCTTTATTCCAAGCATCCAACCTTATGCCTCTTCCCATTTCTTAATGTCACCATCGAAAGAGGGTGGTTTGTCTTTCTTGAACTCTTTAGGGTCATGAATTTTGGAATGATTTCGTTTCTTCCTTTTCCTTTGAGAATGTGAACTAGTTTTACTACTAGAAGATCCCTCTGAGTCGCCAGTTTCCTTTCCAGAGAATTCTCCCGATGAGTTTCCCCTGTCTCCAGGTTGGACCTTCCTCGAGGTACTCCTTCTAGTGTGGCCACTAATGGGACCACATTTTCATATCTCAGGTGGACTTCGACTCCTCTTTGTCTGTCGTCGATCCACATGACTGGTGGCAGGTCCATGCTGTAGATGTCTCTGTATGTCAGATAAACTATGCAGCAAGGCTGTATTAATTTATGTTTGCTTCTCTTGCTCTTTTATCAATATCTCGTTGTCGACCTTGCAACTCTGTAATTCGGCCATGAGTCTCCTTACAGTTTCATCCAGATCCAGAGGAGTCTCTACCACCCTCCTCTCGTCAGATTCTCCATCTCTATTATGGGATCCATCCCCCACTTCATGGCGCGTCACCATCCTTTATGCTTGCAGTTTCCCGTGGTTGAATGACCACTTGAGTGCTAAAAAAACACTTGATAGTAGCTAACAGTATATTAGTTCATGAACACTACATATTATTATTTATTAAATACACACATGCAGTAGAAAACTTTCATTCTTTTCTTCAGTAGGGGTTTAAATAAACTCTTTAGGAAAGAAGTAAGGTAGGGAATCACCCTTAAAGTTATATAAATATGGTTTTTACGCAACTCGTCCATGAGACCAAGAAGGCCAAGTGTTGTAACCATGATCTGATACCAATTCGTAACACACCCACGGTGGGGCGTCAAAATTTTTCTCTTCTTAAGAACTCAAGACCTCCATACGGGGTCGCAAATCCCATTTTGCTCGTCCAGGGCTTTCCCTCTGCGGTCACCACGCTCATAACCAAAATCAGAACTGGCGGATATGCCTCTCTTGAGCTCCTCGAGTGTTCATTGGTCGGGGACATGGGACCTCCACGTGGGTTCGACTCAATAGGTTCCCCGCGTGCGTCAAGACTCTGGGTGTTCTTGACTCCTTTGACTATGATTCCGTCGAATTTTGAACCTGGGAACAGACATGGGTCGAATTGATGGTCCATACTCTTGTCACAACCAACGGATAAGATTGACTTAGGGTCTTGGGCTTCGATATTTCTTGACCTCCACTCTTCCAGAGTACTTCCGCTACAAAGTGCGAAATATGTCGACACCTGTCCATTCCAATGGACGGTTAAAATATACATCGTTAATTTGGGCTTCGGGTCTTCCTCAGACTCTCTACAATACTATTCTCCAAATCCTCCGAAGTTTCGGATTCTCGGAGTCCTAGTCCCTCCACCAACCACGTTGGCTAGGTTGGCACGTACCAGGGGCTGGCACGTAGTTGGATCGGGGGCGACACGTGCCCTCACCCGGGGTGGTGCATGTCATGATCCAAGAGTCTTATGGGGTAGGTGATGCGCATGAAACTAGGTGGAGCGTGTCTCATTAAGTTTGGATCCACATCACCATGGATGACGTCATTGTACCTTGTCACCTTGGGTTGGCATGCTTCTACATTCCTCAAATTCTACGATTGAGATCTATTCACGTAGACCTACAGATCTGTGGATCTGGTTACCCTAGGGTGTCAATGTTCAGAAGTATTTCTAAGAAAACTCCTTGTACCTTCTGAAGTTTCCAATCTCCGAAGTAGAGGGACTAGCACCACGTGTCCCCGATATAGCGATGGTTGGGAAAGGATCCGAAGGATCCCGTGATATACGGTGTTGGGTCCTTCGCGGCCCTGGCCTTCGGGGTTTCGGGCCTCGGTTTAATTAGTGAGATAGGTCCACCCAATCACTTGGGGGACCACCTATTTCCTGTCAATCTCACGGGAGACAGAGCCTCCCATTCACCTTTAGTCCATGTAAGGCTAGTAAGGCCAGTCTTACTCCGAAGTCCCAGACTTCCAGAGCTATAAGGAAAAGGGAACATGGCCTCCTTAGGCTTAGCCCAAGGTTCCTGGGTATCAGTCATATGGGTCCTTTCAAATGGATCTCTTCCGCTCGTCTTCTAAATGAAGAGACCTCCCCTTTTCAAGGCTTCAACTTCACTACCCCTCCCGAGCTTTACCCTGAAAGGGTTAAGGACTTGGGTCTGGCATTCCAGTCGCACGAGAAAGGGGTTTGAAAGAGGTATCCTCTTCATACAGATGGTTTTGGGTTGACACGATATCTTCTATCTCGACCATCTTAACAACTTATGACCCGGGAAGCTTCCGGAGTTAAGCTGGGCATACAATCTATCAGTTGGAAGTGTAAATTCACAAGGAAATGAAGGAATACACATAACATAGCCATTTCACATAGAAGACATTTATAAATGCATATATATGTATAAGTCCAAGTATTCATCGTGAAGCGACTGTTGGAAGGGGTTCCCGTTTCCACCCAACCATAGGCTTAGTTATAATTTTACCAATATTTTTTCTCTTTTTAAAGCTAGTCAATAGAGATATACTTTTGATCTTCAAAATTAGGGCTAACCACCTCACACCATAGATTCTCCTTAAATTTAGCTTGAATAATATTTTTTAAATATCCAATGAAGAAAGAGAAAGAGACATTTCAAACACAACCTTAACAATGATATGCAAAATATATTATCACATTATCTTTAGCGAATTGAGTGACCAACAAATATCTCATAAATAGTTCATAGATTGAGCATCTAACAAGGTGCCATGAATTAAGCCTCTATCAGGAACATGCATCACATTCTCTTCCACAACTTCTACTTAGTCTTATCACAATGGTTTGGTTTGCTATGTTGTTTCAATATACTTCTAAAACACTATTGGTATTGCTTGCTCCCTTAATCTACATGATATCACCCCTTTTCCAACATTGATGTTGGAGGCACATATAACAAAAGCTATTACCATGTGGCTGGCTTTGCGTTGATTATAGGGTGAAGCAATGGGGTGACTTTGCGTTGATTATAGGGTGAAGCAACGGGTTTATGTTGTTTTGGCATAACAGAAAGGATCACTATAAAATGATAATTGAAGTAGGGTTAAAATGGATATAACATTTCTTGAAAAAGCAAAAGAAAGGAGAGAAATATGAATGCAATTAAGTTTACAGAAAAGTGAGTAACACTAATGTGCTTAACTAAATGGTATTTTTGTTGTTTAAAATTAAAAAAAAAAATTAAAAAAAGAAAAGAAAAAGTTATTAGTCTTTCCTCTTTTCAATAAAAAAATTTATTGATCGCTCCCATTTTAAATAATTTAATATTTGAAAATGAAAGAAAAATTGTTCATGTTCAAGTTTTTTTTTTTTTCAACATACATTTTTAATTTTAATATCTCAAACCTCTATGTTAAAATTGTCAAGATATCACATGGTGACTTGTGTACATGTCCTCGCCTTAGGACCAAATCCATTTACACCAATGCTTACATAAAGAACATGCACATATTGTTATGAGGAAATATATCACATTTTCTTTGAAAATTTAGGGAATTTTTTAAATATTTGCATAGTTCTTCTTCTGCCTTTTTCCGTACTAGAGTTAGTAGGGTTTGCACCAGCACCAGGCTTTGTGCTTGCATTGGGCTGTAAACGATAAATGTTCCATGATCAAGATGTTGTCGCCTCTTTAACGCCTTATTATGTCTCATTAACGATGCTCTCCAATTCTCACTTTCTCAGTAGCCTGAAAATTCAAGCCAACATGGTATCCCCCTCTCCATCGTGGATTGTCTATAGATTAGGCACTTCCTTCATGGCCTGAGATTTGGCCCTTCATGGATAGAATTGTCGAAGGAAGGTAATACCCTGTGAAAGCATACCAACCTACCTTTCTTTAAAGCAACCCAACACACTATTCAATTCCGATCGACCTAGTTTTTGTTTGTAGTGATGATGATTTCAATGATGGAATTCATATTTGAGGGGAGAGACCATCACCATAAATGGAAGTTCAATTATTAATTTTGGGTGTTGTATAAATGTTCTATGTTTTGGTTTTTTTTGTTGGCAATATAAATCTGCGTGAAATCACAATTTTTTATTGTTTAAATTGCATTTCTAAAAGTAGAAATAGATTCAGCTCCCTGGTGCACTTGGATTACATAGAATTAACTACTCAAATATGCAGATCCAACAATTTATCATCGGATTTTGGGAAAAATTAAAGAAAAATCCAAAACTTATAATGTTTAGACTACGGCTTAATTTTGTGTTGTGAATGTGATAATGTTCTCCATTAATGCATAGTGTCATGGAGTGATTCTTGATCTCTTTTGGATATTGTTAAGATAATTTTGAAAATTCTAGCACAAGGTCCACTTAATGAACTTGTGACATAGCACATGCATTCATGGAATTAAAAAAAATACAGACCTTAAAAATAATACATGCCAAAGTCCTTTTGTTAAACCCCTACCAATATACCTTTCATGAACAATAATACACAAGTGTATATCTTGAAGAAAATGGCAGGATGGCCATGAGCCCCTCCCACTTACCTTACGACTGTACCCATGATCGACATAGTAGATTGGATCAACTTCTTTATGCTTTCAACTGGCAGATTCATAATCTATGTTTTGTCCTCTAGTCAATTCGGATAACTATGTAATCTAATTTTGGATATCTTGTTGAGGAGGGCAATAGACTAGTTGCAACTATCGTAACTTTTGGGTAGGCTGTATTTCTACATGTTATACTATTTTTTTTTGGACTTGGTGATACTATGATGATCACAATTCACATATTTTGGAGGATGGATATGTTAACAAGCTATATATATGTATAATGAGAACAACATATATCAATATATTGAGAAATTTTCTACTGAAAAAAGTGTAGATATTGAAGTGCAAACCAATTTGATGTAAATCCATCTATCAAATCCCTATTGATTCCTACTAAAAACAACCTTACTACCTAATTCTCTAAATCCCTAACATCTAATGTTAGGGACATTGGTGGATATTGGTGGCTAATGCAAAATATGCTACTGCATGATCCAGGTGGATATTGGTGGCCACCCACCTACTCCAACTAGCTCCAATTTTCAATTTTTAGTGCAACACGTTCTTCTGTACTTCTTCATAACTGTGGGTTCTACACTTATGTGGTTGTCTGAATCCCTACACATTTTCCAGGTGGATACTGGTGGCCTCCCACTTAATCCAACTGGCTTGTTTTGTATGTTTTCATGTCAACACATATTGATGTACTTCCAGGGCCGTTTTGGGGCCCTAAACAATGTTTTTTTGGCTCACCACAGTCAAACTATAGACAAAGTCAGAGTTTGACGATGTAATGCGTAGTTCTCAAAAATACCTTTCGAACGTGCTATCACGCACCTAAAACAAAGATTGTATGCAAAAGTTACGACCTCGAGAAGTTAATGTACTAACTTACCCAAACAGGGCCCACATGAATTTTGGCGTTTCATCTCTAAAGTTAGGTTTTTGGATGTTGTTACAGGAGAATACCCCTGCGGACATGTGAATTCCCTCCTGGATCCTAGACTTCTAAGACGAAGACAAAAAGGTGCTAACTTTGATCACTGACATCCCTTTAAACCTAGCTAAGCTAATCTATATAGAAGAGGAAGAAGATGTACCTTTTTACGATGTTTGTCCATGCCCAGTCCAAGTTGAGCTCTGATCCTCAATCTCTTCAACAAGTCCTGTAATCCAATCAAAGACAAAGCATGCTTCCTATTCTACCACGATTAGTTTGAAACTAGATCTATCCATTAAAGACAAGTTCACGTAGGTATACATGATCTTGAAGGAAATAGGCCAAGCACATGTATTAATGAAAACAAAGTAAAGTGATTACAACTGTAGATGTAGATGCAACAGCCTCACCAAGCTCTCCTTGTCCAACCCCTTTCTCAAATGATCCACAAACAAAATGACTATGCTTCACTGATTATCTTCCTTATGAGATCATAAGTTTGATGCCTTCAATGTCTCCCCCTTTCACCATGAGAAGGCCTCCTTATATAGGCTTGGAGAGGCCTAACCACCTTATAGATTCTTGGGATAGGTTGAGAATCTTTCTCCATCAGTTGTGTATCCTCCCTAAGATCCATCCTTGACCTCAGATTCGAATCAAACTAACTTCAAAGATAAGGAGGATCTTTCCTTGATTTTCTCAACAGCATAACACTCCCCTAGAATGGTGCACAGAGCGCTACAACTGATCCGTATTTTATGAGAAGAACGAAATGAATACAGATTATTAACAGGTTCTTAACACAAAATAACAAAGATACAATAAAAATATTTTTCTATTCAATAACGAAATAAGTTGAAACTGTAAAATGCAGCGGAAACAAGCTTGTTGGAATGGTGGCGGCTTATCTCTGAGAAGAGATGTGACGACAGTGCACATTCACCAGCAGAAGATTACAATGAGGCTCTGAAGGCCTTTTTACAATAAGCAAGAATGCCAAAAACCCTAGACATCCAAAAAGATAACCCTAGGAGATGAAACGCCAAAAGTCATGTGGGCCCCGTTTGGGTAAGCTAGTACATCAACTTCCCGGGGTCGTAACTTTTGCATACGATCTCCGTTTTAGGCGTGTGATATCCTGTTGAAAAGGTATCGCTGAGGAGATTCATTTTTGGGGCTCAATCACGCCTTTGGATATCATTTAGGATATAGATACCAAAAAACCTTCATTTAGGCCCTCAAAATGGCCCCGGAAGTAAAAACTGCTAAAAATAATAAATTGCCAAAAAAATTAGAAAACTGTTTTGAGCCAGTTGGAAAAGGTGGGTGGCCACCGATATCCATTTGTATCAATCCTCCCTCCTTAGGAATCAATGGTCTCCATTACGTTGAGGTACCCCATTAGATGAGGAAATTTCTGTTGAATTTGGCCCCGAGTGAGCCACTTGCCTTGGTGCATGAGCTACCCTGCTTTGACGACTCGATAAAGATGGATCCTTTGTTGTCGAGTGCCCTTGATATGTATGTCCACAATATGATCATTGGATGCCTATTTTATGCAGTCAGGGTTGAGTTCTGTTGGTGTCAACTATTTTGCTACTTATGAGGTGTCCAATAATGGTGGGAAATAAGCGTGAAGGAGATCCACGTTGAACACTAGGTGCAGGCCAAGGAAAGGAGGAATGTTGAGCTCAAGATCATTATCCCCCATGGCCTTGGTGATAGTGTACGGTCCATAATGGAGTGGGAAAAGCTTCCAATGGGGTCCTGTAAGGCGTTCTTTCTGCAAGTGCAACCAAACTTTGTTGCCCACCTGAAACTTATGCGGCACCCGATGTTGATCGTGGCACTGTTTGTACTTGTCATTAGACTTCTGTAGGATATCCTGAACCTGTTGGCGGATGTACTGGATCCGCTCAATGAACCGAGTGGCTTTGTCAGCTTTAGTTGGAGCAGGAGATGAGTCAGTCGAGGTGACCGCAAGGGGAAGTGCAACATCTATGGGACCCAATGGTTGGAATCCCAACCCCACTTGAAAGGGGTTGTGGCCGGTTGAGCTATGCAAGGCTCGATTGTAGCTATGTTGGACATAAGGAAGTCTCTCATCCCATGTGCGAGGGTTCTTTGAATTATACATGCGAAGGATATGCACAATCATTCGATTTACAACCTCGGTTTGGCCATTTGTCTAGGGGTGGAAAGCCGCGGATTTGGTGAGCTTGGTGTCCAACAGTGACCAGAGGCTCGACCAGAATGTGCTGAGAAATCGACTATCTCTATCTGAGACAATGGTTTGTGGATTCCAAAATGTACCCAGACTCGTTCAAAGAAGAGCTTGGCAGTGGACTCTGCTGTGATGCTCTTCTTGCAGGAAACCAGAATCGCCATCTTAGAAAAGTGATCAACAACCATAAAAACACAGTCATTTCCCCACTTGGTGGATGGGAGGCCCGACATGTAGTCCATTGAAATGGATTCCCATGGCCTGTCAGGAGTAGGAAGAAGGGTGTACAAGCCCTGTTTCTTAGTGGTCGGTTTGGCAATAACGCAGGCAGTGCAGGACCTGATATACTTTCCGACCTCCTGTCGAAGTTTCGGCCAGTAGAAATGTTTCTGTAGCATTGCCACTGTCTTTTCGATGCCAAAGTGTCCTGCCACCTGACTGTAGTGGGCTTCCCAGATTAGCTTCGCTCGCTTGCTTGATGGAACACAGATATGGCCTAGATGACACAACAACCCATCCTGAAGATGGAAATTATCGACAACTGCATTTGCACCCAACATTTGGTAGGTGGTGGCAAAGTCAAGGTCTGTCTCATAGAGTTGGGGCCATCCATATGTTTGATGGCCGCAAGAGTCTAGCATCGTGGTGAGTGTCGCGACTGGCGGTCTGTTGAGGCAATCAGTGACGCGATTGGTGCTTCATGTTTTATACTTGATGTTGAGGTGGAATTTTTGCAAGTATGTGGACCACTTTTGATGGCGGTCATTTTGCAGTTTTCCCTATGTCTGCATGAACTGCAGTGGCTTATGATCAGTGTGGATGATTGTCTCCTTCCCAAGAATGTAATGTCTCCACTGGCGACATGCTTACACAATGGAGTACATTTCTTTGTCGTAAGTAGGGTACTTACAGATAGTATCTGACAGTGTCTCACTATGATAGGCCACAGGGTGGCCGTGCTGAGTGAGAACGACGCCCACGACATAGTCTGAAGCATCTGTCTCGATCTCAAAGGGATGTTGCAGGTCTGGTAGTGAAAGTACTGGAGCTGAGCAAAAGCACTGCTTCAAATCATCAAACGCTTGTTGTTGGTACCGTCCCCACGCAAATTTCGCCTTACCACCACCCCTGTTTATTTGGATGAGGGCCCATGCAATATGGGAGAAACCCAACACGAACCTGCGGTAGAAATTAGCAAGTCCCAAGAAGCTCTGAAGCTCAGTGAGTGTTGTTGGGGCTGGACAGACACAGATGACTTGGATCTTGGCTGGATCCACATGTACGCCATGCTGATCAATGATGTAGCCTAGGTAATGGACCTTGTCCATGCCGAAGGATCATTTTTCCAGGTTGGCGTATAGCTTGTGCTACCGCAGGGTGTGCAAAACCTATTGAATATGCTGCAAGTGTTCATCCCAAGTCTTGCTGCAAATTAGAATGTCATCCAGATACACCACTACAAAAGTATTGGTGAATGGTTGCAGGATATCGTCCATCATCCTCATGAAAGTGGCTGGAGCATTTGTCAAACCAAAGGGCATGACCAACCATTCAAAAAGTCCTTCCTTTGAC
>ML780283.1:1644805-1667018 GCA_009831015.1 Picea engelmannii
GTATGCCACACCAAGTGAGGAGATGTCGAGGAACTCCATTTCCTCCTGAATGTATCTGTGCAGACAAATGCGGTACTTTAACACCAAATGTTTCTCTGAATCTTTGATACCCAACTTTGTGCGTAGGGTATGAAACAGATTCGCCATCTCATGCACATCTTGGTCCCTTTGTTGCCGCAACGTAGTCCATTGTATGTATTTGTCCTCATAGCTCCCCACGGGATAATATTGTTCCTTGATGGCGTATCAGAAAGAATTCCAAGTGGGTGCGTCCGAGAACAAAGAGGGTTCTCCCTCGCCCTCTTGCTCCGAGTAGGTTTCCCACCAGTGCTTGACATGGGGGGCGGCTTTGAGGAGTGCGAAAATAATCTTTTCTCGGTCGAAAAAGTCATGAACCGAGAAATATCCTTCTAACAGATTCAACCATCTATCTACAACATCTGCATCTATTTGGCCTTCAAATATGGGAATGTCAAAGTTTACTTGTACCTTAAAAGGAGTGGCGCCTCCAGAGTGGCTTCTGGATGTCGATGCACTCCCAGTCGAAATCCGTTGAAGAATCTGGGCAAAGTTGTCCATCATCACGTTCCTTTGTTTCTCGAGGGCCTCCTCGAGCAACATTTTGATAGGATCTCCTGCTCCCTCATCTTTATTTTCTTCCCCCATGGGCGATCGTCGGGGTTTGCGAGGCTGATCTTGCAAAGGTTCAACCAGATCGAGCCCCAACTCCTTATACCCCGATCTCGTTGGGGACATGCAAAGAAGGATCGAGAATGAGCAGACCGATCTGATACCACTGATCTGGATTTATGTAGGAACACAATGAAATATAGAAATACACATAAACACAGAGATGCATCGGAAATAAGACTTCATTTCATTAATAACAAATGACTGAAATGTGCTTACAGACATAATGGAAATAAACTAGCTAGGGTGCTGGTAGCTTATCTCTGAGAAGAGATGTGGCAGCTATTGGCCTCTGAACTATGTTCCAATGAGGCTCAAAGGCCTATTATTATTGAGAAACAATGGAAAACCCTAAACATCCAAAGACCTAACCCTAGGAGATGAAACGCCAAGACTATGGGCCTCGTTTGGGTAAGTTGGTACATCAACTTCTCGGGGACATAACTTTGGAATACGATCTTCGTTTGACGCGTTCTATACCTCGTTAGAAATATCTATCCGAGGACTACAACTTTTTGGTGAGAAATATTGATTTGTGATCCATGTTGCTCCCAGTTTTCCCAAAAAAACGTCGTTTAAGGCCTCAAAACGGATCAGTAAGTTCAGGACCCGAAAAACTGCTAAAAATAGTAAACTGTGCGGAAACTGAAAAACTGAAAGAAGAAATGGTGGGGGTCCAAGTGGAATAGGTGGGTGGCCACCAATATCCACCTGGATCAAAGTTGAGCTCTGATCCTCAAGTTCTTCAACAAGTCCTGCAATCCAATCAAAGAAAAATCATGCTTCCTATTCTACCATGATTAGTTTGAAACTATATCTATCCATTAAAGACAAGTTCATGTAGGTATACATGATCTTGAAGGAGACAGGCCAAGCACATGTATTAATGAAAACAAATCAAAGTGCTTACAACTGTAGATGCAGATGCAACAGCCTCACCAAGCTTTCCTTGTCCAACCCCTTGCTCAAATGATCCACAAACAAAATGACTATGCTTCATTGATTATCTCCCTTATGAGATCATAAGTTTGATGCCTTCAATGTCTCCCCCTTTCACCATGAGGAGGCCTCCTTATATAGGCTTGGAGAGGCCTAACCACATTAGAGATTCTTTGGATAGGTTGAGGATCTTTCTCCATAAGTTGTGGATCCTCCCTAAGATCCAGCCGTGACCTCAGATTCAAATCAAACTAACTTCAGAGATAAGGGGCATAACACTCCCCCAGAATGGTGAATAGAGCACTACAACGCTCCCCTAAAGGAGGCCAAGGATCTCTAGCACTCCCTGCTAGTGGGTAGGGAAGAGTTGCCCTTCAAAATTCATTTTTAAGTGGTCTTTCTCAAGGAAAAGGATTTGTACTCTTTGTCAAATGATTTCTCCTTCTTTAACCAGTCTCTGAGGGTGTCTTCAAGTGTTCCTTGTGATATCGTTCAAGACACGACATAAGAAAGATGACAGTATGAAGCAAGATGAAAATATGATGTTTGTGACACTTGCGACCAAAATGCGACACTTGCGACACTTGTAATGATGAAAATAGGTCATCATTGAAGTGATTAATTTTGATGTGTGACAAATGTCTAGGGTTTTGGCATTCATGTTTATCATAAAAAGCCCTTCAGAGCCTCATTTTAATCATCTTCTTGCGAATGAGTGTAGTCGTCACATCTCTTCTCTGAGATAAAGCTACCACCATTCTAGCGAGTCTTGCACTCTGTATTTTTATAGTCTCTTTACAATTATTTCATTAATAAAAATCAAGTATTTATGTAAAAAACAAATCGCCTAAAACGAAGATCGTATGCAAAAGTTACGACCTTGAGAAGTTAATGTACTAACTTACCCAAACGGGCCCCACATGACTTTTGACGTTTCATCCCCTAGGGTTAGGTTTTTGGATGTCTAGGGTTTTGGCATTCATGTTTATCATAAAAAGGCCTTTAGAGCCTCATTGTAATCATCTTCTTGCAAATGAGAGTAGTCATCACATCTCTTCTCCGAGATAAAGCTACCACCATTCTAACGAGTCTTGCACTCTATATTTTTATAGTCTCTTCACAATTATTTCATTAATAGAAACCAAGTATTGTTGTATTTTTCTGTTTCTGACAATTTTAAGGAGTATTTCATTGTAATATCTCTGCTTTCATTTCGTTCCAAAAATAATCTGAATCAGTGGTATCACAGCAGGTTGCTCTTGATCATTTTTCAATGCATGTCCCCAATGAGGTCCGAGTATAGCCAATTGGGTCTCAAGTTTGTATCTCTTGAGGAAAATCATTGTCACATGCCCAATAAACCCTCGATGGCGACAAAAAAGAAAAACGACGAAGAGAAGATTCTATTAACCTATTGCTTGAGCAATCTCTCGCGCAACAGAGGGACGAAATGATGGAGAATTTTTCACACATCCTTCAATGCCTGTCGATAGAAACATACACATCTTCATCAAACAACCATTTTGGAGGAACCTCTCCCTTCTAGGTACAAGTTAATTTTGATATTCCAATATTTAAAGGTCAAATAGATGCAGATGCCCTAGAAAAATAGTTAAATCTATTAGAAGGTTATTTCTCTGTTCAAAATTTTTCCGACAGGGAAAATATCACCTTCGCACTCCTCAAGGTTCTCCCCCATGTCAAAAATTGGTGGGAAACTTACTGGGAGAAATGTTCCATAGAGGAATATGGAATATATGGGGTTGAGCCCACTTGGTATTTTTTTGTGGATGCGGTCAAAGAACAATACTATCCCATTGATAACTATGAAGACCAGTACATGAGATGGACCACACTGCGACAAAAGAAGAGCTGGACAGTGTCAAAGTTCACAAACACTTTCCCTACCTTGCGCACCAAGATGGGTATCAAAGACTCAGAGAGACACATGGTTCTAAAATACCATGGGGCTCTACATAGGTACATCCAAACCAAAATGGATTTTATAAAAATATCATCATTGGGAGCTTCCTATCGATATGTTGTCAAAATCGAGCAGAAATTTAGGCACTAGAACAAATGGGATTTTGTTTGCAAATATGCAACAACTAAAGCACGGTAAAGACGACCCTAACGAACAACCTCTAGAAAACCAGTCCAAGACACGGGACAAAAAGGGTAAAGTAAAAATGAAGAATGACACTGGGAAGTGATGTGACTTCCACAAAATCCCCTAACACAACACCGATGAATGTCACTCGAAAAATTCATTGGTATCCGAGGTCAAAGACACAGAGCCAAACCCTGATTCATAATTCGATCCATAAAATATTGAAAACAGACAGATCATCGACACAAACCCCACTGCTACTGTCGCGACCACAACAATTCAGTTAGAAGAACTAGTAGATCCTAAAGAGGGGGATCACCTATTCCATTCACAGATGTGGTTGAAGGGGACCCCATTGCATTTCATTGTTGATAACAAATACTAGAAGAACCCATCTCAGCTAAGTTCATCAAATAGTTGGGGTTGTCAACAACACCACACTCACAAAAATACAACATCAGGTGGCTTCACCAAGGATGAGATCTTCACGTCAGCCAACAATGTCTCCTGTCCTATGGCATCCATCCCTTAAAGGATGAGGTAGTGTGTGATATTTCCCCTCTTGATGTATGTGATGTTGTTTTGGGCCAACCATATATGTGGAAACGTGATGTTGTCTACCAGTATAGACCCCGTAGTGTCATTATTACTCTGGGAGGTCAGCTCTACAATATACTAGAGGTAGTTTTGACTACTGCTCCACCAAAACAAAACCGCAAGGTAATATCTCATACTGCAAAACTCATCCTCTACACAATTTTTTCAAAGGATGCACAAAAGACCACTACAACCACTGCAACCTCAACACCTTCTATCCAACAATTTTTTTTTGTCGAAGATACAGAAGATATTGTTAATTCACCTATAATGGTGTCTACACAATGCCCCATCCAACCTAGAGACAACAGGTTGGTGGAACAAATTCAACCTCTCCAACAATAGGTTTGTGAAAGTCTTCCACAAGCCAAGAATCACAACTTCTCCAACAAGGCACACAACTCACCAAGTGTCGGATTCATAAAATTATTTCCCCTCTTCCCTAGGCACTCAACGCAATGGAGACCATTGATTCCTAAGGGGGAAGGATTGATCTAGGTGGATATTGGTGGCCACCCACCTGATCCAACTGGCTCCTCTTTTCAATTTTTATTGCAACATGTTCTTTTGTACTTCTTTGTAATTGTGGGTTCTACAGTTTCAGGGTTGTCTGAAGCCCTACACATCTCCCAGGTTGATACTGGTGGCCTCCCACCTAATCCAACTGGATTATTTTGTATGTTTTCATGTCAACACATCTTGTTTTACTTCCAGGGTTGTTTTGGGGACCTAAATAGTGTTTTTTTGGCTCTCCACAATCAAACTGTAGACGAAGTTAGATTTTGACAGTGTAATGCATAGTTCTCGAAAAGATATTTCCAACAGGCTATCACACACCTAAAATGGAGATTGTATGCGAAAGTTACGACTCCAGGAAGTTAATGTACTAACTTACCCAAACGAAGCCCACATGACTTTTGACGTTTCATCTCCTAGGGTTAGGTTTTTGGCATTCATGTTTATCATAAAAAGGCCTTCAAAGCCTCATTGTAATCATCTTCTAGTGAATGAGCTTAGCCGTCACATCTCTTCTCCGAGATAAAGCTACCACCATTCTAGCGAGTCTTGCACTCTGTATTTTTACAATCTCTTTACAATTCTTTCATTAATATAAATCTAGTATTGTTGTATTTCTCTGTTTCTAGCAATTTTCATAAGTATTTCATTGTAATATATCTGCTTTCATTTCGTTTAAAAAATAATCTGGATCAATGCATGTGTAAATCGTAGGTTGTTGGTCATGTAGATGTGAGATGGATTGGCTAGAGGGTTGTTCTTGCGCATGCAAGAGGGTATGATGTCGATTGTGTCTAAGGTGTGGACCAAGGTTAGACATATAACCTTTTATTCAGATTGAATAAGAAAACAAGAGAGAAAAACACTCAAGGAATTTTGGTTTTCCCGGTTAAGGGTTTCCAGAGTAAAATATTGGTGTACTGTGTGATTGTTTGTGTCATTTTCGTTCTTGATTAAATTATTCTTCTCTTCTTCTAGGTTTAATGTTTAAGTGTCTCTCATTTCCTTACATGTGCTATCAGATCTTTGGTCTTCCTTAACAAGTAAGTTATCAGAGCACTATCATGCTTTGGCTTGTATATTGGATCTTGATTTACCAATCTTGAATGTGAGAACTAAACCCTAGGTACAATAAGAGTTGTAAGTCATAAATTGTGTTAAATTTCGTGGTAAAGAATGGAAAGCAGTTCCATAATAGAATTAGAAAAATTCAATGGGCATAATTTTGAGCTTTAGAAGCTTAAAATGAAAGATCTTCTTGTAGATTGAGAACAATGGACAACGATCTATCCAGGTACCCAACTGATAGGCATGTCGACGGAAGAATGGGAGAAACTCAAAAGAAGAGAAAAAAGTATGATTCAACTTTGTCTTGCAGATTCAGTGCTACTGAATGTCTCAGGTGAAGATTCAACCAAGAAATTGTGGGACAAGTTGGGAAGCTTATACTAGTTGAAATCTATGGTAAATAAGTTGTTTCTCAGAAATAAACTATATTGTCTGAGGATGAGTGATGAGGAGAAGTGTATCAACCTATTATGTTATTTTCCGGACTCCTGGGATAACTTATTCATGGCTATTGGGAGTAATACAACCACACTAGCACTAGAGGATGTGGTTGCTTCTCTGCTATCGAAATAAATGAGAAGGAAGAACATGGAAGGATCGACAAAATATGCTCTAATAGTGAGAGGTCGATCGATAGATAGAGATAAAAGAAGATTCTCCGGTAGAAAGTTCAAATTAAAGGGTAGATCTAAATCCCCGGTTCAGTTGATGTGAAGATGATGGAAATGCAGTAAATATGGGCATTATAAAAAGGACTGTAAGTCGAAGGAAACAAAAGTTAGTGTTGGATCCGATGAGAAGTAGTTCACTGAGCGAAAGACAACCCCGGATAAAGGAGGTGATGTGTACTTGGCGTCTACCAGTACATAGTTGGATCAAGATGTTTGGTTGATCGACTCAGGAGCGTCCTATCATATGACACCACATAAAGAATGGTTATGCGAATATGAACGATATCATGGGGGTGATCTGTTCTTAGGGGACGAATCGACAAACAGAATTGTCGGATGAGGAAGAGTTCAACTGATACTGCGGGATGGGAAGAAAAGAACCCTTCCATGTGTACTACACATTTTGAGTTTGGAAAGAAACCTGATATATGTCAGCAACATGAGTGATGCAGGTGTGCATACTCTGTTTCATAAGGATTCGTGCAAGATGGTGAGAGGTGCGATGGTCTTAATGAAAGGAGTTCAGATTGGTACCCTATACAATATGTTAGGGAATTTCGACTTGATTGGATGAAACAACATCATTGTGCCTGAAATCGACTCGACTCGACTCGAGCTAAGTCGGTACAAGCTGACTCGACAAGACATGATAAAATCAACCCGATCAGGTTATGACACGAGAGGATGGGACACATTGGAGAAAAATGACTTTGATATATGAAAATCAAAGGTATGGTCGAAGGTTTTCCTGAATGTGGTTTAGAGGTCGACTTTTGTGAACATTGCATATATGGAAAACAAAGTCGGGTGAGGTTCCCACCTGGAGTGACAAGGGAAAGTGGGATTCTAGATTTGGTGCATAGTGATGTGTTTGGCCCGGTTACAGTGCCTTCACTTGGTGGATCCGTGTATTATGTCTCCTTCACAGATGATTTTTCCAGGAAGACCTGGATATATTTACTTAGGAAGAAATCAAAGGTTTTTGAGAGATTTAATGAGTTTAAATCTCTTGTGGAAAACCAGACAGAGAAAAGGATTAGAGTGTTGAGAATTGACAACGGTCGTGAATTCTGTGGAAAGGAATTTGATCAGTTCTGTAAGCAGTGTGGCATAGCATGCCAAAAAAACACACCATATACCCCACAACAAAATGGAGTTGTCAAGAGAATGAATAGAACATTGATGGATAAGGCAAGGAACATGCTCAGTGGTGTTGGGCTTGCACAAGAATTTTGGGTGGAGGCAGTCGACACTACAATATAACTAGTGAATATGTCTCCTTCGTCAGCGCTAGTCGACACAAATCCACATGAGATATGGTTTGGTAAGAAACCTTCGGTTGCATATATCAAAGTATTTGGCTATGATGCATTTGTGCATGTTCCCAAGGAAAAGAGAATCAATCTGGACAAGAAGGAAATCAAATGTATTTCAATTGTATACAAAGAAGGAATGAAATGATATAAGCTCTGGGATCTTGCATCAAGGAGAACAATGTACAATTGAGATATGGTCTTCAGAGAAGTCGAAGGTAAGTTTGAGCATGAAGAAGTTGTTTAGAACAAGAAGTTCAAAGCTCGACTGGTAGCGAAAGGTTATTCCCAAGTCGAGGGAGTCGACTTCGATGAGATTTTTTCCCATGTTGCAAAAATGACTTCCATTAGAGTACTAATGTCTCTGGCTGCAACATTTGATCTGGAAATAGAACATATGGATGTGAAGACAACGTTCCTACATGGGGACCTGGAAGAAGAAATCTACATGAAACAACCTGAAGCATTTGTAGTAAAGGGAAAGTAAGAGTTGGTGTGCAAACTGAACAGATCCCTTTATGGTCTAAATCAATCGCCAAGAATGTGGTACTAGAAGTTCGACACATACATCCTTAGTTTTGGATTTTTGAGAAGAAAAACTATTCATTGCATATATTCCAAGGAAGAAGGTGGGCATTTCATATATGTAGCTTTGTATGTCGATGACATGTTGTTGATTGGAAACAACATGGAAGCAATAAAGGAGGTGAAGAAGCAGTTATTGTCCAAGTTCGACATGAAGGATCTTGGTGAAGCTAACTTCATTCTAGGAATGGAGATTAAGAGAGATCGAGTCGTTAGAAAGCTTTGGTTGAATCAGATGAAGTATATTTAAACAATTCTGAAATGGTTCAACATGCAGGATTGCAAACCGGTAAAGGTGCCAATTCTCGTGGGAGCAAGGCCTACTGTTGAACAGTGTCCAAAGACACAAGAAGAAATAGAGGACATGACAAGTCTTCCCTGTGCAAGTGTTGTTGGTAGTCTAATGTATGTGATGGTCTACACTCGACTAGACATTTCCCATGTAGTGGGAGTGTTGAGCAAGTACATGTTGACACCTTGAAAGGAGGGTTAAAATGGATATAACATTTCTTTAAAAAACAAAAGAAGGAGAGAAATACGAATGTAATTAAGTTTACAGAAAAGTGAGTAACACAAATGTGCCCAACTTAATGGTATTTTTGTTGTTTTAAAAAAAAAAAGTTATCGATATTTCCTCTTTTCAATAAAAAAAAGTTATTGATCGCTCATATTTTCAATAATTTAATATTTGAAAATAAATAAAAAAATCGTTCATGTTCAATTTTTTTTTTTTTTTCAACATACATTTTTAATTTTAATATCTCAGACCTCTATGTTAAAATTATCAAGATATCGCATGGTGACTTGTGTACATGTCCTCGCCTTAGGACCAAATCCATTTACACCAATGCTTACATAAGGAACATACACATATTGTTATGAGGAAATATATCATTTTTGCTTCGAAAGTTTAGAGAATTTTTTAAACATTTGCATAGTTCTCCTTCTGCCTTTTTCCGTACTAGAGTTAGTAGGGTTTGCACCAGCACCAGGCTTTGCGCTTGCATTGGGATATAAATGATCAATGTTCCATGATCAAGATGTTGTCGCCTCTTTAACACCTTATTATCTCTCAATAACGATGCTCTCCAATTCTCGTTTTCTCGGTAGCTTGAAAATTGAAGCCAACATGGTATCCCCTCTCCATCGTGGATTGTCTGTTGATTATCCACTTCCTTCATGGTCTGATATTTATCCCTTCATGGATAGAATTGTCGAAGGAAGGTAATACCTCGTGAAATCATAATGGCCAACCTACCTTTCTTTCATGCAACCCAACACACATTGTTCAATTCTGGTCGACCTAGTTCTTGTTTGTAGTGATGATGATTTCAATGATGGCATTCATATTTGAGGGGAGAGACCATCACCGTAAATGGAAGTTCAATTATTAATTTTGGGTGTTGTCTAAATGTTCTATGTTTTGGTTTTGTTTGTCGGCAATATAAATCTGCATGAAATCACAATTTTTTATTGTTTAAATTGCATTTCTGAAAGTAGAAATAGATTCATCCCCCTAGTGCACTTGGATTACACAGAATTAACCACTCAAATATGCAAATCCAACAATTTCTCACCGGATTTTGTGCAAAAATAAACAGAGAAAAGCCAAAACTTATAATGTTTAGACTACAACTTCATTTTGTGTTATGAACGTGATAATGTTCTCCATTAATGCATAGTGTCTTGGAGTGATTCTTGATCTCTTTTGGATATTGTTAAGATAATTTTGAAAATTCTAGCACAAGGTCCACTTAATGAACCTGTGACATAACACATTTTTTTCCCACAAAAATTGCACTTTTTATTTATATTAGAAATATAAACTGATCATTTACATGAGATTCAATACATCCGATATCCAAATCAGGACCAGAGGATCCCCATTCCATTGTGGATCAAAAACCAACATTATAATCCCCCTTACATTGCTAAATTCGCAAAATGAGAATGGTCGACCTCATAACAACAAAGGACACAACATCCACACAGAGCATTCCAAACAAAAGCCAAGTCCAATACATTGGATAAACATAAGAACTATGATAATATCATGGACCTGCTAATAACCAAAAAAACTAAACATGCAAGACCCAAAGCTGGTCTTCTAGTAAAAGTCAAGTGATAATAGTGGGCCCTCTTGATCCTCCACACACTAAAAGAAGAATATCTTACCAGGATCCTTGAGTAAAATCTGTTTTCAAAGGTTGTCTACCACTTGGTTATTTTCTCTGTATATATAAGCAAAGGAGATATGATGGAATTGTTTGATTAATCCCAAAAGTCTTGAGTAAAACAACCTGAAGACGATCTTTATATAACATAGCACATACGTTATGCTATGACAGACTTGTTACATTAAATCTTATGCGTTGTCACCGACGGCAAAATAAAAGGAGTTTGACGTACACAGAAACTCGGAAAAGTAAAATAGTCGGCCAGAAGGATAAGCTTGACGAACGGCGTGCTGCTCCAAGATTCCTTATCACATCAATTTTTTGGTTTGTTTTTAAATAAATAAAAATTATATTGTTTTTTTGGTTTGTTTTTAAATAAATAAAAATTATATTACTTTCATCAAATCGACGGCAAGATTTTTACTTTAATTGCACATCGATATTCATATTTAACTTTCTCGTGATGTCATTATGAAAATTAAGAAAATTTGAGTTGACTTCCGAAACAGTAATTACAAATGAATGCCATGAAGAAAAATAATAATAAAAAATCTTTCTCAGTTCATTATTTTACTGATTGAACAAGAGTTCGTAAATATATATCACCCATCCGGAGTTTTTAAATATGTGAATATAATACTGTTTGTAAATTTGAATACTTTCGCCTTATTACTTACAGAATTCGATTTAAATAATGTTATTTTATTTTTTGAGTTAATTATATATTATTAGTATATGTTATTTTGATTTATGTATTGAATTAAATGTAAATTATAAAATGTATCATGTTTATAGAGGTAAAATAACAAGTAAATTGTTTTACGTTTTGGAATTTTTTTAGTTTAATTTTGTTTAAAATTTGAGTGGAGGAGTTTGTATAATCCAAATGCTTTAGAAAATTTTCAATAAACTAAATCTATTTATGTATTAGAAATATAATTTAAATAAAAAAAACCAAAACTTAAAACAACAACATTAAATTTATAAGTCAAATAAATTTATTTTTTTCAAAATCATCTATTATATATTTTTAATTATTTCCTTTTTCAAAATAATTTATTATATATTTTTAAATTAAATAATATTTAATTTAAAGATAAAATTTTATTACCAAATATGAGTATAGTAATTTTTCCATGTTCCCTCTTGGACATCATCTATAAAATATTTTCAACTTTAGCTATGTTTCTTGGTTGCTCTTTTCCTACTTGGTAAGAATCTCCTTAGAGTTCAAATTATCATAATCACCATTACAGGTTTAGTTTCATACTGAAAGAGGGTGCATATACATTGGATATAAGAATTTTGTGACAACAATATTAATATTTTTAATTTAATAAAATTATGGAAATTTAGAAAAGTTTTTCTGAATTTTAACATAGCAATTTAAATTATTTATTATTATTATTTTTTGAAAGTTCAATAAATTAGTTTTAGTGAAAATTAACTACCACTGTCATCATTTTTATCACTACTTTGATATTTTGATTTATTGGTTTTAGTGGACATTCACCATCATCATACGATTACTACCATCATACAATCACCATTATCATCATCATAATCATCATCATTACTTTAATATTTTGATGAATTAGTTTTAATGCACATTCATCATTATCATTGGAAAAAATGTCAATACATAGACCCATTTTTATTAAATATTTACAAATATTCAATTTAGTCAACAAGAGAAATATTTTGATGAATTAGTTTTAATGCACATTCATCATCATCATTGTTCATCATCATCATTGGAAAAAATGGAAATACATGGACCCCTTTTTATTAAATATTTACAAATATTCAATTTAATCAATAAGAGAAATATAGCATTTTTTACTGTTCATTTTTTAAATGAGACATTCATTATCGATATTTAATATGGTAAGATACATGTAAAGCATGAGGTATTGTTGATAGTTAGAATAAAATTTCTAGAGATGGGAGTTTAGAAATATTTCAACATTTAGAGTAGTCATTCCACTTATAATTAAGGAATACAAATAAATTGTTGGTGTCTAAGTGTTTTAGGTTTTTTCTTTTTTAGTTGCAATTCAACAACATAAATCAGTATGAAATCATAACTTTTTGTTGTTTAAATTGCACTTTTAAATGCAAATTGCACTTTTAAATGCAGAAATGGATCCGACTAAAAGAGTTTTGTTAGAAGCTATAGTTCCACCTAATTGATGGGAACTTTAATCATAACATTTTGTCTTTAAATGTTTTAAAGACATTATAAAAAGATCGAAATCATGAGAATTAAAAAAAAAAGTGGATGAAGACAAAACTTCACCTAATGGAAAAAAAAAAAAAAAAACTCATTGAAATGTTGAGGTTGTCCACTTTTTAATTCATTTTATCTAAATAATAATTTATTAAAATTTTATATATTAAAGCAATAATAACAAAAGTGCAATAAATAATATTTTTTTTAACCAAAACAAAAATTTGTATTCTTTGAAAAGATGGCTTCACCAAACCTAGTAGTGATTACACTCAACAAAGTTCAAAGAATGCATTAAAACTATACATATTTCTAGAGTAACTACTATATACAATAATGCCTTCTCCAAACATGAGTTCCACGTATTTCTATCGGTTGCTTGCTTCACAAATTGACACAAAATACTTACAACTAGAAAGACCATCCAAGATTAGTCATAAGTGAACAATGTCTTCAGCTTCCAATAATTATTAAGGATTCCAAATAATTTTATTAGGAAAGAAAAAAAAAATGACTAAAATAATATAATAAAAATTAAAAGATAAGGTCAAAGTAAGGAGTAAATTAAAAAATGGACAAACCATTTTTTTGTTGAAATTCTTCTTCAAATTAAGTGAGAATTTTTTTTGAAGGTATAATTCCACCTAATTGATGGGAACTTTGACCATACAAATGTGCCTTTAGATGTTTTAACCTTTTTTTTTAAATATCAAAATCATGATCAAATTTAGCAGTGATTACATTCAACAAAGTTCAAGGATTGCACTAAAACTATACATATTTCTAGAGTAACTGCTATATACGATAACACCTTCTCAAGATTACTAAAACTATACATATTTCTAGAGTAACTACTATATACGATAACACCTTCTCAGGATTTCCAGGTATTTCTATTGGTGACTTGCTTAACAAATTGACACAAAATACTTACAACTCAAAAGAACATCCAAGATCAACTCGAAAGAAAATCCAAGATCAGTTAGAAGTGAACACTCCCTTGTGCTTCCAATAATGATTAAGGAATAAAAAAAAAAAGTAAGTAAAATAATATAATAAAAATGAAATGATAGGGTCAAAGTAAGGAGTAAATTAAAAAGAGAAGAAACAATTTTTTGTTGAAATTATTCTTCAAATTCAGTAAGGATTTTGTTCGAAGGTATAGTTCCACCTAATTGATAGGAACTTTGACCATAAAATTTTGTCTTTAGATGTTTTAACCCATTTTGAAAAGATCAAAGTCTTGAAAATTTCAAAAAAATAAGTGGATGGAAACAAAACTTTACCTCATGGAAAACAAATAAACTCATTGAAATGTTAAAGTTGTCCACTTTTTAATTCATTTTATCAAAATAATCATTTATTGAAATTTTATATATTAAAACAACAATAATAAAAGTGTAATAAATAATGTTTTTTTTAAACCAAAACAAAAATTTGTATTCGTTCAAAAGATGGTTGTGTCGAAGCAGTGATAATATTAAAGAAAAGTTCAAGGATTGTACTAAAACTATACGTATTTCTAGAGTAGCTACTATATACGATAACACCTTTTCCAAACAAGAGTTCCAAGTATTTCTACTGGTGACTTAATTGACAAATTGACACAAAATATTTACAACTCTAAAGAACATCCAAGATCAATCAGAAAAGAACATTGCCTTATGATTCTCGCCCCTCTTTTGAATGAGGGGAGCTTGGGTCTTGACTCTCCATAAGACTACGATTCTAATATAGTGTTTCATCCTCTACAAACCCTGCTTGTAGTGAGTTTTTGGTGCCATGGTTATTGTAAGAAAGATAGAGTCCCAGTCCATATGTTGAAAGAGAACTAGAGAATGAAGTCTATTGCACTCTACCTCCAGAGAGTCAATCCGTTGATTTTGACGGAGAAGATTCATAATGTTCACAATGTGTGTGACACTAGCTTACTCTAGCTTAGTAATTTTGGAGGAAATTAGCATTAGTGCACTAATGTTGGCTTGGTTTATTTATTCTTGTTTGCAGAGAACCCAAGTCAATCTTCTTTCATATTAGAATTTTCCATGATTTTTCTAGATATGCCTTTCACAAAGAAAAGGTCAAGAAGAAAAGTGAAGGGGCTAGATAAAAAACCAGGCTAGACAAACTCCAAAAATAAAAATATGTTTTCAACCTGTTGAAAGAAAGGAAAGACCAAAAAAACCATGTTTGGTTGTTCCGAAATGAAGCACCAATGACACCAGAACTAATAGGAACCAAAGAGAGGGGTTGAGAGGCTAGAGACTGCTTAGCCATAACACATGAAATTACCCACATTGAAGACCCAACATGAGTTGATGCCACCTCCAATGGACACCTCTGCATAGAACCGTCAATAAGATCACTGTTTCCATACCAGAGTGCCCAAATTGCCTATGTTTCTTGTTGCTCTTTTCCTACTTAGCTATGTTTCTTGTTTCTCTTTTCCTACTTGGTAAGAATCTCCTTAGATTTAAAATTAGCATAATCACCATTACAAGTTTAGTTTCATAATGAAAGAGGGTGTAAATACACAAAATGTTGGATATAAGATTTTTGTGACAACACTATTAATATTTCTAATTTTTTAATTTATTAAAATTATGAAGATTTAGGAAAGTTTCTTTGAACTTTAACATAGCAATTCAAGTAATTTCTTACCATTTTTTTTTTAAAGTCACATAAATTGGTTTTAGTGAAAGATAACCACCACCACCATCAATCTTATCACTACTTTAATATTTTGGTTTATTGGTTTTAGTGGACATTCACCACCATCATAGGATCACCACCATCATCATCTTCATAATCACCATCACTACTTTAATATTTTGGTCAATTAGTTTTAATGCACATTCATCATCATTATTATTGGAAAAAAAAATGTGAATGAATGGACCCCTTTTTATTAAATATTTACAAATATTCAATTTAATCAATAAGAAATATAACATCTTTTAATGTAAAACATAACTTGATGAGTAGTGATAATAAATACATTCATTATCAATATTTAATATGGTAAGATACATGTAAAGCATGAGGTATTGTTGATAGTTAAAATAAAATTTCTAGAGATAAATTCTATTTGAGTTTATAAATATTTCAACATTTAGAGTAGCCATTCCACTTATTATTAAGGAATCGAAATAAATTGTTGGCGTTGTTTCATTGTTTTAGGTGTTTGTTCTTCTAGCCCCAATCCAACAATATAAATCGGCACAAAATCACAATTGTATTTCTAAATGTAGAAATGGATTCAACGTGCTGAAAAAGCCTTGGAGCACTCTGATTATACTAATTTAACCACGGTTTATACAGATTTAACCACAAACTATATAGATTTAACCACTCAAAATTGTAGATCCAACAATATCTCGCGTGATTTCCAACAAATATCCAGTAAATGACAATAACTTAGCACATTTAGACTAGGGTTAATTTTTTCGTGAAAGAAAAAAAAAAGAGTAAAATAATATAATAGAAATTAAAAGATAGGATCAAAGTAAGGAGTAAATTAAAAAGCGCAAAAACCATTTTTTTAGTTGAAATTCTTCTTCAAATTCAGTAAGAATTTTGTTAGAAGGTATAGTTCCACCTAATTGATGGGAACTTTAACCATAACATTTTGTCTTTAAATATTTTAACGCATTTAAAAAGATCGAAATCATGAGAATTAAAAAAAAAAAAAAAAGTGGATGAAGACAACTTTACCTCATTGAAATGTTGAAATGTTGAGGTTGTCTACTTTTTAATTCATTTTATTTAAATAATAATTTATTAAAATTTTATATATTGAAACAATAATAATAAAAGTGTAATAAATACTAATTTTTTTTAACCAAAACAAAAATTTGTATTCTTTAAAAGATGGCTTCACCAAACCTAGTAGTGATTACATTCAACAAAGTTCGAGGTATTTCTATTGGTGGCTTGCTTCACAAATTGACACAAAATACTTACAACTGGAAAGAACATCCAAAATTAGTTAGAAGTGAACACAACCTTGCACTTCCAATAATTATTAAGGATTCCAAATAATTTTATTGTTAAAGAAAAAAAAAAGTGAGTAAAATAATATAATAAAAATGAAAAGATAATGTCAAAGTAAGGAGTAAATTAAAAAATGAACAAACCATTTTTGTTGAAATTCTTCTTCAAATTGAGTAAGAATTTTTTTTGAAGGTATAGTTCCATCTAATTGATGGGAACTTTGACCATACAAATTTGTCTTTAATTGATAGGAACTTTGACCATACAAATGTGTCTTTAGATGTTTTAACCTTTTTTAAAAAGATCGAAATCAAGAGAATTTCAAAAAAACAGTGGAGGAAGACAAACTTTACCTCATGGAAAAAAAATTCATTGAAATGTTAAGGTTGTCCACTTTTCAATTCATTTTATCACAATAATAGTTTGTTAAATTTTTATATATTAAAACAATAATAATAAAAGTACATAATAAATATTTTTTTTGTTTACCAAAACAAAAAAATGTGTTCTTTCAAAAAAACTTTGTGCCAAAGTTAGTAGTGATTACATTGAACAAAGTTCAAGGATTGCACTAAAATTATACATATTTCTAGAGTAACTACTATATACGATAACGCCTTCTCCAAACAAGATTTCCAGGGATTTCTATTGGTGACTTGCTTCACAAATTGAAACAAAATACTAACAACTCTAAAGAACATCCAAGATCACTTAAAGTGAACCTTGCCTTGTGCTTCCAATAATGATTAAGGAATCCAAAAAAAAAGTGAGTAAAATAATATAATAAAAATGAAAAGATAGGATCAAAGTAAGAAGTAAATTAAAAAGTGGACAAACCATTTTTCAAATTCAATAAGAATTTTGTTTGAAGGTATAGTTCCACTTGATGTGAACTTTGACCATAAAATTTGTCTTTAGATGTTTTAGCCAATTTTAAAAAGATCCAAATCTTGAGAACAATAATAAAAAAAAATACATTGAAATGTTGAGGTTGTCCACTTTTTATTTCATTTTATCAAAATAATAATTTATTAAAATTTTATATATTAAAACAATAATTAATAAAAGTGTAATAAATAATATTTTTTTTAACCAAAATAAAAATTTGTATTCAACAAAGTGATAATTACATAAATAAATAAATAAGTTATACTTATACATATTTCTAGAGTAACAAAGTGATAATTACATAAATAAATAAATAAGCTATACTTATACATATTTCTAGAGTAACTACTATATACATATTTTTACTGGTGACTTGCTTAACAAATTGATACAAAATACTTACAACTCTAAAGAACATCCAAGATCAAATAGAAGTGAACGTTGCCTTGTGCTTCCCACCCCTCTTCTGAATGAGGGGAGCTTGGGTCTTCACTCTCTATAAGATCGTGATTCTGATATACCATTTCATCCTCTACAAACCTTGCTTGTAGTGAGTTCCCAATGCCATGGTTATTGGACGCAAGATAGTGAGGGTCCATACATTGAGAGAGAACTAGAGAATGAAGTCTGTTACACCCAACCTCCGGAGAATCAATCCATTTATTTTGAAGAAGGAGAAGATTCATAATGTTCACATTATGTGTGACACTAACCTACTCTAGCTTAGTAATTTTGAAGGAGATTAGCATTAGTGCACTACTGTTGGCCTAGTTTATTTCTTCATGTTTGCAAAGAACCCTTAGAACTTCTTTCAGATTAGAATTGTCCATGATTTTTCTCGATATGCCTTTCACAAAGAAGAAGTCAAAAAGAATACTGAAGGGGATAAATAAAATACCAAGCTAGACAAACCCCAGACATAAAAATATGTTTTCAACCTGTTGAAAGAAAGGAAAGACCAAAAAAAACTTGTTTTGGTTGTTCCAAACTAAAGCACCAATGACACTAGAAGTAATAGGAACCAAAGAGAGAGGCCAGGGCTTGCTTGGCCATAAAGTAGGAAGTTAGCCACATTGAAGACCCATCATGAGTCGATGCCACCTCTAATGGACACCTTTGCACAGACCCATCGAGAGGCTCTTTGTTTCCATACTAGAGTGCCCAAATTGCCACCGAATAACTACCAAGCTCACTCCCAAATATCCATTTCCACAAAATCCAAGCTAAATCAACTAGAGAAGAACCGCAAGTGAGCCGCAAGGTCAACATTGTCCCATATTTCAAGTGGGGATTCATTCATATGCATTGGATTACCACGAACAAAGTCTTCCAGACCAAATGTGAGAGCTGAGAAGGCCACACACCATCCTTCCCAAATCGCCTCTAGTTGTTGATTATAAATATGTGCATATCGAATTGGGAGCCATTAAATTTCCACTATTAGATTAATTATGTGATTAAGTAGTGGCTAAAACCCCCATTTTTATTTTATTTTAACACTAGAGCTTGAGGAGGAGGCCACCTTTTCTCAATGATCCACTTCTTCGTTCATCTCCCTTTTTATGTGATAAAACAATACTTGATCAAATTGAGGAAGGGTTTGTTTGATTTTGTAAATAATTGAGTTCAATTTGTTCCCCTCTGGGTTATTGATCATTGCTTTGATAGCTAGTGTAGAGTCTCCAAGCACTATCATGTTTTTGATACCTTCTTCCTTTGCAATGGAGAGACCTCACCACAATGAGTAAGCCTCAATAAGATTATTTGAGACATTTCCAAGCCCTTTGATATAATAGACAACCATGTTTTCTCTGAGATCATAGAGATTCCCTTCCACACTTGCCACCCCTATAAATAATAAAAATATTTAACTATAAAATGATAAAGTCAATATTATAAAGATTAATTAGAAATAAGGTATAAAATAATTTGTATTAGAAATAAGGTATAAAATAATTTGTATGACTAAATCAATTGATATAAAAGCGAATAACTACAAGAACAGGTTCAAGGTATAGAAAAATAAGAAAAGAGAATTTCGATTAATGGGAAAAAATACATAAAGAGAGAATTAAGATAAATGAAAAATAAAATATATTTTAAAATTAAGAATTAAATAAGTAGGGAAAAAAAATAGCTATTATTATAACAGATTTAAACCATTTAAATTCACCAATTTCTAAATTATTTTATGTTTCATTTAGATTCATCAGTTTCTAATTTTTTATTTTTTGGGGGGTTATCCTAACATTTACCAATAACTATTTTGGAATATCTTCTTCTTATCCTAAACATCTAAACATGTATTGTAGTTAGCAATGACTATTTCATGTGAAGAAAATATTATAAAATTGTTCTTAAAATTTTAATCAATAAGGCTAACTTAGTGCGGATAATTCCCTCCTCTATATTGCCAAGGGGAAGTAAATATATTTTTTCGTGAAAATGTGCACAAAGTAAAGCATTACACATTAGATTAGTGTGAAATATATAAGTTTCTTGATTTAAATGAACATTAAATTAATATTAGTAATTGTTTTTGATAGTGGAAAGGACATTATAAGAAATGTAATGTGTTTTATGTTGATATTTTTTTTTGTGGGTTAGGTTGATTGTATGTTTTATTATATTTTTAGTGATAAATAAATTTGGGTTTTTAGGTTGGAAGAATAACATAGTCATTTAGTTAGTGGGATGGTTGTAGATCATAAATACAACAAATCAAATGAGCAGAATGAAAAACCATTTTAGTTGGCTTTATTGTATAATAGTGCAGGGGAAGATTATGTTATTTCTCAATCCACACAATTTCAAGTTACACCTTGAGCCTATTCTTCTAGAGACAAACTGCAAACTGTTGTATCCATGGTTGTTGGATTATAATGGTGCCACGAATCTTTGATATCAATATCCCACTATAAATCTTGCTAGATGGCCATCTTCTTCCATGACTTACAAACCTTGGGAATGAGAGCTAGAATATCCTTGAACATAACTTTCTTAATAATAATAGGGTAAGAGAATTTGGGATCTAGTGGTTCGAGGGAAAAAAACAATTTTTCCATTCTATAACACAAGTGCTAGTAGATCGAAGTATACATCATGATTCTATCATGTAACCTTTACATTTGCAGATCCATGTGTTTTGAGAAGATAAAAAAAACATTTGCAGATCCATGTGCTTTGAGAAGATAAAAAAGTGTAGAGAATGATGTCTCACCTTCAACCTTTACATTTACAGATCTAATTAGTTTGAGAAGATCATAACCTCAATACAAGAGATGCACTTGCATACCAATCAATTATACAACTCTCAACAACACCAAAAGGGTAGACCACTACAAGGAAAACATGCTTTTGCATATGTTTTGTAGAAAAACTTTTCATTGTTTATTTTTAACGAAGGTCTCTAGTAGAGAAAAGTAGGTGGAGATTTTCTATTCAATATGAATGAAAATAGTTAGACACATTAGTGCTCTAAATACAAGGCACATCATGGTAGAATACCAAACCGATTTCTCATTTTTACTATCCACCAATACTTCCAACACCTTCAACTACTAACACTCATTATCCCTCTATAAATACCCTGTTGTCCCGTAATTCCAAATTGTTGGCTTTCATCCACATTGGATTCCATTTAGTTTTTTATTTTTTTCAACCCCCTTCCCAACAAATTCAATTTATGATTTTTCGTGGAAGCCATGCCTCCGTAGTGGATATGAGACTGCGTCATTTCTTTGCTACATCCTAATTTATATTTTCATGGTTTTAATTTTCCAAATTACTTTTTAAATTCCCAATTTTTTTTTAGTTTTTTGAAAAAAATGTTGCAGATGTGGGGAATTGTACATGTGCATGCCACATGATGGTGTTTTTATATGGCACACACCAATTATTTGAATATGGTTGGTATTCATATTTTTTGTGCTATTCAATGCATTAAGGCTCGATTGTCATGAAGCACCATTATTGGGTATAATATCCATGTACACACCATGAAACATAGGCACACATGATTTGCGATGGCGGTGCATGTCTTAGTGCAACTTTGACGATGCTACCCTCTCATGTTGGTTTTTATTATTCTATGACACAAGCGATAGTAGATCGAAGTATACATGATGATTCTCTCTCGCTACCTTTACATTTGAAAATCCATGTGCTCTAAGCAGAGAGAAAAATATAGAGGATGATGTCTCAGCCTCAACCTTTATATTTGCAGATCTAGTTACTTTGAGAATATGATAATCCCAATACAAGAGATGCACTTGCATATCAATCAATTATAGTATTCTCAATAGCACCAAAAAGGAAGATCACTACAAGGAAAACATGTTTTTGCGGAGGTTTTGTGGAAGAACTTTTCATTGTTCTATTTTTAGTGGATTTCTCTAATAGAGACATGAAGGTGGAGGTTTTCTATTCAATATTCC
>ML780283.1:1667118-1691674 GCA_009831015.1 Picea engelmannii
AAAAAAAAAAAAAAACTTTTTAAAAATTGATCGAATCACTTAAGGGCAAAGCTTCTAGTTACCCCATGTCTAGATATAATATTGTTGGCCGATCTCCTTTCTCGAAGTTTCTTCCACACAATACGTTGCTCGCACGCTAACTGTAAAAGCATGGCGGCCGACAGATGAGAAAATTCTACACTCTATTTTTATCTCTACCAATCACATTTTGACACGTATAAACAATGCAAATCGGCAAGGTTCTGAACACGTCGGTTTCTTTCTGCCCACGAGTCACGCTGTTCTATCCTATTTAAAGCCCTCCTGGCCTTCTCACATTTAACCCTCAAAATCGTGTGAATGCTCTCTTAGAACTCGAATCATTGTGCCTCTGAAATTCTTTACACAGTACGAACAAATTTGTGGCAATTGAAGGGAGTTTTTTCTCTGCCTATGCGATTTATAGAGATTTGCGACCATTGAAGGGAATCGGCAGATAAATAAGTCAAAAGAGATGGCAGTGAATACGTCTCTGTTCACAATTGCAGCTGCAGTTGCGGCCATTGGAGCTTTCTGCAGCTTCGAATCTCATCACCATCGATCAATAACGGGCATGGATATCCATCATGTAAGTATATATCAGTATGAATAATATACTCTTTACTCATTTTGGGTTATATGCGAATAGGGGAGGGATTACTGTCAACATTCTTTCGGTAGTTTTGCTAACTATAGTGGTTTTGGGTGGGCAGAATAAGAGTTATATACGGCCGGACGGCGATTCAAATGGAAAAGCAAATGAGAAGCGGGTGGCAGCAAGGGTTGCCCCCCAGTTTGACGGTCTCAATTTCTATGAGACGCTTGTCAGGCACTGAATGCCGCAACGCTGAAAAACGACGGAAGCGTTGAATTTAACTAATGTGACGATTCTTGTAAAATATTGACTTATTCAATTCGAATGTATTCAATTTTTGTACGACTTCTCTTTCTTTGTAATCTTTTTATACAATTCTTCACATTATCTTAAATCGTTCTACGTTTTAACCTTTCCTGTTTTCTGTCATGTTTTCCTGGCCAGTTTTTATTCGGAAATTGGTTCAGAAATTTAGAAGTATCGCTTCTCTTTCTGTATATAATCATTATTTTAAAGCCTTCTACGTTTTTAACATTTTTGTCCTGTTTCTGGAATTGCAGATTTTATAGTTCTCTTTACCTGTGCTGTCATGTTTTCCCGACCAGTTTTGATCGGAAAATTTGTTCAGGAATTTAGAAGTATCTGGAAATTTAATTAATTGCAGATTTTATAGTTCTTGAAAATGTAACATATACACTGTTCTAGAAGTTTTTTAAGATATCTTGAGAATACACTGTTCTAGAGGTTTTTTAAGATTTCTTGAGATTACATTGTTGGTTAAATTTCTTGAGATTACATTGTTAATTAAGATTTCCTGAGAATACACTGTTCTAAAGGTTAAATTTCTTGAGAATACACTGTTATAGAGAGGTTGTTTTTTATAGAGAGGTTGTTTTTTAAGAGGTTGAATTGATTTAAGAAATGTAATTTAAACAATAAAAAATTGTCATTTCATCTTCTAATAATAACATTGCCATTTCACCCACTATCACATAACCAGATTCAAGTGTAATTATACCAGATTCAAAAAAATGCCATTTCACCCACTATCACATAACCTTTCATGTGTAGTAATACCAGATTCAAAAAATGATGGTTACAGAAAAACTAAAACCCCGAAACATTTTAAACTTGTCCTTAATTTAAGGATTTAACAATTTATTTTTATGATCCGAAATTGAGGAGTCTAAATCTGTTGAAATCTCCCATAAATTTGTCAAAATCGTCTTCATTTTAATTGTTATAATCATTTATGCAATCATTTACAATTCGTTTTCCCCGACTTTTTCACCCTTCGACGTCCTTCCAACAGAAAATCCAGACACATCAATGCCAACACATCAAGACACGACTATAAGAACTTGCCTTTAAGAACTAAGAATTTAAGAAGCCTATAAGAGCTTGCCTTTAAGAACTAATAAGAATGGGTAAGAATTTGCAATTGAATTTTATTTCAACACAAAAATTACAATAACTAAATAAAGTTTAAGAGGTCACAAAAACTAAATAAAGTTTAAGAGGTCACAAGTTCAAAAGTTCAAATCTAGAGTAGGTTCAAATCTAGAGGAGTAGGATAGTTCAAATCTAGAGGAGTAGGGTAGGACAAAAACTACAAAAACTAAAAAAAACTAAATAAAGTTTAAGATGTCACAAGTTCAAATCCAGAGAGGTAGGGTAGAGTATATATATCTTCATAGATTTTACCAGTCAAATCGTTGGGTGGAGGGGGTCTCATACACCAATTTGATATCTGACTTGGTTATGACCTTAAAAATAGATTATTATTATTATTATTATTATTTATATAAAAACTGATACCAACACTAAACTTAATGCAACTAAATTCTGTTCTTTTTAGTTCCTACCAGAAAATTTTAGTTCACAAATTTAAATCTGTTCCAAACAGGGAATAGTGAGACAGCTCCAGAGAGAATTAATTTTTATAGACTTACACTAGCACCAGGAAATATTTGTGGGTGAATTTGAAAAATCAAAGACTTCCCTTCATCTTGTAAACATAACTAAAAAATTAAATCTCAACAGACAAGTTACGAACAGAAAGGTAAGCAAGGATGTTCTTGACATTTCTGATCTCGTCAATTATCCATTGCAGATCAGGGACATAGCTCCATTCCCCATCAAGGAATTTGTACTGGTATACTCGCGATAGCAGTGTCATCATAATAGAGAAATATTTTCCTTCTCTCTGCACAAGCTTTATTCAAGACATGCTTTTAATCAAACAAGCTAGATCTGGTGAGTGTCAAATAATTGATGCAGCTGCTAGACTATCTAGCGAAATGTTGGAGAAATGTGATTCATTGGATTACATATAAAACTGGTGCATGGGATATAGGCTAGCCTCTGTCTTTATGATTAAATGGTGCAAAAGGGTTTTGAAGCTGCTCTGGTTACTTACACAATAGTGAACACCTATCACTGGGCTCTGCAAAGAAGCTAAGATGTAGGAGATTGCCATGTTCCATAGAATGTTGTAGAAGTACATATATTCCCCGATTTTGTTGTTTACAACAGCTTAATTTATGGATATTGCACAGAGGGATATATGGAAGCTGCATCCAAGGTATTTGATGAAATAATGGTACAGGGTTTTGCTTCCATCCCAATATTCACACAGATATTCTTGTAGCTGGAGATTTTGTAAACCAATGGAGATGATACTAGGTCCCTTGGCCTTATATATGAACCTCTCCCTAGGCATCGGTACATATGCTGAAGTAGACAATTTTATTAATAATAGACAATTTTATTAATAATCATGAAAGAAGAATTTTTCCCCTCCTACCCTGAAACCAATGTGCAATTCAAAGGCTTAGAAACCCTCAAGTCAAAGGCTTAGAAACCCTTAAGTCAAAGGCTTGAATCCAATCGTAGATGGAGATATTTCCAGTTCTAAGCCTATGGATGTTGAGAAATATGTGGGGATGTGAAACAAAGGAAATCATGGAAGACGACTCTCTTCTTATGGAGGTATTTGTAGAGTTTTGGAAACGAGACAAGGAACAATATGATTGAGACATGGAGGTGCCAGCTAAACAACAATGTTTAGGGTACAAATCTTATTTGGGTATGATGAATGATTTTATGTCGTTGCAAATCTCATTTGAGTATGATGAATGATTTTATGTGGATGAATGATATTATTTTAATGGAGATGTGATGACTTTGTTATAATCTTCAATTTAATTAATGCTTAATGTAGATATAATGTATGGCTATGTCCAAACAATGTATATGTAAAATGTATTTATGAGTTTTAATAAATAATTGAGTTCAATGGCTATATGTCCAAACAATTCAAAGGCTTAGAAACCCTCAATTCAAAGGCTTAGAAACCCTTAAGTCAAAGTCTTGAATCCAATTGTAGATGGAGATATTTCCAGTTCTAAGCCTATGGATGTTGAGAAATATGTGGGGATGTGAAACAAAGGAAATCATGGAAGACGACTCTCTTCTTATGGAGGTATTTGTAGAGTTGTAGGAAATGAGACAAGGAACAATATGATTGAGACATGGAGGTGCAAGCCAAACAACAATGTTTAGGGTGCCAATCTCATTTGGGTATGATGAATGATTTTATGTCGGTGCAAATCTCATTCGGGTATGATGAATGATTTTACGTGGATGAATGACATTATTTCAATGGAGATGTGACGACTTTGTTATAATCCCCAATTTAATTAATGCTTAATGTAGATATAATGTATGGCTATGTCCAAACAATGTATATGTAAAATGTATTTATGAGTTTTAATAAATAAAATGTGATGTTGGTTGTTTGTGGATATGGACAGAGATGGGGGCTCATTAATCGTTCATTAATCAATAAGAGAGGGGAATGTTTAGGAGTATCTAAGAGAGTACCAGGGGGAATTATTCGTGGTGAATGTTTTTTGATTGAGTGTGGAAGAACCCAATCATTTAATTCATGTAAGAGGTTGGATGTGAGAAGTCACATCTAGGGATAATTTTAAGGATGAGAATTTATCTCAAAATGTAGAAATGTTAGTGAATCTTACTAGTTCTTAATATGCAAACTATTAAATGTTTAGCGATATTTTTGTAAAAATATTCAAATGTTGGGACCTAACCCCTCACCTAGATAGAATAATATATTTTCCATGTAATAAAGGCCGACATTAGTTAATAAGGCCTAAAAATATTTTCCATGTGATAAAGGTTGACATTAGTTAGTAAAGCATATTTAATAAATATGAACAAGTTAATGTAAGAAGACTTAATAAAAGCTTTAACTTCTAGAAAGATCTTCCTCTAGAATGTTCCTTAGAAGATAGAATTAGTATAAATAAGAGTAGGAGACATGAGAAAGTTTGTCTTGAGAATTATTGTAATAGAGCTCTGCTCTAGTGGAGGTTGCCCCCTCGAATAGGATAGTGAACATTGTTTTCTTTGAATAAATGTATTATTTATGGTATTGCTCTTCTCAATCTTTTTTTGTTCCATTGATATCTGTTGAATATCCCAGTCTCTGCATATTATATTACATCTGGTACCTTATAAGTGGTATCAGAGCGCTTTCCTTGGCAAGAATTGTGGGTAATATTTTTTTTCTAGGGTAGAGATGTGTACTGTTAGCATCTTTAAAGAACAAAGATCTATCGTTCAGTGAGTAAAATTGTGGTGGTGAAGACTACATGGAGGGGATACAGACTATTTCACGGGGTTTCCTAGAAACCAAATGTTTCACCCTTGTTGGAAACCTCTATAACCCATGTTGGTATCCCTCAAGTAGTACCGCATCAGACAGAATTTGCACACGACCATCACTCCCACATACAGATAGGTATATAGGGAGTCCCCTATGTATTCAACCCCACATGTATATCAAAGAGCTATAACATAGGGCAAACCCTTGTCCATAGGCACCCTATAAACCCTAACCCGGGGGAACATACCAGACAAGCAACATAAATGATATTTTGGTCACGCAACCTTGTCTCTTGCATTCTGGTTGCCAAATTCCTACACATTTTTTCCCATTAAGAATTTGGGCATTTTGATACTGCAGTATTATTCAAGTTGGAGTATAACTTCGCAGGAGTTTAGGTCCTGCTTGCACCCTTATTTGAGACCTATCTCATTGGATTCCCCTTTTTGTCCTGATTGTTGTGATACATATTATTTTTAACCCTTTTTAAACCTCGTGGACCCATACCATTCCCGACACCTTTATTTCCCACTTATCCCATTGGTTTTCTCTCGTTTCCCAAGTGAATACTGCCATTCATGCCAAAATGGACTACATCCAAGAACAACTAAGTAGCCAAATTGCTAAATTCAATTCCACTCTTCAACAATTCATGAACAAATTCCAGGGTCCTTCCCCCTCTGACCCACCTCTCTATATTGAATACGATGACTCCAACTGACCTTTGCACTCTCATTCCAACCCCCTACCTCGTGACCCCCATCTTCCCAGAGTTGAGGTGAACAAATTTGATGGCTCGGATCCAATAGCTTGGGTCACTCAAATGGAACACTATTTCTCCTTGCATGGCATTACTACTGAGTTGACCAAGCTTCGTTACAAAATTCTCTATTTGGATCCAGAATGATGGAAATGGTGGCAATGACGTAGAAATGCACATCAAGGGTATGTTTCTTAGTCACAGTTTGTTGTTGACTTGTATGAATGCTTTGACACGGAAACCCGCCATTTAGGACGTTTGACCAAGTTGAAATAGTCTGAAACAATGGAAGATTTTATCGTTGCCTTTGAGCACTTGGATTTTTGAACAGAGGGCATGGCAAATTCTTTTTTCAGGGAATGTTTTATCAATGGCCTCAAGAATAAAATCTGAACTCAAGTCATAATGGCTCTCCCCCAGACTTGGTTGGAAGCAATTAAACGTGCCAAGGAGGCACAACAGGTCATCTTGGACCAGAGCAGAAAACAACAGGTCTCTGCATATTATATCACATCTGGTACCTTACTTCGAATTTCTAAGGATTTTAAGGTAAAATAATTTTATTCTATAAAATTTGGGTGAAACGTTTTTTGGGAAAAAGCATGGAAAAATAGCCCATGGGAGAAATTTAGCCCCTAAAATTTTACCCGGTCACATCCCATAGTTATTGGGAGCATGGGATTTAGTACAATCAATTTGGACAAGAGTGTAAGTCAAGTGACCAAGCCAAAGGACAGGAAATTTTTATGTCCAAGAGGACAATTTTTAAACAATAATGTTTTTTGGTAAACAACGAACAAGGAACAGAAAAGAAGAGCATTGGAGATGGAGCAATCATGGAGGGAGCGTATTTGGAGCAAAAGATTGAAAAGTCAGGTTGTCAAGCCTAAAGAGTAAGCTCATTTGGAAAAGTTGGCTTGCCAAGAGAAATCATTGATGGAAGATGGTTGAATCGACAAGTTTTGCAAAGAGTTTTCATTTGCCAATGAAAATTGTTGATGGCCATGGTCGAATTGGTGAGTTTGGAGAAGTGTTCAGTTCGACCAAAGGAAATCGTCGATCGTCAATGATCAGATCGACAAATTTGGTGAGGTGTTTGGTTCATCCAAAAAGAGTTGTCGAGCGTCGATGAAGGGAAAGAGGGTGATGACGTGTCATGCGACATCAACATCCATGTTTAATGCTACGTCAACATCCAAGAATCATGCCATGTCAGCTAGGTTTCCATGTCAGCATCCACATGTCATGCCACATCATCTTAGTTTCCACATCAACCAAGAAAAGGTCGATGGTCGGGTCAGCAGAATTGGCAAAGTGTTTTTGTATTCCAACATGAAGGGTCAATGGTCAATGGTTGGGTCGATAGGTTTAACGTTGTCTTGCAAATCGGTTTAGTAGAGAATAAATTATTCTCAAAACCAACAGAAGCTCAAGCGAGTATGTATTTCAACATCTTCTATTTTTAATATTATTGATATAATATTATATATGGTTGAATAATAGTGTATCAAGTAACTTGTTATACATTTTTTGTGGCCTTATGTAATCATTACATTTTGTTATTGCATGAGCATTTCCCAACTTATGTGTTATTTTCAGCTCTGTGGTTGTGTGGATTATTTAGGTAATCCCCTTTACTCTTTTTATAGCATGCTCCTATGTTTTCACCATTTGCAAAATTGATGGATGTAATTATGGAACCGTTATGCATTACTTGCTCCTATGTTTTTACCATACTACATCTTCTAATTAAAGCTAGTTAAAGGGTTTTTATTGATTAGGGATGTTATGAAGTTAGATTCTAATCCTTATTATTATTTGATTATCACCTTAATAGCTCTCATCAAATCTTAATTATACATTATTCTCCTCTCTTGTACATTTTTTGATCTCCCTATACATATTAAATTTTTTGTTTAATATAATAAGTATATTGTTAAAAACAAGTTTCACTCCAAGTCTGGTTGATTTAGAAATTAGGATCCTTCTCCTTTAAAGTCATCGATGTAGTAACCAATCATCTTATGAGGGTAATTTTCCAAATTTATTTGAAACATGAAATCAAACATTGGAATAATGATGTGATGAAGGTTATTTGTTTTTCAAATATGTTGCTCAACAGAATTGAAACCCCTAGAGAATGCATTTCTACAATTTTAAACTTGTATTCAATGCTTTATATGATTGAATGTGTTCTAGGTCATTTATTTTCATGTAATCAAACTAAGATGTAGAAACATATGTTGTATATGTTACTAAAGATCGTGATAAAGCACTTAGGTTTTTGACATCATCTTGATTATGTTCATACATAGTCTAAGTTAGAATATACTACCTAGAAACATTAGAACCTAAATCAAGTTATATATCAAAATCACAACACATGGATACATGATCAAGAACCCTATATTATATAAATATATGACTTGTTTATTTAAAACAACATTGAGAAGAATTTCTAAATTTTGAGACTTTGATTGAAATTTCTCTTAAAAGTTGTAAGTCTCATCTCTGATGTTTCCATACAATAGTCCCTTGTTTTCTTTGAATCTAATTCAGTGGATGCTCATCTATAAATAAATCTCTCTATCTCTCTAAAACTTAATAAGGATTCTAGATGTTTCTTTCATTTCTATGCTATGAAATCTGGTTCATAACCTATGTAGCCAAAGGAATTAAATAATATACTTGTAAATGGCAAGTGTGCATGTGAAGAAAAAAGATAAGTAATTTTCTTAATATCTTATAAAGGCCACAATAATTAGGTAAATGGAACTAAAAAATGCACGTCTAGCACCTCTTTGCACTCCTTAAATGCACCTCTTTGCACTTCTGATCTTAGGACGTGGGATTTTCTCAACACTCTTTGTCGTTTTTTTTCAAACTTTGTGTCAATTTAAGCTACAAATGCTAAATCTATCTAGTTTTGAACATTAATACGCTTTCCTTTTCTATGCAAATAATTTTCACTTAAATAAAGTACCATTATTGATAGTGACCCATAAAGAAACTGAAATTTTATTGTATAAAAGATGCCCAACAACATGAAGATGTAGCAAGAATAAAGATTAATATCATAGATGTTATCACCATAGCTACCAAAATAATTTTCATCTTTAAAGTGGTTAATTTTGTTGAAAAAGGAATCATTTCTCTCTTCATGTCATCTTCGAAGATGTTCATGTTCAACAATTGTGAAGTCGTATACTTTATCTTTCTTATTAATTAATTATTTTTTTCAAGAATAAAAGCCTCAAAGAGCTACACATGTTTGTTCATCTAACATGTTTTGACTAATCAAACATGTATTAGGGGACAATTAGACACAAACCAACATAGGCAAGCATGTTGGATGTTTTTTCATATTTATCCAAATGTCATTTGCTTTCACATTGATATTTCCTTGCCTGCATGGACTTGGTCAACGTTTCAACAAATCAGGTAATTATAATGTTTTTTTATGGGTGATTGTAATGATATCTAAATCTAATGTCTATTTTCTACATGGACTTGGTCAACGCTTCAACAAGTCAGATAATTGTAATGTTATCTATGAGTGATTGTAATGATATTTAAATCTAATTGTAATGTAATCTATCGGTGATTGTAATGATATCTAAATCTAATGTCTATTTTCTGCATGGATTTGGTCAACGCTTTAACAAATCATGTAATTGTAATGTTATCTATGGGTGATTGTAATGATATATAAATCTAATGCCTGTTTTATGATCAATAACTTGATCTCCTACTATAGGTTGTGTCTTCATACTCAGTTAAAACTTGTGTATTATGACTGGTGATAGAGTTGATGTTTAGTTTGTTGATATCATTAGTTCTATTTTATTGCCATTCAATGGTTGGAATTTTTCATTTTACTTATTTATATTTTGTAGAGGTTATGTCATACTTAAATTTGGTAGTCAATCTCTTTATGGAGATAGGGAAATTGTAAATGGTTGTGAATCATTGCAAGGTAATGCCATGTTTGTAGTGCAAATGAAATGACATATTTATTAAATGTTTTATATTTCTTAATAAATGGAGAACTTATTATTCTACTACCAAAATGCGCATATAATATGTTCTGAGATATGTAACACAATTTTCATATTTTCTAGACAAGTTGTAAACACCCTTCATTGTTGAAATTGTGTATGATCCTTACTATTTCTTTGCAATGCTCGAGTTATCCATCAACCAAGTATGAAACTCACCCTTCATCTATCGCTCAACCAATTATAGATATTTTTTAAGTATTCAATAAGGTAAGATGCATTCCTTATTCCTAATAGCTTGTATTTCATGTCCCTACATAAGCTCCCACAAATATTAGCTAAAGCACCCATAGCATTCCCTTTCAAGGCTTGGATAGGAATTGCACACAAGAAACTCCTTTGAAAGTCCTAAAATTGCACTAACAAAAACATTAATGCCACATTTCTCCATCAAAGAGTTAAACATATCTTTGCACTATCTAATTTAGAACGAAGATCTTGTAGTGCACTAGTTGTCTCAACACCGACATAAAAGTCATTTTCAGTACCCAAAATTGTAATCAAGGATTTAGCAATGCCAATATCATTTACTCTGGCACTAGTAGCATCAAAATCCAAAATTAGTTTGGATAAGAGAATAATTGCATTGGTTGGAGCATCTGGATTAGTAGAAAACAAGTCTCGCAAGGATTTCATCATAAAGTTTTGTGTAGTGTAAAAATTCTTTGTAATTGTAGTATAGTCTACTGCATCAAAATAACAATTATATTATATCATATCTTCAAGTATTTTGCAAGATCTGTCATGCTAACCAATCAACCCTATACCACCAATTAATCTATGAGATATTGATAACACTCATTGTCTCATTTCATCAACAATTTTGAAAACCTCTTGCATCTCCATGCCCTTACATACCACATCACAGAGGGTATTATATGTGATAATATCTAGGCTCTAGTCTAGCTAGATCATCTCAACATGAAAAATATGGGCTTCTTTAGTCACTTTCCAACCTAATAAAAGTATATTGAAGGAATAGGTATTACTCGTCAATCTATATTTGATCCAATTGTAACATGCTAGTATTTATTGCATCAAAAGAACAATAATTTCCTATGCTTGATCCTTCATCAATAATATTTGTGGATATCATTGTTTTATATTTTCCTCCAAAATATATTTGTAGAATTTTCCAAATGATGCTTGGGAAATATTTTATGGAGTTTCTTTTGTAATGCAAGTTTTAAAAATATCTCAGTCTAGATCAATCATGTTTTCAACTTCAAGGGTTCAAGCAATGGGTTTAGCAAGAACAACAAGTTTCTTTTTATGGATTATGGAGAATACACGTAATTCTATAACAAGTTCAAAGGATAAATTTGGAGCAAAGGAGCAAGTGTACCTGAGCAATTTACGATTATAGGAGAGTGGATAATTCTTGATATTCAAACCTTTTCTCCAAACTTTGATAGGTTCCACAACTATATATTTAAATGGAGCTTCGATGAATAGTGGTTTTACAAATAATAATATAGAACCCTGACCCTTCGTCTTTTACGATAATAAATTCCAGGCTTAAATAATACCTTATCATTTGGACATATGTCCACTTTTCATTTGCTATAGTCAACAATCAGATGGGTGGGCCTAATAGTTAAGAACACGTGTTTCCTCCTAGGAGGTCATAGGTTCAAATCCAAAGGGGGTAGGGTATATACACCTTTGTAGACTATAGCAGTCAAATTGCTAAGCGGAGGGGTCCCTTGTCCTTCAAACAAGGGTGTCTCATACACCAACTTGGTGTTTAGCTTGGTCGTGACCTCAAAATTAGATTATTATTATTATTATTATTAACTTTTCCAACTACTCATCATTAATACAATTTGAAAGAGCCTTGGGGTTTGTGAGTGGTTTGTGGAAGTGGGGCCAATGGTTTTCAAAAAAACTTATTAATCTCCAAAATCCATATATGTGTTCCACATGTCTCAAGTGGTTTTTTCATTATGGATCTCCTTTATCCCTTTAAACACCAAGAACTTTATCCTTTGCAATGAATACGAACCATTGATCATCCTACCCCCTCTGTCATCTCCAATATGGAGGCATGATTGCCACAAAAAATCATAAATTGAATTCAGGGGGGAGGGGAGTTGAAAAAATCAACAACTAAATGGAATACACTGTGGATGAATATTGCTAGTGAAAGCCAACAATTTGGATGTAATGGTCAACAAGGTGTTCATAGAGGGATAAAGAGCAAGAATGCTTGAAGGTGTTGGAAGCATTGGTGAATAGTAAAAATAAAAAATCATTTTTGTATTATTTATTTTTATTTAACCCTACTATGATGTGCCTTGTATCTCGAGCACCAGTGCACCTGACTATTTTCAGGAATATTGAATAGAAAACCTCCACCTTCATGTCTCTATTAGAGAAATCCACTAAAAATAGAACAATGAAAAGTTCTTCCACAAAACCTCCGCAAAAACATGTTTTCCTTGTAGTGATCTTCCTTTTTGGTGCTATTGAGAATACTATAATTGATTGATATGCAAGTGCATCTCTTGTATTGGGATTATCATATTCTCAAAGTAACTAGATCTGCAAATATAAAGGTTGAGGCTGAGACATCATCCTCTATATTTTTCTCTCTGCTTAGAGCACATGGATTTTCAAATGTAAAGGTAGCGAGAGAGAATCATCATGTATACTTCGATCTACTATCGCTTGTGTCATAGAATAATAAAAACCAACATGAGAGGGTAGCATCGTCAAAGTTGCACTAAGACATGCACCGCCATCGCAAATCATGTGTGCCTATGTTTCATGGTGTGTACATGGATATTATACCCAATAATGGTGCTTCATGACAATCGAGCCTTAATGCATTGAATAGCACAAAAAATATGAATACCAACCATATTCAAATAATTGGTGTGTGCCATATAAAAACACCATCATGTGGCATGCACATGTACAATTCCCCACATCTGCAACATTTTTTTCAAAAAACTAAAAAAAAATTGGGAATTTAAAAAGTAATTTGGAAAATTAAAACCATGAAAATATAAATTAGGATGTAGCAAAGAAATGACGCAGTCTCATATCCACTACGGAGGCATGGCTTCCACGAAAAATCATAAATTGAATTTGTTGGGAAGGGGGTTGAAAAAAATAAAAAACTAAATGGAATCCAATGTGGATGAAAGCCAACAATTTGGAATTACGGGACAACAGGGTATTTATAGAGGGATAATGAGTGTTAGTAGTTGAAGGTGTTGGAAGTATTGGTGGATAGTAAAAATGAGAAATCGGTTTGGTATTCTACCATGATGTGCCTTGTATTTAGAGCACTAATGTGTCTAACTATTTTCATTCATATTGAATAGAAAATCTCCACCTACTTTTCTCTACTAGAGACCTTCGTTAAAAATAAACAATGAAAAGTTTTTCTACAAAACATATGCAAAAGCATGTTTTCCTTGTAGTGGTCTACCCTTTTGGTGTTGTTGAGAGTTGTATAATTGATTGGTATGCAAGTGCATCTCTTGTATTGAGGTTATGATCTTCTCAAACTAATTAGATCTGTAAATGTAAAGGTTGAAGGTGAGACATCATTCTCTACACTTTTTTATCTTCTCAAAGCACATGGATCTGCAAATGTTTTTTTTATCTTCTCAAAACACATGGATCTGCAAATGTAAAGGTTACATGATAGAATCATGATGTATACTTCGATCTACTAGCACTTGTGTTATAGAATGGAAAAATTGTTTTTTTCCCTCGAACCACTAGATCCCAAATTCTCTTACCCTATTATTATTAAGAAAGTTATGTTCAAGGATATTCTAGCTCTCATTCCCAAGGTTTGTAAGTCATGGAAGAAGATGGCCATCTAGCAAGATTTATAGTGGGATATTGATATCAAAGATTCGTGGCACCATTATAATCCAACAACCATGGATACAACAGTTTGCAGTTTGTCTCTAGAAGAATAGGCTCAAGGTGTAACTTGAAATTGTGTGGATTGAGAAATAACATAATCTTCCCCTGCACTATTATACAATAAAGCCAACTAAAATGGTTTTTCATTCTGCTCATTTGATTTGTTGTATTTATGATCTACAACCATCCCACTAACTAAATGACTATGTTATTCTTCCAACCTAAAAACCCAAATTTATTTATCACTAAAAATATAATAAAACATACAATCAACCTAACCCACAAAAAAAAATATCAACATAAAACACATTACATTTCTTATAATGTCCTTTCCACTATCAAAAACAATTACTAATATTAATTTAATGTTCATTTAAATCAAGAAACTTATATATTTCACACTAATCTAATGTGTAATGCTTTACTTTGTGCACATTTTCACGAAAAAATATATTTACTTCCCCTTGGCAATATAGAGGAGGGAATTATCCGCACTAAGTTAGCCTTATTGATTAAAATTTTAAGAACAATTTTATAATATTTTCTTCACATGAAATAGTCATTGCTAACTACAATACATGTTTAGATGTTTAGGATAAGAAGAAGATATTCCAAAATAGTTATTGGTAAATGTTAGGATAACCCCCCAAAAAATAAAAAATTAGAAACTGATGAATCTAAATGAAACATAAAATAATTTAGAAATTGGTGAATTTAAATGGTTTAAATCTGTTATAATAATAGCTATTTTTTTTCCCTACTTATTTAATTCTTAATTTTAAAATATATTTTATTTTTCATTTATCTTAATTCTCTCTTTATGTATTTTTTCCCATTAATCGAAATTCTCTTTTCTTATTTTTCTATACCTTGAACCTGTTCTTGTAGTTATTCGCTTTTATATCAATTGATTTAGTCATACAAATTATTTTATACCTTATTTCTAATACAAATTATTTTATACCTTATTTCTAATTAATCTTTATAATATTGACTTTATCATTTTATAGTTAAATATTTTTATTATTTATAGGGGTGGCAAGTGTGGAAGGGAATCTCTATGATCTCAGAGAAAACATGGTTGTCTATTATATCAAAGGGCTTGGAAATGTCTCAAATAATCTTATTGAGGCTTACTCATTGTGGTGAGGTCTCTCCATTGCAAAGGAAGAAGGTATCAAAAACATGATAGTGCTTGGAGACTCTACACTAGCTATCAAAGCAATGATCAATAACCCAGAGGGGAACAAATTGAACTCAATTATTTACAAAATCAAACAAACCCTTCCTCAATTTGATCAAGTATTGTTTTATCACATAAAAAGGGAGATGAACGAAGAAGTGGATCATTGAGAAAAGGTGGCCTCCTCCTCAAGCTCTAGTGTTAAAATAAAATAAAAATGGGGGTTTTAGCCACTACTTAATCACATAATTAATCTAATAGTGGAAATTTAATGGCTCCCAATTCGATATGCACATATTTATAATCAACAACTAGAGGCGATTTGGGAAGGATGGTGTGTGGCCTTCTCAGCTCTCACATTTGGTCTGGAAGACTTTGTTCGTGGTAATCCAATGCATATGAATGAATCCCCACTTGAAATATGGGACAATGTTGACCTTGCGGCTCACTTGCGGTTCTTCTCTAGTTGATTTAGCTTGGATTTTGTGGAAATGGATATTTGGGAGTGAGCTTGGTAGTTATTCGGTGGCAATTTGGGCACTCTAGTATGGAAACAAAGAGCCTCTCGATGGGTCTGTGCAAAGGTGTCCATTAGAGGTGGCATCGACTCATGATGGGTCTTCAATGTGGCTAACTTCCTACTTTATGGCCAAGCAAGCCCTGGCCTCTCTCTTTGGTTCCTATTACTTCTAGTGTCATTGGTGCTTTAGTTTGGAACAACCAAAACAAGTTTTTTTTGGTCTTTCCTTTCTTTCAACAGGTTGAAAACATATTTTTATGTCTGGGGTTTGTCTAGCTTGGTATTTTATTTATCCCCTTCAGTATTCTTTTTGACTTCTTCTTTGTGAAAGGCATATCGAGAAAAATCATGGACAATTCTAATCTGAAAGAAGTTCTAAGGGTTCTTTGCAAACATGAAGAAATAAACTAGGCCAACAGTAGTGCACTAATGCTAATCTCCTTCAAAATTACTAAGCTAGAGTAGGTTAGTGTCACACATAATGTGAACATTATGAATCTTCTCCTTCTTCAAAATAAATGGATTGATTCTCCGGAGGTTGGGTGTAACAGACTTCATTCTCTAGTTCTCTCTCAATGTATGGACCCTCACTATCTTGCGTCCAATAACCATGGCATTGGGAACTCACTACAAGCAAGGTTTGTAGAGGATGAAATGGTATATCAGAATCACGATCTTATAGAGAGTGAAGACCCAAGCTCCCCTCATTCAGAAGAGGGGTGGGAAGCACAAGGCAACGTTCACTTCTATTTGATCTTGGATGTTCTTTAGAGTTGTAAGTATTTTGTATCAATTTGTTAAGCAAGTCACCAGTAAAAATATGTATATAGTAGTTACTCTAGAAATATGTATAAGTATAGCTTATTTATTTATTTATGTAATTATCACTTTGTTACTCTAGAAATATGTATAAGTATAACTTATTTATTTATTTATGTAATTATCACTTTGTTGAATACAAATTTTTATTTTGGTTAAAAAAAATATTATTTATTACACTTTTATTAATTATTGTTTTAATATATAAAATTTTAATAAATTATTATTTTGATAAAATGAAATAAAAAGTGGACAACCTCAACATTTCAATGTATTTTTTTTTATTATTGTTCTCAAGATTTGGATCTTTTTAAAATTGGCTAAAACATCTAAAGACAAATTTTATGGTCAAAGTTCACATCAAGTGGAACTATACCTTCAAACAAAATTCTTATTGAATTTGAAAAATGGTTTGTCCACTTTTTAATTTACTTCTTACTTTGATCCTATCTTTTCATTTTTATTATATTATTTTACTCACTTTTTTTTTGGATTCCTTAATCATTATTGGAAGCACAAGGCAAGGTTCACTTTAAGTGATCTTGGATGTTCTTTAGAGTTGTTAGTATTTTGTTTCAATTTGTGAAGCAAGTCACCAATAGAAATCCCTGGAAATCTTGTTTGGAGAAGGCGTTATCGTATATAGTAGTTACTCTAGAAATATGTATAATTTTAGTGCAATCCTTGAACTTTGTTCAATGTAATCACTACTAACTTTGGCACAAAGTTTTTTTGAAAGAACACATTTTTTTGTTTTGGTAAACAAAAAAAATATTTATTATGTACTTTTATTATTATTGTTTTAATATATAAAAATTTAACAAACTATTATTGTGATAAAATGAATTGAAAAGTGGACAACCTTAACATTTCAATGAATTTTTTTTCCATGAGGTAAAGTTTGTCTTCCTCCACTGTTTTTTTGAAATTCTCTTGATTTCGATCTTTTTAAAAAAGGTTAAAACATCTAAAGACACATTTGTATGGTCAAAGTTCCTATCAATTAAAGACAAATTTGTATGGTCAAAGTTCCCATCAATTAGATGGAACTATACCTTCAAAAAAAATTCTTACTCAATTTGAAGAAGAATTTCAACAAAAATGGTTTGTTCATTTTTTAATTTACTCCTTACTTTGACATTATCTTTTCATTTTTATTATATTATTTTACTCACTTTTTTTTTTCTTTAACAATAAAATTATTTGGAATCCTTAATAATTATTGGAAGTGCAAGGTTGTGTTCACTTCTAACTAATTTTGGATGTTCTTTCCAGTTGTAAGTATTTTGTGTCAATTTGTGAAGCAAGCCACCAATAGAAATACCTCGAACTTTGTTGAATGTAATCACTACTAGGTTTGGTGAAGCCATCTTTTAAAGAATACAAATTTTTGTTTTGGTTAAAAAAAATTAGTATTTATTACACTTTTATTATTATTGTTTCAATATATAAAATTTTAATAAATTATTATTTAAATAAAATGAATTAAAAAGTAGACAACCTCAACATTTCAACATTTCAATGAGGTAAAGTTGTCTTCATCCACTTTTTTTTTTTTTTTTAATTCTCATGATTTCGATCTTTTTAAATGCGTTAAAATATTTAAAGACAAAATGTTATGGTTAAAGTTCCCATCAATTAGGTGGAACTATACCTTCTAACAAAATTCTTACTGAATTTGAAGAAGAATTTCAACTAAAAAAATGGTTTTTGCGCTTTTTAATTTACTCCTTACTTTGATCCTATCTTTTAATTTCTATTATATTATTTTACTCTTTTTTTTTTCTTTCACGAAAAAATTAACCCTAGTCTAAATGTGCTAAGTTATTGTCATTTACTGGATATTTGTTGGAAATCACGCGAGATATTGTTGGATCTACAATTTTGAGTGGTTAAATCTATATAGTTTGTGGTTAAATCTGTATAAACCGTGGTTAAATTAGTATAATCAGAGTGCTCCAAGGCTTTTTCAGCACGTTGAATCCATTTCTACATTTAGAAATACAATTGTGATTTTGTGCCGATTTATATTGTTGGATTGGGGCTAGAAGAACAAACACCTAAAACAATGAAACAACGCCAACAATTTATTTCGATTCCTTAATAATAAGTGGAATGGCTACTCTAAATGTTGAAATATTTATAAACTCAAATAGAATTTATCTCTAGAAATTTTATTTTAACTATCAACAATACCTCATGCTTTACATGTATCTTACCATATTAAATATTGATAATGAATGTATTTATTATCACTACTCATCAAGTTATGTTTTACATTAAAAGATGTTATATTTCTTATTGATTAAATTGAATATTTGTAAATATTTAATAAAAAGGGGTCCATTCATTCACATTTTTTTTTCCAATAATAATGATGATGAATGTGCATTAAAACTAATTGACCAAAATATTAAAGTAGTGATGGTGATTATGAAGATGATGATGGTGGTGATCCTATGATGGTGGTGAATGTCCACTAAAACCAATAAACCAAAATATTAAAGTAGTGATAAGATTGATGGTGGTGGTGGTTATCTTTCACTAAAACCAATTTATGTGACTTTAAAAAAAAAATGGTAAGAAATTACTTGAATTGCTATGTTAAAGTTCAAAGAAACTTTCCTAAATCTTCATAATTTTAATAAATTAAAAAATTAGAAATATTAATAGTGTTGTCACAAAAATCTTATATCCAACATTTTGTGTATTTACACCCTCTTTCATTATGAAACTAAACTTGTAATGGTGATTATGCTAATTTTAAATCTAAGGAGATTCTTACCAAGTAGGAAAAGAGAAACAAGAAACATAGCTAAGTAGGAAAAGAGCAACAAGAAACATAGGCAATTTGGGCACTCTGGTATGGAAACAGTGATCTTATTGACGGTTCTATGCAGAGGTGTCCATTGGAGGTGGCATCAACTCATGTTGGGTCTTCAATGTGGGTAATTTCATGTGTTATGGCTAAGCAGTCTCTAGCCTCTCAACCCCTCTCTTTGGTTCCTATTAGTTCTGGTGTCATTGGTGCTTCATTTCGGAACAACCAAACATGGTTTTTTTGGTCTTTCCTTTCTTTCAACAGGTTGAAAACATATTTTTATTTTTGGAGTTTGTCTAGCCTGGTTTTTTATCTAGCCCCTTCACTTTTCTTCTTGACCTTTTCTTTGTGAAAGGCATATCTAGAAAAATCATGGAAAATTCTAATATGAAAGAAGATTGACTTGGGTTCTCTGCAAACAAGAATAAATAAACCAAGCCAACATTAGTGCACTAATGCTAATTTCCTCCAAAATTACTAAGCTAGAGTAAGCTAGTGTCACACACATTGTGAACATTATGAATCTTCTCCGTCAAAATCAACGGATTGACTCTCTGGAGGTAGAGTGCAATAGACTTCATTCTCTAGTTCTCTTTCAACATATGGACTGGGACTCTATCTTTCTTACAATAACCATGGCACCAAAAACTCACTACAAGCAGGGTTTGTAGAGGATGAAACACTATATTAGAATCGTAGTCTTATGGAGAGTCAAGACCCAAGCTCCCCTCATTCAAAAGAGGGGCGAGAATCATAAGGCAATGTTCTTTTCTGATTGATCTTGGATGTTCTTTAGAGTTGTAAATATTTTGTGTCAATTTGTCAATTAAGTCACCAGTAGAAATACTTGGAACTCTTGTTTGGAAAAGGTGTTATCGTATATAGTAGCTACTCTAGAAATACGTATAGTTTTAGTACAATCCTTGAACTTTTCTTTAATATTATCACTGCTTCGACACAACCATCTTTTGAACGAATACAAATTTTTGTTTTGGTTTAAAAAAAACATTATTTATTACACTTTTATTATTGTTGTTTTAATATATAAAATTTCAATAAATGATTATTTTGATAAAATGAATTAAAAAGTGGACAACTTTAACATTTCAATGAGTTTATTTGTTTTCCATGAGGTAAAGTTTTGTTTCCATCCACTTATTTTTTTGAAATTTTCAAGACTTTGATCTTTTCAAAATGGGTTAAAACATCTAAAGACAAAATTTTATGGTCAAAGTTCCTATCAATTAGGTGGAACTATACCTTCGAACAAAATCCTTACTGAATTTGAAGAATAATTTCAACAAAAAATTGTTTCTTCTCTTTTTAATTTACTCCTTACTTTGACCCTATCATTTCATTTTTATTATATTATTTTACTTACTTTTTTTTTTTATTCCTTAATCATTATTGGAAGCACAAGGGAGTGTTCACTTCTAACTGATCTTGGATTTTCTTTCGAGTTGATCTTGGATGTTCTTTTGAGTTGTAAGTATTTTGTGTCAATTTGTTAAGCAAGTCACCAATAGAAATACCTGGAAATCCTGAGAAGGTGTTATCGTATATAGTAGTTACTCTAGAAATATGTATAGTTTTAGTAATCTTGAGAAGGTGTTATCGTATATAGCAGTTACTCTAGAAATATGTATAGTTTTAGTGCAATCCTTGAACTTTGTTGAATGTAATCACTGCTAAATTTGATCATGATTTTGATATTTAAAAAAAAAGGTTAAAACATCTAAAGGCACATTTGTATGGTCAAAGTTCCCATCAATTAGGTGGAATTATACCTTCAAAAAAAATTCTCACTTAATTTGAAGAAGAATTTCAACAAAAAAATGGTTTGTCCATTTTTTAATTTACTCCTTACTTTGACCTTATCTTTTAATTTTTATTATATTATTTTAGTCATTTTTTTTTTCTTTCCTAATAAAATTATTTGGAATCCTTAATAATTATTGGAAGCTGAAGACATTGTTCACTTATGACTAATCTTGGATGGTCTTTCTAGTTGTAAGTATTTTGTGTCAATTTGTGAAGCAAGCAACCGATAGAAATACGTGGAACTCATGTTTGGAGAAGGCATTATTGTATATAGTAGTTACTCTAGAAATATGTATAGTTTTAATGCATTCTTTGAACTTTGTTGAGTGTAATCACTACTAGGTTTGGTGAAGCCATCTTTTCAAAGAATACAAATTTTTGTTTTGGTTAAAAAAAATATTATTTATTGCACTTTTGTTATTATTGCTTTAATATATAAAATTTTAATAAATTATTATTTAGATAAAATGAATTAAAAAGTGGACAACCTCAACATTTCAATGAGTTTTTTTTTTTTTTTTTCCATTAGGTGAAGTTTTGTCTTCATCCACTTTTTTTTTTAATTCTCATGATTTCGATCTTTTTATAATGTCTTTAAAACATTTAAAGACAAAATGTTATGATTAAAGTTCCCATCAATTAGGTGGAACTATAGCTTCTAACAAAACTCTTTTAGTCGGATCCATTTCTGCATTTAAAAGTGCAATTTGCATTTAAAAGTGCAATTTAAACAACAAAAAGTTATGATTTCATACTGATTTATGTTGTTGAATTGCAACTAAAAAAGAAAAAACCTAAAACACTTAGACACCAACAATTTATTTGTATTCCTTAATTATAAGTGGAATGACTACTCTAAATGTTGAAATATTTCTAAACTCCCATCTCTAGAAATTTTATTCTAACTATCAACAATACCTCATGCTTTACATGTATCTTACCATATTAAATATCGATAATGAATGTCTCATTTAAAAAATGAACAGTAAAAAATGCTATATTTCTCTTATTGATTAAATTGAATATTTGTAAATATTTAATAAAAAGGGGTCCATGTATTTCCATTTTTTCCAATGATGATGATGAACAATGATGATGATGAATGTGCATTAAAACTAATTCATCAAAATATTTCTCTTGTTGACTAAATTGAATATTTGTAAATATTTAATAAAAATGGGTCTATGTATTGACATTTTTTCCAATGATAATGATGAATGTGCATTAAAACTAATTCATCAAAATATTAAAGTAATGATGATGATTATGATGATGATAATGGTGATTGTATGATGGTAGTAATCGTATGATGATGGTGAATGTCCACTAAAACCAATAAATCAAAATATCAAAGTAGTGATAAAAATGATGACAGTGGTAGTTAATTTTCACTAAAACTAATTTATTGAACTTTCAAAAAATAATAATAATAAATAATTTAAATTGCTATGTTAAAATTCAGAAAAACTTTTCTAAATTTCCATAATTTTATTAAATTAAAAATATTAATATTGTTGTCACAAAATTCTTATATCCAATGTATATGCACCCTCTTTCAGTATGAAACTAAACCTGTAATGGTGATTATGATAATTTGAACTCTAAGGAGATTCTTACCAAGTAGGAAAAGAGCAACCAAGAAACATAGCTAAAGTTGAAAATATTTTATAGATGATGTCCAAGAGGGAACATGGAAAAATTACTATACTCATATTTGGTAATAAAATTTTATCTTTAAATTAAATATTATTTAATTTAAAAATATATAATAAATTATTTTGAAAAAGGAAATAATTAAAAATATATAATAGATGATTTTGAAAAAAATAAATTTATTTGACTTATAAATTTAATGTTGTTGTTTTAAGTTTTGGTTTTTTTTATTTAAATTATATTTCTAATACATAAATAGATTTAGTTTATTGAAAATTTTCTAAAGCATTTGGATTATACAAACTCCTCCACTCAAATTTTAAACAAAATTAAACTAAAAAAATTCCAAAACGTAAAACAATTTACTTGTTATTTTACCTCTATAAACATGATACATTTTATAATTTACATTTAATTCAATACATAAATCAAAATAACATATACTAATAATATATAATTAACTCAAAAAATAAAATAACATTATTTAAATCGAATTCTGTAAGTAATAAGGCGAAAGTATTCAAATTTACAAACAGTATTATATTCACATATTTAAAAACTCCGGATGGGTGATATATATTTACGAACTCTTGTTCAATCAGTAAAATAATGAACTGAGAAAGATTTTTTATTATTATTTTTCTTCATGGCATTCATTTGTAATTACTGTTTCGGAAGTCAACTCAAATTTTCTTAATTTTCATAATGACATCACGAGAAAGTTAAATATGAATATCGATGTGCAATTAAAGTAAAAATCTTGCCGTCGATTTGATGAAAGTAATATAATTTTTATTTATTTAAAAACAAACCAAAAAAACAATATAATTTTTATTTATTTAAAAACAAACCAAAAAATTGATGTGATAAGGAATCTTGGAGCAGCACGCCGTTCGTCAAGCTTATCCTTCTGGCCGACTATTTTACTTTTCCGAGTTTCTGTGTACGTCAAACTCCTTTTATTTTGCCGTCGGTGACAACGCATAAGATTTAATGTAACAAGTCTGTCATAGCATAACGTATGTGCTATGTTATATAAAGATCGTCTTCAGGTTGTTTTACTCAAGACTTTTGGGATTAATCAAACAATTCCATCATATCTCCTTTGCTTATATATACAGAGAAAATAACCAAGTGGTAGACAACCTTTGAAAACAGATTTTACTCAAGGATCCTGGTAAGATATTCTTCTTTTAGTGTGTGGAGGATCAAGAGGGCCCACTATTATCACTTGACTTTTACTAGAAGACCAGCTTTGGGTCTTGCATGTTTAGTTTTTTTGGTTATTAGCAGGTCCATGATATTATCATAGTTCTTATGTTTATCCAATGTATTGGACTTGGCTTTTGTTTGGAATGCTCTGTGTGGATGTTGTGTCCTTTGTTGTTATGAGGTCGACCATTCTCATTTTGCGAATTTAGCAATGTAAGGGGGATTATAATGTTGGTTTTTGATCCACAATGGAATGGGGATCCTCTGGTCCTGATTTGGATATCGGATGTATTGAATCTCATGTAAATGATCAGTTTATATTTCTAATATAAATAAAAAGTGCAATTTTTGTGGGAAAAAAATGTGTTATGTCACAGGTTCATTAAGTGGACCTTGTGCTAGAATTTTCAAAATTATCTTAACAATATCCAAAAGAGATCAAGAATCACTCCAAGACACTATGCATTAATGGAGAACATTATCACGTTCATAACACAAAATGAAGTTGTAGTCTAAAC
>ML780284.1:19207-30748 GCA_009831015.1 Picea engelmannii
CAAGAAAGTGTTGAGTATCCCACTCGGGGAAGCATCACTTTATTTGATTCTTAAGTGCTTGTGTGGTTGCCAGTGAAGGCGGTCCAATAGAGTAAGTGCTATTGGGGCATGCTTGGCTAATTGTTGTATCACTTACACTTCTTCGTATCTTTTGTATCTTGTGTATCTTTGTAAATGGTGTAATCATTGTAATACTCAGTATTCTTTTGTAAGTAATTATAACCTTGGGTTTGTGGGTAGTTTAACTTGATTTACTTGTAATACTTTTGTAATAAACCACCCTCAAACTTTAGTTGACCCCATTGCCCAACCTTAGGCACTAGTCTTAGTTGACTTAGGGAAAGGGCTGACTTTCATTTAGAATAGACTTGCACTTGCATTTGCTGCTTGAACATCTTAGGCTAGTTTTCCCCCTTAGCCTTTAACAAATTAAAACTAACTCCCAGAACCTTAACACTAAAATCAATCTAGTAACTAGGGACTACCCCCCTTGGCTTCCCTAGGAGTAAGCCTAGAAGGAAGAGGTTTCAGTCAAGGTGACAGTGTGGACTAAGAACCTAGACATTGTGTCTCCGAGGACACACTAAGTGAGTTGGACTTAGCTCACGCCAGCAAGTGTGTATTAGGACGGCAACAGAGAGAAGATATGTTCTCCCTTGGACCAAAAGATATTTCCCTCGATTTCTAAGGCCATGTTATAAGCTTCGTAGAGTGTTTTTGGCCTCTTTTTACTTAGGAGAAACCCTAAATGTACCAAGAGTGCATTGGTAAAGAGGTACACGAGGTACTTGTCTTTAGGATGATGGTTTTCAGGAATCTCATATAGTATGTCCTCAAACCTATCCTAGAAGTCTCTGACAGTTTCATCCTCAGTTTGCTTTATATGCTCGAGTATTTTTAGTTGCACTAAGATGTCTTCCAACAGAATACCCCATCTTCTGAGAAAGATTTCTTCAAATTGTTCCATAGTTGTGATGTTGGCATTGGGGAAGTTGTCATACCACTCCCTAGCATTGCAATAAAGGTTGGCAGAGACAAGTTTCAAGACCAAATCTTCAGCATCATCATCGATAGGGTAGGATAGAAAGAAATCCCAGAAGTTTCGGAAGTTGTGATCAAAAACACTCCAGTAAAATGTCTTAGACTAGTGCAATCATAGGGAAAATGGTGTCAAAGGTAGCGGCAAGAGTTGAAGAAGCAATATGATAATGGAAGTGCTAAAGACAAGAGAGTTTAATGGTGAAGTGTTGTTCAGCCAAGGCTTCAACCATTAAACCCTAGGGGAAAACGGCTCACTAAGGTGTAGTAACCCTAGGCCTTAGTGCGTTGTCCTCCTTCTTTGGCTCAATGACAAGATAAAACGAAACGGCTAGGATTGAAGAGAAAACTTAGGGTGTTGCAATGGCAAGGCCCTAGCAATGTCTTCAATAGGTAAAAACACCTTGGCACAATCTTAGCAGGGAATTAAAATAAGGACACCAACATGTGCTTATTTCCTAGGGTTTATTCCAGTAAATTTCATTAACAAAATGCAAGTAGAATACTATAACCATTCAAGTAATGGAAGGATTGCAGAAATTCACTTACATTCGCCAAGTATCATCAATGCCAAACCCTAGTTGTAAACCTTCCACCAAGAAAATGCCAAAAATAGCCAAAAGAAGCCTCCTTCAACAAATGCGCACTAGTAATTTCAGCCAAAACCCTAAAGGAGGGCACAAATTTCAGGCCTCACACAAGTGTGACTGAAAGATGATGAATAAAAGAGAGTTTTAGCTCTCTTACTTATACAGTAGCAATGACCTTAATTAAGTTTAGGTCACAAAAGGCCGACATGTCCAAAAATACATAATAATATTGTTTTACATTAAATGTTAAAATCAAACCCTAAATCAAACAAAAATGAGGACGTCGTGCCCTCTTAGAATGACGTTAGCCCTTTTTAGGGCAACGTTGGCCTTCTGGAGCAAAACGTTAGGCCCCCTTGGGCCTCCGGAAGCTGCCACACGTGCCACAACTGCCTCCCAAAACCTCCACAGCGTTGGATGATGTCACAAGATGTCCTGGGTGACGTCATGGGCCTTCCAAGGCCAACGTCCTAGCGGAAAGGGCACAAACCCCCTGGGTACAGGTCTGCTAAGCTGTCTCTAGTGGAACGTCCTCCTCTTCTCCGGTGCAAACCCTTTGATCTGTCTTTGCCCCTTGCTGGGGTCTCAGCATCCATCTGATGTGCTTTCAACCTCATGGAGGTCCGAACTCATCATCTCCCCATATGTACCTGTCCATCAGGTATGGTCCTGTACATCAACAGATACGCTCTCCATGGGCTCATAAGTCACAGGGATCATAGCAATGTCAATCACATCTAATCATCAAGTTTATTAAACATGTGCATAAAACCCCTTTTACCCAGACAAGTGCTCAAAGACATTATACTAATCTACAAGCCAAGTTTGGAGGAAGTGACAGGGCGTCCTATTGGGCTAATGCTCACAAGATGTGGGGTGTTTCCGGGAGAGATCAAATCTAAGCCATGTGAGTGGGTGAAGTGGATAAGGGATGTCTGGGCAAGGGGTGCAATGATAGCAGGGAAATGCATGGCTTACCTGTGGGTTCCTCTGTAGAGCGTGAGTTGCACCTTTCATGGATGCAAATGTTTCCAAGCCCATTCATGCCTTTTGTCTTTTTCTTATTACTTTTTCTTCAAGAAGCTGGCTAGGGAACACTGCCTTGGCGTGGTGACCAATGGTGGCAATGCTACCCACAAGCATTTCACGAAAATGAGAAGGTTGGCTCGTGATGAGACCCCCTTTGTCTTGGTTATGTCACCAAGAGCCACTACCCTAGCGTGGTGACCAGCTGCTAGTAGTGTCGTACCGCTAGGTGCCCATGGACCTAATAGGCTGGCTCGTGATGAGACCCCCTATCCTCTAACCAGGTCTTGTTTTATTATTTTATGGCTCCCTTTGTTTCTTGCTGAGAAGCTTTTTACTGCTTTCTCGGGGATCCCTGGGTGAAGCATCTCGAGGTTTCATTCTTGGCTTTTATCTTTTGCCAGTTGCTTTTACCCTCTGAGCCTCTAGCCCCTTCTTCCCACAACGTAAGGTACAACCCTTAAATATTTGGCCAACCCGATGCCCAGACCAGTGTAATGGGATGGATGAGCGGGAGAAAGATGGAAAGTGGTAAGTATGGTGGGAGCGAACGATGGCTTTTCATGAATCCCCCTAGTGGCAACTCAAAACCTATGGGCACAAGCTTACTAGGGCATCCTATCATTCCCCCCAGATATGATCAAGTGGATAGGTATAAGATCCAAGCACCTGTTAGAAATAAAAAGAACTAAATGCACATATTCAAAGGTTTTGAAGATCAAAGTGACACATACCATGATACCCAGACTCATTACCTCATGGAGCAAGATCCATTTCTACTACAGGACCAGGCCGAGGTGATGGATGTTGTTGCTGCTAACAACGTCGAGGCGCTGAAGAAAAGAAAAGATGGGCCCTCCAGGGCCATGCTCAAGTCAGTCTGGCTCTCGATACTCCATGTCTAGGACCTGTGGGCCTCCAGACATAATCTCCTTAGTTATCCCTAAAATGGCGGATAAGAGGAAGTATAAGGCCATACACCCCCACCATAGCCTTCATCATTTTATTTACTTCATCTCATTGATTAAGGGTTTGCTAAGAGAAGTATAAGGGCATATGCCCTCTTAGCTTAAACCCTAGCTTAGAGAAACTTGCCTTGGGGAGTAAAATGTAATGTTCCTGACTTGGCTAGTCTAGGAAACGTTGCTAATGTGTGTGTAGGATCAATCGTTTACAGCATATAAATTGTCATACAAATAATAAATGCAACAAAGGGATGCAAAGTTTATATTATGATATCTCTGCGGATTACAAAGGCCGAATGCGGCTGAATAAAATGACAACACTCAACTAGATCAAAAGACAAAAGGATCTTAGCCGGAATACAAATAAACAACAAAAGATAATACCCAGAATATGTGAGCACTGCGAGATCAATGGATGCGTTGGAACTATGGCAGTTCGTACGGTAACTGTTGGAAGCCTGGAAAGTTCGCCCTGGGAGCTATACCTCTCGGAATGACCTGGAAACTGTCCCAAATGATGCGCCCTGCCCTAGTCCTCAATACTGGTAAGTGTCGGACCCTTCTACTGGTGAATTTGGACCCCGGATGGATCCCCCTGGGGGAATGTGCCCCTCTTTCTCTGGCAAAATGCGTCCTAGTGATTCCACCGTCGGAATAGGACGAGATGTGTCTCAAAATGACCACCTTGGGGCCTACTGGGAAATGGGTCAGAGGGGTTTCCCTGAATATGGCCTAATGCTCGCTCGGGAACCCTCAATGTATCCGCCAAAAGTGTCGCACTCCCAAGTCTGGAAAATGCGCCCCAGATGATTCCTCCGTCGAAATCTGGCGAGGAACTAGGCAAAAGATGTGCCTTGCCTTCCTCTCAAATGGGTTGGAGGGAAATCTTGGAATTCTCCCTGGATGGGACAAGTCGTTCTCTAAACCTCCCAGAAGTTGCGCCCTCCCTCTGGATGAATGCACCCTTGCTGCTGAACACTGAGTAACTGTTGCTGAAGGATGATGGAAGACCTGTGTGATCTTCCCGGTGACTAGGGTGTGTCTCTCAACACCGAAATCAACCAACTGGTGTCTTCCTCCTAGAATCCACTGAACTATCTCTCCTAAGATGCGCCTCTCTCCTCAATGACAAGTCATAATCTGCATAATGATGAATTAGGTCGCTGACCCTTCCTTTATAGCTTTCCAAAACCCTAAATCACTGCTAAAAACCTAATTCACTGTTGACTTTCAAAACCCTAAATCACTGCTGAAACCTTAATTCATTGTTGACTTCTATTTTTAGCTCATAATGACTTAAAAGCGCTTTTAACCCTTTTTAGCTCAATGTCACTTTCTGAATATAACACCTGTGACTAGAGTGACCTCTAGCAACCCTATTTACCCCTTTTCCGGCCCTGGCTATAGTCAAACGGGGCGGTTTAGACCATTAAGCCTCCTCTCTGGAACTCATATTTGGAAAGGGACATTACAGTCCTCCCTTCCCGAAATTGCTTGTCCTCAAGCAATACCAGTCCTGGGTGCTGCAACACCTGCTCACTCTCCCAAGTAGCGTCCTCTACTGGAAGCCCTCTCCATCTGATCAAACACTCTCTGATGACCCTGCTCCTCAGTTTCCGCTCCCAGAACTCCAACACCTCCTCCGGAACCAACTCCAACTGTCCCTCCTCATCCAATGGGGGAAGCTCCTCTGATGTGCTAATGAATTGTCCCACTGCCTTTTTGAGGCAAGATACGTAGAACACGTTATCAATCTTGCTCCCCTCTGGAAGCTCTAACTCATAAGCAACCTCGCCTACTCGGCGCATGATCCTGTAAGGGCCATAAAATCCGGGCTTGAGCTTCTCGGCCCCACTCTTCTTCAGAGATGACTATCTGTAAGGTTGGAGTCTCCAAAAAACCAAATCCCCAACCTCAAAGCTGCGCTCTATCCTGTGCCTGTCCACACTCATCTTCTGTCGGTTTTGTGTCGTCTGCAGGTTCTCTTTCAGCAACTTGAGAATCTCCTGACTCTATATGATCCAATCCTTGGCCTTGGGAGCTCTGCTCTCCCCGAAAACCAAGTCTACCAAAGTGGGAGCATCATATCCGTATAATGCTCGAAAGGGTGTCATACCAATGGACATGTTGAAAGTGATGTTGTAGAAATGTTCTCCTAGATGTAGCCACTTAACCCACGTTCTTTGTTGTCCACCTACGTAGTTCCTCAAGTATCCTTCAACCCACTTGTTGACAATCTCGGTCTGCCCATCTGTTTGAGGGTGATAGCTGGTGTTGGGTGTCAGCTCTGTACCCACCAACCGAAATAACTCTCTCCAGAACGTCCCCATGAACCGACTGTCCCTGTCACTTACGATGTTCCTCGGCAACCCATGAAGTCTGAAGACCTCCCTGAAGAATAGCTCGGCTACCTAAACTGCGATGTTCTATGTCGGTATGGCATAGAAGTGAGCAAACTTGGTCAATCTGTCGACCACTACATAGATACAGTCCTTACCCTGGACCTTGGGTAGGCCTGTGATGAAGTCCATCGATATACTCTCCCATTTATGCTCTTGGATGGGGAGTGGTTGAAGTAGCCCTGCTGGAAGAGCATGCTCTAACTTGTTCTGTTGGCAAGTCACACACTCACTGACGTGTCTCATAAGGTCATGTTTGAGGCCCTTCCATGAGAACCTCTCCCTGATCTGTCTGTAGGTTTTGAAGAACCCCTGATGGCCTGCTAGTGGTGAATCATGAACTGTTGTGAGGATCTTCTTCTTAAGCCCCAAATCTGGCACCAAGTAGACTCTATCTTTGTAGAATATGACATCGTCAATGACCCTATACCTGTCATCATGTATCTGTCCATCCATCACCTCACAAGCGAACTTGTTCTTGGAATATTCCATTAATAAGTGGGATTTCCAATCTGCTGAAATCTCCATCAAAGAACAGGCCGCAGGTCTCCTCGATAGTGCATCGGCCACAATGTTCTTCTTCCCCTTGACATACTCTATGTCGAAGTCGAATGCCTGTACCTTCGTTACCCATTTCTGTTGGCGCTCACTGAGGTCCTTCTTCTCAAGGAAATACTTCAAGCTGTTGTGATCTGTCTTGACCACGAATTTGTTGCCCACCAAATATTGTCTGAATTTGGTCAAGGCATGCATGATTGCCAACATCTCCTTGTCATAAATGGAGTACAACCTCTCAGGCTGACTGAGCTTCCAGCTCTCGAATACAATGGGGTGTCCTCCCTGCATCACAACTGCCCCGATACCCTCGCCGGATGCATCACACTCTAGTACAAATGGCAAGGTGAAATCTGGTAATGCCAATACTGTACAAGTGCTCATGACTTCCTTCATGTGATCAAAGGCTTTCCGTGATTCCTCAGTCCAGATGAAAGCCCCATGCCTGGTAGGATCCGTCAGTGGTGCTCCATGCTGAGAAAAACCCCGGACGAATTGCCTGTAATAGTTGCACAGCCCGAAGAAACTCCTCAACTCTGTTACGTTCCTGGGCGTTGGCCAGTCCAGAATGGCCCTGATCTTTTCCTGGTGCAAGTGTACCCCCTGTGCACTGATGATATGGCCTAAGTAAAGTAGCTATGTCATACCGAACTCACACTTGGACTCTTTGGCATATAATGATTGTGCCTTCACGATGCTCAATACCTCATCCAAGTGCCTCATATGATACTACCATGTCTTGTTGTAGACCAAGATGTTGTCGAAGAAAACCAAGACTGATTTCCTCAACTGATCCCTGAATATGTGGTTCATGCAAGACTAGAACGTGGTGGGTGCATTGGTTAGCCCAAATGGCATAACTAGGAACTCGAAATGTCCAAAGTGACATCGAAATGTCGTCTTCTCTATGTCCTACTCTCGGATACTGAACTAGTGATACCCAGAGCGTAGATAAATTTTTGAGAAGAAAACTGCCCCATGTAGTTCATCCAACAACTCGTCAATGCGTGGGATAGGATACCGGTTCTTGATGGTTTTCTTGTTCAAGGCTCGGTAATCAATGCACATCCTCATGGTGCCATCCTTCTTCAGAACTAGGACAACTGAAGAAGCGAATGGGTTGTTGCTCGGTCTAATGTGTCTTATCGCTAGCAATTCCTTGATTGCCTTCTCTATCTCATCCTTGAACCTCCTAGGATGACGATAGGGGGGGGTGATCATCGGTTTGGCCCCCTCTTCCAACTCAATGGTGTGCTCAAACCCCTTGTCAGGTGGTCTCCCTAGTGGAATCGACTCAAAAACATGTTGATGTTGTCCCAACAAATTCTTGATCTCTATATGATATTGTTGTCGACCCTCTAAATCCTTCCACGTAGTGATCAAACACTCGGCGGCATATGGTACTTCCCCATGTCTGAATATCCTCTCCATCCTCTTGGTTGAAATTGTCCTGGGTGCTCCTGTCGACATACCTCTTAGAACAACCTTCTTCCCGTCATGGTCTCTAAATCCCATCTCCAAGGTTTGGTAATTGGTGGTGATTTTTCCCAAGGTAATCATCCACTGGACTCCCAACACCACATCTGTGTCAGATAGGTCAACCACATAAAATGTATCTCTCACTGTATAGTTGCCTAACTTTACCTCCAAGTCTGGAACTCTGTCTAGACACTCGACTGTGTGGCCATCTGCTACTGCAACGTCAAACCCCTCAAACTCCTCTGTCTGAAGTGCCCGTCTCGACACTAGTGAAGCGTCGATGAAGTTGTGGGTGGCCCCACCATCTATCAGGGCGATTTCCCGTTGCCCCTAAATAGTCCCTTTGATCCGGAGGGTATCATACCTGGGAACACCAGAAAGGGTCGCTATGACTCCTCCCTTTGCTGGTTTCCTCCTATTAGCCTGCTCAGGTGGTTGTGGGACTACTGGAGGATGGGCTCCTACCGGTGTCAGAGGTCTACGGGGAGGCTGCTCCTCTGCCTGCGCTGACTCCTCCTTTGAGCTAGTGGATCCACTGTCCTGCTCCTCCTCCTCACTGTCAACACTGTCTGCTGCCACCTCACTATAATGAATCTCTCCCTTGCCCATGCACCAATGGCCTGGGACCCAAGGGTCTCTGCAGTTGAAGCAAAGCTTCTTCCTCATAAGTTCTTGCCTAGTCTCATCATCCAATTTCTCCTTGCCCTTCCATCTCTCTGAAATGGCTTCCTATCTCAATCCTTCTGGCGTACGAAGGGTTTGGAAAAGGTTTTAGTCTTTGGCACTGAGTCTACCAAATCTCAAGTGCGAAGGATGGCATCCTGCAAGGTGGGAGGCATGCATGCCTTCACCCATCCTCTCAAAGGCTCGGTGAGTCCCTTTGTGAATAGCATGATCAGCCTGGGCCCTGATATATCTGTCACTGCCACGGCTACCCGCTGAAACTACGTGATGAACGCCTCTGCTGTGCCAGTTTGTCTCAACTGGGCTAGATCCCTAAAGTGGATCTCGGGATCCCTCCTGTCAAACCTATCCATGAGCCTCTCTATGAACTCCCTATAGGAAGTGATGCGACTGTGACCCAATATCACCAATCCACGATACCACCACTCGTGTGCCTCACCCTCCAAGTGTAAGGTTGCGAAACTGATGGCCTCTGTCTCGGTCATCTGGTTGAGCTTGTAGTATGTGTCTAGCTTCTGTACCCAAGCTCTGGCAGTGGATTTGGACGATCCGTCGAAAGAAGGTATGGTGAGTTTACCAACTTTTCGGATGAAATCCATGTTATGCCCCTGCTACTGTTGCGGTCCTCCTCTCTGTAGTTCTCTAGGACGGTTCCTGAGTCTAAGTCCACAGTACTCGACTAGGGTCATGTCCTGATGGAAGTCACAACCCAATGTTGCATACTCCCTCCTATACTCTGCAATGTCCTCTGCATGAGTGGGTGGCCTCTGTGCTATTGGTGGCGATGTTGCTACCAGGGGTACCCTCTGGAAACTGGGAAACAAGGGTCTGGGAATCCTACTCGCAAAGGTGTATGTGCGAGAGGGTGACTGGGGTCTACTGCCTGCTCCTGAGTTCCCCTGTGCTGCATGCGGGACTTGTGTGTCTGGGGTGCCCACTCTAGCCAATCTATCAACCACCTGTGACAAGGACTAAGACATGGTCCGTTGACTCGCTAACATATCGTTGATAACCTGCATGAAAGTTGTCTTTGGATCTACGGGGGCCTTGCCACTGCCTTCTGGTCGTTCATATCTGTCTCCTAGCATCCTCTCTGCCTCACGCTCAACCTCATGCTTTGCCCTTCTCTCTGCTTCTTAGTGTGCCTCTTCCTCTTCCTCTGAGCTAAGAGGAAAAGGGGGAAATCTGGCCTATGCCTTCTTTCCTTATGCCTGTTCTAAGTGACATATTCGTCACCTTCGTGTTCACGGCCCTCTGGGTCTTCTGCTGCACTCATTGTCTTTAGTCACAGACTGGCAGGACTAGAGCTCTGATACCACTGTAATGTTCCTGACTTGCCTAGTCTAGGAAACGCTGCTAATGTGTGTGTAGGATCAATCATTTACAGCATATAAATGGTCATACAAATAATAAATGCGACAAAGGGCTGCAAAGTTTATATTATGATATCTCTGCGGATTACAAAGGCCGAATGCGGCTGAATAAAATCACAACACTCGGATAGATCAAAAGACAAAAGGATCTTAGCCAGAATACAAATAAACAACAAAAGATAATACCCAGGAATATGTGAGCACTGCGGGATCAATGGATGCGCTGGAACTATGGCAGCTCGTACGGTAACTGCTGGAAGCCTAGAAAGTTCCCCCTGGGAGCTATACCTCTCGGAATGACCTGGAAACTGTCCCAAATGATGCGCCCTGCCCTAGTCCTCAGTACTGGTAACTGTCGAACCCCTCTAATGGTGGGTTTGGACCTTGGATGGATACCCCTAGGGGAATGCGCCCCTCTTTCTCTGGAAAAATGCGTCCTAGTGATTCCACCGTAGAAATCGGACGAGATGTGTCTCAAAATGACCGCCTTGGCCTACTGGGAAATGGGTCGGAGTGGTTTCCCTGAATATGGCTTGATGCTTGCTCGGGAACCCTCAATCTATCCGCCAAAAGTGTCACACTCCCAAGTCTGGAAAATGCGCCCCAGATGATTCCTCCGTCGGAATCTGGCGAGGAACCAGGCAAAAGATGCGCCTTGCCTTCCTCTCAAATGGGTCAGAGGGAAATCTCGAAATTCTCTGTAGATGGGACAAGTCGATCTCTAAACCTCCCAAAAGTTGCGCCATCCCTCTAGATGAATGCGCCCTTGCTGCTGAACACTGAGTAACTGATGCTGAAGGATGATGGAAGACCTGTGTGATCTTCCCGGTGACTAGGGTGTCTCTCAACACCGAAATCAGCCAACTGGTGTCTTCCTCCTGGAATCCACTGAACTCTCTCTCCTGAGATGCGCCTCTCTCCTCAATGACAAGTCATAATCAGCATAATGATGAATTAAGTCGCTGACCCTTCCTTTATAGCTTTCCAAAACCCTAAATCACTGTTGAAACCCTAATTCACTGTTGACTTCCAAAACCCTAAATAACTGTTGAAACCCTAACTCACTGTTGACTTCTACTTTTAGCTCATAATGACTTAAAAGCGCTTTTAACGCTTTTTAGCTCAATGTCACTTTCCGAATATAACACCTGTGACTGGAGTGACCTCTAGTAACTTTGTTTACCACTTTTCTAGCCCTGGCTATAGTCTAACGAGGCGGTTTTGACCATTAAGCCTCCTCTCTAGAACTCCTATTTGGAAAGGGACATTACATAAAAGGGCTTACACCCCTGTTGACCGCCCATTTAGCAACGGTGGTCAACTCATGTGCCATGAAGTATTCATCTATGTTAAAGACAGTTATGGTTCTACTTGGGTATTTTGTACCCCAGCATCAAATTTTTGTAAATGGAATTTCCGCACCCCTGCGTGG
>ML780284.1:62305-75074 GCA_009831015.1 Picea engelmannii
AAAGAGAGGCAAGGGCCTCTATTCTCTCATTCATGTTGATTATCAGTTTTGATATCTGGCTTCTAGCTAGTGAGCCCATGCCTTGGGGGTTTTGAGGGTTTTGACTTAACAAACCCTAGAGGACAATTCGGTGGTGAAAGATTGCACCTATCTTGTTCCAAGCTTGGTCCTGGGGATGCAATACTCCACCCACACAATTCTACATCAGATCTACCCAATTGTAGGAGAGTTCTACACCAGCCACAGGTACAAGAAGAGAGAGGGTGCACCATTGAGGGTTTCCAGCAAGGGGGGCGCAACATTGATTGGAGGGAAGTTCGATCCAAGAGATTGGAAGGGCTTCTGGAGATTCTAGCACTTGGGTTTTCATTGCAGGGCCTTGGCCATCAATTCTAGTGCCTTTTGAGAGAGGTAATCTTACCATATGATTTCCTAGAGTATTGGTACGTTTTGAAAGGAGGAGGGGGTTATTCAGATTCAGATCTATTCAGTTTGGAGGGATTATACTTCAGATCTGACATTGAGACTTCACCTAGAGGCTTACAGTGCCCTGATCTATCTTTCTGGGGAGTTTCAGGGCATTTGGAGGCCTCCTTCATCAGGGCTGAAATATTAAGGTTTGACAGTATTAAGGAGGGCGCAGCTCCACTTGGGGATTCAGCATTTGAAGGAGCATCTCTTGGAATTTCGGTTTGAGACTTCAGGAGGGGACTCTACTCACCCCGATCTACAATTTGACATCTTCATCGGAGGTTTGGAGGCCTTGAGCAGCAGGGTCGAATTGTTGAGGGTAGTCAGTTATCCAGCAGGGCGTGACTTAGCCAGTCTTGGGGTTTGGCACTTCATATGGCCCAGATCTTATCTTGTGTTCATCTATTGCATTCAGGAGGGCCTTTGGAGGCTTGTAGCTTCTCTTCTTCATCTGATTAAGGATTATATTCATTTTGTTATGATCTATTAGCTATATTGTACCAGATCTACAAATCCATTGTATCAAGATCTTCTTCCTTATGAAAAATATCAGATCTGAGATATTTGAGTTATCACTTGTGCATCTGGTTGAGGTATGTTCATTGTTATATTTATGATTGATTATTGTTGCAAACACACATTAAAATCATCAGTATAACCCTAGTGCAACCTAAAGGATCATAATAAGCAAAGTGTTTGACGAAATGCCACAACCAATAAAGGTTTAAAATTCATGCAAAACGTGATGTTCCTGGCATATTGGCTTGGGAACATTTCAGTGGTATCAGAGCTTAGACTCTTGCCAGCCTGAGGGGTCTCTCATAGGGATAAATGGATAGATGGGAAATGGACTTAGCCCTAAGAGAGTTGATAGCCAACATACAACAGAATGGAGAACGGATTAGACAAATGGGAGAGAGATGGAAGGAAGAATAGAGCATTCCTACACCCATTAGGATCAGGCAACGTTGCTATAGTTGCAAAGAGCCTTGGGAACCAGATCATAGATGTAGGGGTAGAGGTAAGAAGCACATCATTGAGGTGCTCTATCACAGTGATGATGAGGTGTGTGAGGATGGAGCGATAGATGCTTATTTGGAGCAGTCTGATGATGCTAGTGATGATGAGGTTTGTGAGGATGCATCGATAGATGCTTATTTGGAGCAGTCCGATGATGCTAGTGACTCTTGCACAGAGGCTAGTGATTCTTGCACGCTTGAGGAGGATGGTGACCTTTGCGCATTGGAGGAAACGTGGGATGGACAGGATGATAGCATCTGTGTTTCAGCAGTCATATCACATAGTGTTGATGACCTTACACCTCAGCAAAGTGGTGAAACTAGTGGGGATTCACACGTGTTATCACCTAGACCTGATGAGCTTCCTATGATGACCATGACACATCTGGTATCTTTCCAGACACCCATGATAGCCACGACACATGAGGATATCGATGGCATTTCAGATATGATAGAGGAGCCGTATGTGAGGGATGCACACCAGGGACAGATGGAACCACAAATCTAGGAGGAGATACATGACGTGCAGACAGTAGACCTTACACACACATATCGGCATGAGGAGATTGGGTCACTGCTTTTGGAGGCTCCACTGTTTGATCAGGCTGTGGAGATTGACAGTTGGATGGGACACTTACTTCCAAGACTATCCTACAGTGATGAGGATGTACCCTTTATTGGTCAGGAGGACCAAAGCACGTGTCTGGACACATCTATATCAGATCCAAGCGCAGATGATAGTAGCAAGGTGAGTGCATTGGAGGATACAGTTGCTCACACCGGATACAGTATGATTCAGAGGGAGCTAGCAGTTGGGGATGATGTGCAGTCACATATAGGAGAACCCAGTAGCACAGTGGACAGGGGACAGTTCAACGCTTTATCTTCTGCAAAGAGTGTTGTTGGGGATTCTAGTGTTGGCACTAGCAGTGAGAGACATGAGGTAGCACCTCAGCATGACTGTGATCAGGGGTCACACTACTTGGCAGGACAGTTGAGAGTCAGTGAGGATATATGATCATGGCAGCCACTAGGCGCATTGATGACACACATGCATTGGTGGCAGATTACTGTTGGAGGGCATCAGTGGCACATGGTAGTTCAGATGGGGGATTTGCCATGGATGACTTTCATACTCTCAGGGAGAGAGTGTCTATGATGAGGACCGACTACCAACAGTTGTTGATAGACAGGGACTACCTATTGGGGATTAGCGAGACATATCACGGGGCTCTGAGAGAGCATGAGCTAGAGATGGACAGACTCACTCATGAGTTGGAGAGCACCCGAGGATTCTTGAGAGGCACATAGATAGCCCTTCAAGAATCAGAGTCCAGATCAGAGGAGCTTCTTGAGTAGATTCGCTAGATATCCACTACATCTATCTTAATGGAGAGTCATATATATCCATCGGTTACATGGCTAGAGGATGTTGGTGGTCTAGCAGAGGAGCACCAGTTGATGGAGGAGCATGAGGAGTACCCAGAGTCACTAATGAGTACGGAGAGTTATGATCCGGAGGAGCAGGAGCTACCCTCCACAAGGATCTTTGAGACAGTCAAGCACTCACCTACGCATGGGGACTCTAGAGCCAAGGACAGTTTTGAGGACACTTCCATTTGTGTTCCGAGAGCGGTTGACCTTCATGTAGAGGTTGATCCAGTAGTACACCCAGGATCTATGATGCAACAGGAGTATACAGGATATGACATGAGTATGCAGGGGCATACAGTGATGAGTGATAGTTCACAAAGACATGTCGAGATATGCAGTAGGATTCAGATGGACATATTGGATTGCAAGGAGGAGACACACTTAGGGGAGCATGTAGATGTCACTCCTTTGCAGCAGCACATAGTTATGAGAGATCACCTTCACCGTATCAACAGTTGCATGGGAGATGAGAGATGGAGGTTGGTTGACCAACAGTTGGAGGAATTACTTCCGGTTGTATTGGATGATTGGGATTCGGTGATGACGACAAGCGAGTATTTATCATGGATATCGATGGACGATCTTCTGGTGGAATCCTTGTTATTGACCAAAGCATGTGATATCTCCTAGTCCTACAGTCAGCTCCAGATGTTTCTATTAGCCTTTCCCGACACTTTTATCATAGACAGCAGCATGAGGAGAGATAGACAGTGGCAGAGGACATGGAGAGTGGTTAGGCCGAGACCACCTGACATGAGTGCTTTTACGGCATACAGCAGGACAGAGGTGGACCGTCATAGGTAGACAGTTGAGACTTTGTGTGTGATGGTGAGCATCATAGGCCAGGTGATATCAGACAACTCAGAGGGCGACACAGATACAGATACTCATGAGGATGAGCACAGAGGGCTTCCGACGGTGATCAATCTGACACAAGAGGAGTTAGCAAGGATTGGAAGCGATAAACTTCCAAGTTTTCCATGGGATCTGGGAGTCCATTTTGTTGGTAAGTTGTTTCACCTTATAATGACCTAGGTTGCGCTAGAGAGCCACATACTATACTGTGGGTTGGTTTTGAGTGGGCATTAAGGGACTTGTCCTATGGAGAGAGACAGTTTCTCCCTTTTGATCCTCATGATCGAGCATGGCGATGGTTGGGTAGATACTATTTCCGAAGAGGTTCTCTTACGGATGCAGCTTATGGACAGCAGGTCCAGTTGCCACACGTATCCCAGCCTGAGGATCCAAGAGCGGAGGATCCAGTATATATACAGGGAGCAGACTGGCATGGTCAGAGTAGTGCAACGCCAGGCCAGCATGGTGATCTTCGATAGAGACTAGCATGGGACCCGGGGATTGCAAGGTTGAGCATTTCACTGACTAACAGGGGTGAGTGGACCTTTGCAGGGGAAAGTTGTTTTGACTTTCTATAGAGCTTCAGTATTGAGGAGAGCACATCACTTGAGGGTGTCTCACGGAGGTCTTGCAGTACCTCACTCTGGCATCAGCATGTGCAGTTGATGGAGGTCGTGTTGATCTTGGTATGGACTTGGAGGATGGACTCATCCCGGGATGAGGCCATGTGTCATGTGCAGGAGATTCACGGTGTTGATATATTTCAGGAGTAAGCTTCACAGGGTATTGCAGTTCACGTCCTGATATGGAACCCATGGGGTGGAGTGTATGAGAGTTCATCTCTAGATGGGGCCTACTGTGGGTCCCATAGGTGGACATGGGACCTCGGTATTATATTTCGATGGGTTAAGTTCTTGCTTGAGGACAAGCAATATTCTAGTAGGGAAGACTGTCATGCCCCCACTTTAGGACATCATGGTATTACAGCATGTTATGATGACCAGAGTAGCAAAATGGAGGTTATAGCGAGTACAAAAGCTATTGAGGGTATTTTGGGGTCCATCTTACATCGATCATCTTATGTCATCATTATGATCCATTTCGCACAGCTTGGCTTTGGTTCCGTTGCATTCCGACGATTTCCATGATTTTGAGTTATTTTGGGCTATAGGTTAATTAAATGCACTAAGGAGGTCATATTGGGCATAATACTTGGAGGAACCTCTTAGTGTAAGAGCTCATTGGAATCGGAAGGAACCACACTACATGATAGAATGACGAAAAGTGACTTTCAGTGGCCAGGCAAGCCACAAGGACAGATAAGGTGCTTTTCATAGGTAAAAGAGTTAATTAATTAATTAATAATTAATAAAGCAAAAGTCACTTTGGAGGCACAAGGTGAGCAGGAAGGATAAAAGAGAGGCAAGGGCCTCTATTCTCTCATCCATGTTGATTATCAGTTTTGATATTTGGCTTCTAGCTAGTGAGCCCATGCCTTGGGGGTTTTGAGGGTTTTGACTTAACAAACCCTAGAGGACAATTCAGTGGTGAAAGATTCCACCTATCTTGTTCCAAGCTTGGTCTCGAGGATGCAATACTCCACCCACACCATTCTACTTCAAATATACTCAGTTGCAGGAGAGTTCTACACTAGCCACAGATACAAGAAGAGAGGCGGCGCATCATTGAGGGTTTCCAGCAAGGGGGGCGCACCATTGATTGGAGGGAAGTTCAATCCAAGAGATTGGAAGGGCTTCTGGAGATTCTAGCACTTGGGTTTTCATTGCAGGGCCTTCGCCATCATTTCTAGTGCCTTTTGAGAGAGATAATCTTGCCAAATGATTTCCTAGAGTATTGGTACGTTTTGAGAGGAGGAGGGAGTTATTCAAATTCAGATCTATTCAGTTTGGAGGGGTTATACTTCAGATCTGACATTGAGACTTCACCTAAAGGCTTACAGTGCCCCGATCTATCTCTCTGGGGAGTTTCAGGACATTTGGAGGCTTCCTTCATCAGGGCCGAAATATTAGGGTTTGACAGTATTCGGGAGGGCGCAGCTCCACTTGGGGATTCAGTATTTGGAGGAGAATCTCTTGGAATTTTAGTTTGAGACTTGAGGAGGGGACTCTATGTTGATATTATGGTAGTTGCGAGAGGTATTTACCTCCACGTGTAAACCTGACGAGAATAGAATACTCCGGGAAGCAAAAAGAAACCCTAATGAGTTGGCTAATAACCCTAGAAGACTTGTTGGCTCAAGAAGATAATTTGTATTAGGTTATTAGCCTCCAAGAGAAGAAGTCGGCGAGAAGAAATAATAATATACTGAACAGACAGATACCCAGAATGAGAAGTCAGCCCAGGCAGTTAGCCAAAAATACTATAAATACAGGAGGCCAGTCTTCATTTTGGCAGGCAGTCTCAGAATTGCAGAGCAGCACTTGTGCGCACTGCAATGCCTAGTGTTGTGCGCAGGTTTGAGGAGAGTTGTCGATGTAGCTGCTGCAGCTAGCAATTACGTTTTGGCTTGGAATATCTCTTGGCTAGGGTTTGGACTATCTGATCAGCTCTTGTTGGTGCGCTATCCTTGGGGAAAGGTGCGCTACCCTTTGTTTGGCTATCTAGCCTAGGGTTTGCTTCCGGAGTGATTCTCTGTCAAGGTTAAGGTGCTCGGAGGGTGGCTTCGGCCTATGGTTGGGTGACAATAGAGTTATTGTCAATGGTAAAACGAGCACATCCATTATATTCTAACACTCTACTCACCCCGATCTACAGTTTGACATCTTCATCGGAGGTTTGGAGGCCTTGAACAGCAGGGCCGAATTATTGAGGGTATCCAGTCTTCCAGCAGGGCGTGACTTAGCCAGTCTTGGGGTTTGGCACTTCATACGGCCCGGATCTCATCTTGTGTTCATCTATTGCATTCAAGAGGGCCCTTTGGAGGCTTGTAGCTTCTCTTCTTCATCTGATTGAGGATTATCTTCATTTTGTTATGATTTATTACCTATATTGTACCAGATCTACAGATCCATTGTATCAAGATCTTCTTCCTTATGAATAATATCATATCTGAGATATTTGAGTTATCACTTGTGCATCTGGTTGAGGTATGTTCATTGCTATATTTATGATTGATTATTGCTGCAAACACACATTAAAATCATCAGTATAACACTAGCACAACCTAAAGGATCATAATAAGCAAAGTGTTTGACGAAATGCCACAACGAGTAAAAGTTTAAAATTCATGCAAAACGTGATGTTCCTAGCATATTGGCTTGGGAACATTTCACAATCTTACTTTCCAAGTTGTGTAATTTACTTTCCAAGCAAATTTACCTTTTCAAGCAACTTACTTTTCAGCAAGTTCTTTCATTGTGGATATTTACATGTATTAAAGCATCTTCATTTTTGGTTATAAGTGTTCTTTATTCATTTGGAAATAGTTGTATAAAGTTAAAAGTCACTTTCATTATTTGATTCATTGAGTAGATATTCCATTTTTTTTTTTCGAATTGTAGATATATGTTTGTTGTGCATATCTCAATAAGTAAACTTTGGGTACTTTTAGACACTGGTCTATTTATTAAATTGTTAAAGAAAAGGTTTGCCTCTCATTCAAAGTTGCATTGTACATTGTTTGCTTGTCATTTGGTTGGGTCTCCCTAATAAAAAACCAAATTAACCCCTAGATCATTAATTAAAACTTAACATAGTTAAATAGGGTCTACCCCCCTTGGCTTCCCTAGGAGTGAGCCTAGACGGAAGAAGTCTGGATTGACGTGACACTGGGTCTGAACTTAGGCTTGTCTCCAAGGACACACCAAGTGGGTTGGAGACTTCTCCACGCTTGTAGGTGTGTATAAGGACGGCAACATGTCTCTAGTTTGAGACATGGAGCAGACTGTCCAGACAAGGAGTTGTGTACATGACAGTATACATCCATGTACCGAAGGAGAAGAGGACGAAGTTAGAACCTTCTAGAAAGAAGGGTAATTTTGTGGGATACAAAGTGTCTCATATGGAGATTGATACTGAGGAGCAAGAGGCTCCGAAGGATGACCATACAGATCCCTCTAGTCTAGTTGTTCATCCTTCAAACTATCAGAAGGAGCCAACAGGGCCAATGGATCTCCCTAGAGATGTTGCAGTGACCAGGAAGAGGCCAGCTTGGCTTCGTGACACTTTGCGGGATGCAAAGAGGCATGCAGCTCCCCGTGACACTTTTAGGGAGAGAAAACGACCTCAAAGATTCTCAAGCTACATGGAGTCACATCATTGATTCCAAACCTTTCAGTTATGAGGAGGAGCAGGTGGCTCCACCAAGTACCAACTCAAAGGGAGCCAGAGGGAGTCAACCTTCAGGATCCAGTAGGGAGAAGAAGCCTCCCAAGACAGTTCATAGGAGATCAGACTTCAGAGGAAGTCAGCAGGTGCAGAGGGAGAAGATGGCTCCAGAGATTGTACAGAGTCAAAGGGAGTCAAGTCTCAGAGGGAACATGCGGACTGAGAGTGAGCCTGATCTCAGAGAGAGTCAGTTGGCTCAGTGGGAAAGTTGATCATTCAGAAGGAGTTCTCCCTCAGGTTCAAGTGGGACATCTTCATGTTGATGTTTTGGTAGTTGTGGGAGGATCTTTCCCTCCTAGATGACCTTTCTTAGATGCAGAAAAGATTCTAGAAGCAAGAGATCCATTGAACTGATATTGAGATACCCTAGAAGAGAAGTTGGCCCAGAAGATTCTCAAGCTACATGGAGTCACATCATTGATTTCAAACCTTCCAGTTATGAGGAGCAAGTGGATCCACTAGTGGTGAGGCAGGTGGCTCCACCAAGTACCAGCTCAGAGGGAGCCATAGGGAGTCAACCTTCAGGATCCAGTAGGGAGAAGCAGCCTACCAAGACAGTTCATAGGAGATCAGACTTCAGAGGAAGTCAGCAGGTGCAGAGGGAGCAGATGGCTCCAGAGATTGTAGAGAGTCAAAGGGAGTCAAGTCTCAGAGGGAACATGCGGACTGAGAGTGAGCCTGATCTCAGAGAGAGTCAGTTGGCTCAGTGGGAAAGTTGATCATTCAGAAGGAGTTCTCCCTCAGGTTCAAGTGGGACATCTTCATGTTGATGTTTTGGTAGTTGCGGGAGGATCTTTCCCTCCTAGATGACCTTTCTTAAATGCGGAGAAGATTCTAGAAGCAATCTTTTGTGTTCTTTTTTGTCCCTTGTTTAGGTTGCTACTACTCAATACATGATATATATATGTTAATGGTAACGAAGTAAAAGAACACTAGTAACACTAATGCTCTGTAAATAAGAAAAATCCAACATGGTATTAGAGTTGGTTACCTTCAGAACAGTTTAACCATTGGAAGGAAGATCGGTACAGCGGCACCTTGCAATTTCCTGTAGCTGCAACACCTTGTCAAGCTTGTTGAGCACTTTCCCAAGGATGTTGGGGATAATTCTTGTGCAGAGAAGTGTGCCCTACTCTAGTGCACCCCCAGAAACCCTAAACGTACAGTTTGGAGAAATCTAAAAAATCGAGGTTTTTCAATGCTAGGGTTTCTACCGACAAAAATGTCAACCAGTATGAGAGTTGAGGATAGATTGGATGGAGCAAATAACTTTAGATCCTGGAAGAATAGAATACAACTCATTCTAGAAGAGAATGAATTATTGGATCACGTCAAGAAGATACTTCCAGAACCCGAAGATGAAGAAGCAAAGGCAAAGTTCAAGAAGAATGAGGTCAAGGCCAAGAGGATCTTGACAAACTCAATCAAGGATCACCTCATAGCCAATGTATCAGAACTAAAGACTCCAATGGAGATGTTTGTGTCCCTAACCAAACTCTATGAAAGAAAGAACACCAGTCGGAAGCTTACCCTATGGCATCAACTCAGAAATGTGACTATGAACAAGTTAGAGACGATAGCCAACTTCTTTACAAGGATCTCACAAATCAAAGACCAGTTAGCAGCCATTGGAGATCCAGTAGAAGATGTTGAACTAGTAACCACTACGCTAAATGGTTTCCCTCCCTCTTGGGACCCATTTGTCCAAGGAATTTGTGCAAGAAGGAAGCTACCCAAGTTTGACAAGTTATGGGCACATTCTCTCAAGAGGAATCTAGATTGATATCCAAGAAACAAACGGTAGATGATGAGGAAAACCAAGCACTTGCAGCACAAGTGAAGAAGAGAAAGGTGTTATCGCACAGTTTGTAGCTAGGAAGAAAGGTTATAAAGTAGAAATCCAAACTGGCGTAACAGGAACCTATCCCACCCAATGTCACCACAATGGGATGGTTCTTTCTCTTTAGGGAGGTGAGGCCCAGGGGAGACATCCCCGGTGACCTGGGGCTTTGAAGAGGCTAAAGGATAATCAGACAATAACAAGTTTCCCCCTTCACAGATAACCACCAAAACAGATAGTCCAGTTTATAGCCAACAAAGATAACCAAGTAGAATCCCTGCACGAGAACAAAGCAACAATAAACTGATATATGCAAGCTTTGGTTAGTACTTCATATATATCTACGACTGTCTGATATTCAATATAAGCAATTTGAATATAAATATTGACGGAGTCAATGTTTATTAATAACAATAAAGATCATGTCACTTCATCAATAACTATTAAAATGATGAGGCATTCAATGTAATAAACCAATACTTCAATTAACTTATGCCTAAATCACCATTCAATTGCTCAAAAGACAAAACGTTGTTGAATCAATGATACAATAGCAAAGAGTGACGTCAACATTTAGGGTTAGTAGGGTTAGCTAGAGCTAGGGTTAGTGTAGTTAGGGTTTAAGATTTCAAAGGGTTTTGAGAGTTGTTTTGATCAATTTCATTTTGACGCTGGAGGTCTTAGGATCAGTGCCTTCTAGGGTAAAATGTAGTCAAATTAAATGAGGACGCAAGGGTTGAAGGAGGACAGCTAAGGACTGGAGGGAAGTGCTCTGAAGTGTTGTTATGGCAGGGCCTCAGAAAAAAAACCCTAGGGGAGAGAGGCTCACTCCGGTGTTGCTATGGCAAGGCCTCGTGCTCTCTCCTCCTTCCTTAGATGCCAAAAACAGCTAAAATGAAAGATAAAGTCGAGACAAGAGAGTCAAATGAGGGAGAGTGTTGCTACAACAAGGCTCTATCATCAAACCCTACAAGAAAACGGCCCTAAGTGTAGATAACCTAGGCCTGGGGCGTCTTCTCCTTCTTGAGCTCAAACAGGGACGGCTAGCAAAGGGAGAAGAGAAGAAAGGAGTGTAGCTACGGCTAGGCTCTCTTTTTCCTCATCAATGGCTGAAAAAAAACTCTCTATCAGGGGACATGAGACAAGGACCTACTTGTGTGCTTGTCACCTAGGGTTTTTAATCAGCAAATTATAAACATATGCAAGAATATAAGACTACAACCATTCATTCAAGAAGTTTTGCAGAAAAAACAATTACATATCACCATGAAATAGTATGCAAACCCTAGTTGTAACACCTTCCTTCAAGAGAATTGCCAAAATATGCCAAAAAAAATCTTCCTTCAACAAGTGCGCCCTTCCTTAAATCAACCAAATACCCAAGATAGGGAGCAAATTTCAGACCTCCTTATGGAGTGAATGAGTGATGATGAAAAAATGAGAGTGAAAATCTCTCATTTATACAAAACCTTGACATAATTTTACATTTTAGGTCAGGTAAAAGGCCGACAAGGCCAAATTATCAAAATCATACTGTTTTACATTAAATTGTCAAGTAAAAACCCTAATTAAGAAGAAAAGAGAGTAAAAGCCCCTCTAAGAGAGGCCCTAGCCCTTTCTAGGGAAATGAAACATCCTGGAGCAAAACATTATCCCTCCAGGGGCTTCTCCAACATGCCACACGTGCCAATACTGCCCAGTCTGCCTCCCAAAACGTCCATATTGTTGGATGACATCATGGCTATGATGGGTGACATCCTAGGCCTTCCAAGGCCAACGTTCCACTGAAAAGGGCAAATCCCCCTAGGGCAAGCTCTGCGGGGGTGCCTTTGGTGGAACATCCTCTTCTTCTCCGGTGCAAGACACCGATCCATCTCTGTCTCATCTCTGCCCCATGGTGGGGTCTCAGCATCCATCTGATGGGCTCTTCAACCCCATGGAGGTCCGAACTGATCATCTCCCCATGTGTACCAGTCCAAATGGTACCTGTCCGTCAGGTATGGTCCTGCACATCAAAGGCTACGCCCTCCATGGGCTCATCAGTCACAGGAATCATAGCAATGTCAATCACATTTCATCATTAATATTATTAAACACATGCATAAAATCCCTAATACATCAGTCAATAGCTCAAAGACGTTACACAAGCCTACAATACAAGTCTGGGGAAAAAGACAAGGCGTTTGATTGGGCTAGTGTCCACAGGAAAAGGAAAGTTTCCAGAAAGATCTCTTCCAAGCCATGTAAGTGGGTGGTGTGGTCAGGCGATGTCCGAGCATGTGGGTGCAATGATGGCCAAGCGTGCAAAGATGTTACCTGTGGGTGCCTTTGTAGAAGGCGAGTTGTCCCTGTAATGGATGTGTTGACCGCCTCTCCAACACAGGTGGTCAACTCATGTCCCATGAAGAGATGCATCATTAGATGCTCATGTTGTCGAAGACTTTTGGTCCTACAGGGCAGTGCTTGGCCCCAGCACTTTATTTTGTAATTGGAATTTCCGCAATCCCTGTGTGGATTAATAATGTAATAGGTCTGCATGAATCATGTCTAGGTCAGTTACCTTGGGATCGGTTCACTGGGAGAGTTCCTTTCACCAAGGGCTTTTTATCCTCAGGTTATTAGTTGGGCTTTTCAAACTTATTGATTTCCATTGAGTTTTCCCCTCACACTTGCAATAATTCCTCCAAAGTGGTGAACGACGTTCTAGTGGGCTTATGTTTTGGTAACTATTATAGGGAATCATTGTAAATGACCATGCAAGACATCTTAGAAAGTTTTGCGGAATTCCGTCGAGTCTAAGTTA
>ML780284.1:214016-225433 GCA_009831015.1 Picea engelmannii
AAACTAACCTAGATAAGGCTGACGTCACCCTTGAATAATCCATCTTGACGCAACCATTTTTAATGATAAGCAATTGAATGATGATTTAAAGCATTTATTGAGTAAAGTGTTGGTTGGATACATTGTTAGCTTCATCATCTTGACAGCTATTGATGAATTGATGCTTTTGCCATAGCTAATTGATAAAACGTTGACTTCGTTGGTATCTATTGTTTTACATTACTTATTAATTAATAGCAGATAGTCATTGAAGTACTAACCCATTGAGTTATAGCTTGCATATATACTGTATTATTGTTGTCTTGTTCCGGGCAGGTGTTTTCATTTGGGCATACACTTCTTTATTGGCTGATTAGCCGAACTGTCCGACCTTGGTGGTAACCTGTGAGAGGGAAACTTTAATCTTGACTTTACACCTTTGTCTCTTCAAAACCCTAGGTTACCGGGGACGTCTCCCCTGGGTTAACCTCCCTAAATAGAAAGAACCTCCCCATTGAGGTGACATTGGGTGGGGAAGGTTCCTGTTACGCCAGTTTGGCCTCTATCCTTTAGCCTTTGACCTAAACTACAAACTGTGCGATAACACTACCTACTACCCTACTCAAATAGATCTACAACTACACTATTGCAAATCTATCCAAACAAACTAGTTTGCTTGGATATCTACTCTATATCTCAAATAAAAATCCACAAGCAACAATAACACCTCCAATCCAAGTGCACCAAGACAAAATCTCATGTACACCAAAGTCCTCCAAAGCTCTTTCTTATTACCAAATGAGGAAGTTGGAGCAATTAATTGCTACAAGTTCCTCTCCAAAAGAGAGCAAGAGTGAGTGAAAGCAAGATGCAAAGATGAAAGGAGTGAGGCAAGAATTTGGTAGCATAACAATAGCTCAAGAGATGGTGAAAAAATGAGGGTGAGAGGGCCTTCATTTATACTTGGAGAGGCAAAGTGACCCCTCTTGGATGAGATCCAAGTGTCAAACACCAAGCACAAGAGAGAATCCCAAGGAGAGGAGCGCACCACTTAGGGTTTTGACATGGATTGGTGAGGTGGAAAGAGTGGGAGGGTGTGGGACCTATCCAAATGATGAGGTGGGAGGCTAGGAAGGGCGCACCTATGGAGAGAGGGGCCCACAACTCAAGTAAAGACATGTTCTAATGTTTTCTCATGAGAAGCGGGCGCAAATCCCCTAGGGGGGCATAGGTGTTCAAGTGAGTTATGAGTGAGGGAGGTGTGTAAAGGTTAGAAAAGGGTTTGAGTAGGATAGGAATGTGTTTATTCATCATCTTCCACCTTTACCTTACTCAATTTGCTCATAATTACAAAAAATGGCATTTTTACTATGTCATGACTAGCAATTAAAATTGTTGTTTTGACTGACTTGGACTCCCTATGGACAAACACCTAGCAAAAGTTGTCCAAAACGAGCTGAAACTTGGTCCAATGGTGAAGGGGATCTCATTCCATTTCTTTTGAGCACAAACATCGTTATCAAAAGCCCAAGGACCTAGTTTTTACATTTTTTCTCAAAAATAATTAAAATTACCAAACCTTAGGCAATTTTAATTAATTAAAAATAACCTATCTAGACTCGACGGAATTCCGCAAAACTTTGAGAGATGTCTTACATGGTCATTTACATCATTCCTAAACACTAGCTACCAGAGGACGAAACCATTAGAACGCCTTTCACCACTTTGGAGGAGTTATTTGTGGGAGTGAAAAACTCAAGGGAAATTAATAAGGCTGGTTAGGCCAAATTAATAACCTGAGGAAAAAAAACACTCAGTGAAAGGGACTCCTCTAATGATGAAGTCCTAAGGTAACTGACCTAACTATGATCCATGCAGACCTATTACATTATTATCCCACGCAAGGGAGCGGAAATTTCATTTACAAAAATACATGTTTAAGGCCAAAAATGTCGTGTAGAACCAGGAAGTCTCTGACTTGGTAGCATCTGATGATGCATATCTTCATGGTACATGGAGTTGACCCCCTAGTTGAATAGGCGGTCAACAAGATGAAGCAATAAAATGAAGCAAAAATGGTGAAGACTATGGTGGGGGTGTATGCCCTTATACTTCCCACCTAGTTCCTAGCATAACACTACTTAACTTGAATAGAATGATAGCAAGAGAGTAAAAACCATACCAAGATCAAGAGAGATGTTAAGACAATCCACCACAAGAGCTCGAAAATAACCTTCCAAGGCTAGCGCATCACTTCTTCCATTAACCATTCACAACCATAGCCATACACAAGTGCACAAGAGCTAAAGAGCTAAGGAGGCCGAAAATTTCAGACCAAAACCTCTTGTGAGAGGAAAGTTATGATTTAAAATGAGATCTTATGATCTCTATTTATACAAAAATTAGCCAACATGGCTTGTCAACAAAATAAGGAGTAAAACACAAGATTAGGGGTCAACAACCCTAATCTTGCCCCCTTAACACAATAATATTAAACAATTCACTCAAAATTTCATCTTTTGCACAAATTAAACCCTAATTAAGGATGACGTCACTCGTTTAGGGGACGTTTTTCCACTTTGACAAGGTCGTTGGTGCTGGAGAAAGATGGAAGGGTCTCCCAAAGCCATGTGTCAAGCATCTAGATGATCTCTTCTTAGTGAAAACCCTCTTCTCCTCAAAACGTCCAAGTGCAAGTGAGTGGCACCTCACCACCAAGCCCAAACCCCCAATACCATGACGTCGTGCTCAAAAGTAGGACGTTTTGCCCCCCCTAAGCAAATCGCTTAGCAAGCAGTGGGTGGGCTAGGTCATCCAAGTCATCATCAAGGACGTCCAAGTCATCTCTCTCTCATCTGGCATGTGGGCCCCTGGCATCCAACCTATGGGCTTGTAGCCCCATGGAAGCCCAAGTTAGGCGTGTTCGCCCAAAACTGTCCACCAGCTAGGTCCTATAAAAACAAATGGATACGCCCTCCAAGGATATCAAGTCATAACATCATGATAAGTGGATCCAATCAATAATCAATCCATCTAAGCATGTGCATCAAAGATTACCATTTCAAACAATTAACAGCTCAAAGACACTATGCGATTTGTCAAGCTTAAGTATGGGAGGGTTGACGAGATGTCCTATTGGGTAGAGCTTGCCCTAGGTCAAGGAGAGCCTCCAAGAGGTCCCTCTCTAAGCCATGTAGAGTGTATGAGGTGGATGGGGTCAAGACTCAATGCGCATAAGGCTCATGACATACAAGGGGTCATAGTGTCTCATTCATGGGTGCCTTTGTAGAGGGTGTGTGGTACCTTCGTCCGCAATGCACTTTTTCCTTTTCTTCACATGAGCGGCAAGAGCTTGGTTTTCTTCATCATTAGTCTTCTGTGATTTGGATATCAATCTAGATTCTTCTTAGGTATAGTCTATCCACAACTTGACAAATTTGGACAATTTACCTCTTGCGCAAATTCCTTGAACAAATGGGTCCCAAGAAGATGGAAAACCATTAAATGTAGTAGTTACAAGCTTTGCATCATCCACTGAGTCTCCAGACTCCAATAGCTGCTACTTGGTCCTTCATCTGCGAAATTCTCATGAAGTAGTTGGAGATTGTTTCTGACTTGTTCATCATTACGTTTCTGAGTTGACGACTTAGGGTTAGCTTCCGACGAGTATTCTTGCTTTCATATAGTCAGGTTAGGGCATCAAACATTTCCTTTGGTGTCTACAGTTCCGATACATTAGGGATCAAGTGATCCTTGATTGAATCTGTCAAGATCCTCTTGGCCTTGATTTCATTCTTCTTGAACTTTGCCTTAGCGTCTTCTTTTTCTGGTTCTAGGAGAAATTGTTTGACATTATCCAACAGCTCATTCTCTTCTAGAATGAGGAGTACCCTATACTTCCACAATCTAGAGTTGTCTGCTCCATCCATCTTATCCTCAACTCTCATATTGGTAATCATTTTAGCTGGTAGAAAACCTAGATTTGAAAATTTGTAAAATTTCAAACTTCACCAAACTGCGATCTGGGTGTTGCAATAAGTGCGCTAGGGTTAGGCGAGTTGCTCTGAAGTGGAATTAGTCCCAACGACTTGGAACAAGTGTTCAATGAGCTTGACAAAAGGGTTGTGCAGCTGCAAATCTCAAGATCTTTCCTTCCAGTGGTTAGAGTGTCTTGAAGGTAACCAGCTTTGATACCATGTTAGATTTTTTTTTTTTTCCAGAACATTAGGATTACCAATGAACTTATATCTTCTTTTACATTAAGAATCATATACCATATACTGAAAATATGAGCAACATAACAACCACAAGAAGACACAGAGAGTTATCCTGGGAAAACCCCAAACCAAGGGAAAAACCCAGCCAACCTTTCTTATATAGATTTCGTCAATAATATAATCCAACCATGAACAAGCTCTCAAAAGCAACAGATAATGAAGAAACCCTAATACAAGGCTAGCGCACCAAATAGATGCAGCAGCACCACCATACAAGATAGTACACCTCTTCCCTAAGAGAGCGCACAAGAGAAACCACCACCAAGAAGAACCAAGAACCTCAGATGTTGTAGTGTTGTGTCTTCTCCTTGCCTAAGACTAGCGCCTTCCTCTTAAGTGAGTGATGAGTGAGTGAGTGTGTCCAAATGAGCAAAATGTCTCTCTATTTATAGGCTTCAAGTCACTTTAGCTGGGGCCGACTTCTTCTCTGGGAAATTCTATTTCCCCTTTACTCTTTTCCTGTGAGCTGACTTCTCCTTTGGGGTGTTCTTCCACTGTTCAATGGTCTTCCTTTGACTTTCGAAATCTTCTTCTCTTCTAAGAGAGGTTTTCTAAGAGGAAAATACCTCCCACAGCTATCAAAACATCAACAAGGAGGCTAAGTGTGATTTCTATGGTCCTTGTTGCCATCCTTATACACACCTACTAACGTGGAAAAGTCTCCAACCCACTTGGTGTGTCCTTGGAGGCACAAACCTAAGTCTAGACCCACTGTCACCTCGATCTAGACCTCTTCCGTCTAGGCTCACTCCTAGAAAAGCCAAGGGGGGTAGACCCTATTAAACTATGTGAAGTTTGATTAATGATCTAGGAGTTAATTGAGTTAATTGTTAAGAAAACCCAACCCAATGACAAGCAGCAAGTGCAAAAGTGCAGTTCCTTTAATGACAAGCAAACCCCTTAATTATGTTCAACAAGGACAATCTCTTTGCAAGGTGTGGGACAAATGAAATAAATTAAATGACTTGATAATAAAAGAGCAACCTCACAACTATGGCACAAGATGGAGGACAAGCCTACCGGTTTTGGCCAAGGTGGGTAAATAAAAGTAATGCAAAAAATTAAATCTAAATCTAGCCTTCACGATATTGTATGGATGGAAAAGTCAATCTCTTTGCAAGGTGTGGGCAAAACCACAAAAATTATTTACACTTTACAGAAAATTTAAAGTGGAGAGAATGCAAGCCCAAGAGACTCTCTTGGGCTGCTTACAATGTTTAGAAACTGAAGTAGAGAAGAGGGTTTGGTACCAAGACCCATGGATGTCTCCTTCAGTGTCTTGGGGTCAAAAAGATGCAGAAATCATCTTCTAACCTGCAAAAAACAGCAAGATATTCTTGCTGGAAATTGCTAAAATGACTTGGAAAATATTATTTCAGATTATCACAATGAACAGAAATAATTAAACAAAAATTTCTGAACATAAAAAAAAAAGATTTAGATTGCAGATTTTTATGGAAATAAAGTTAAAATTGATAGATAAGTGGTTGAAAATAAAAACAGAAAATAGAAAAGTTTTGGATGGCTGAAAAAGATGGATTTCCAGATCTGAAATCCACTCCTCCAAGCCTTTAGCAACCTGCAGATTTTTGTAAACCCTTGCTACAAAATACAAAGAAGGTAAGTGTGATCTAATAACTTGCAAAATACTTTACAAATCAATTAGAAACAGCTCACAAAAACTAATAGCAAGACTACTACTAGTCTATCCCAATGGGTTTCCAAGTAAAAATGCAAGCAAGGAAATAGAAAAGAAATAAGTTGCAACAATATTATCTCATAAACAACAAACAATGACTCTAAGAATACTCCAAGAGACACAAGATATCCTGCAAAGATTCTATTGAATTACACAAGAGAAGATTTGCCCAATGGCACCAAGAGTCATGAGAGAAAATGGGAGAGAATGAGAAAGAGATGTGAGAGATTTTGGCATAGTAGAGTTGTTGTGAGAATAAATTCAGAAATGAGGAGCGGTAGGCATTCTTTTATACTTGGGAGAAATGAAAGACCCCTCTTGGATGATTTCCAAGTGTCACACATCCAAAAGAGATAGATAAAGTCAAGGAAGAGACACTTTTAGGGTTTTGGTAGTGAGTTAGGGTTTGAGGAGTGAGATGTGAGGAGGGAAAACACATTTTGACTTGTCAAACATGAGGTTAGGCTATAGGAAGGGCGAAATTCGGGTTTTAAGCATTTTTTCACTTTAAGTTTTTACCTTTCCTTAAGTTCATGAGAAAGGGGGGTGCACTTTTCACTAGGGAGACTCACTTTTGGTTGTTGGCTTGGCATGGGGGGGGTCTTTTAAGTGGAAAATCATTTTTCCAACTTAGGAAATACATTAGAAAACATTTCCCCACTCTCTCTCATGACTTTAGACATTTTTACAATTTTTGGTTTTTTTAATTTAGCCAATTATTTGCTGACTTTTGACTGACTTGGACTCCTCGTGGACAATGACCTAGCAAAACTTGTCCAATTGAGCTAAAACTTGGTCCAAGAGTATAGGGGGTCATCTGCCATTTGATTTGAATACTCACACCCCAATACAAAATCCACAAGGACCAAATTTTTACATTTTACATCAAAAATAATTAAAATTTCCAATTAATGGAAAATTTTAATAATTAAAAAAAACCTCTCAAAACTTAACGGAATTCCGCAAAACTCTAGAAGATGTCTAGCATGGTCATTTACAACATTCATAAACCTTAGTCACCCCTTGGGCTCGATCATTAGAATGTCTTTCACCACTTTGGAGGATTATTGTGAGTGAAAAACTCAAGGATAATTAAAATGGCTTGTTAGGCCAGATTAATTACCCAAGGAAAAAAAACACTCGATGACAGCACTTCCCTAATGATAAAGTCCTAGGCAACTAACCTAAAAAATGGCTCATGCTGACATATTACACTATTATCCCATGCAGGGGAGTGGACATTCCAATTACATGGAAAGACGTGTTGGGGACAAAAATTGCCCTGCTGAGTCATAAGTCTTCAAAATATGTTGCACAATACAGTACATAGCTTCATGGTACATGACATTGACCCCTAGTCGAAATAGGTGGTCAACAGTCCTCTTCGACTCATTATGGAATTTGAGTTGGAGATATGATATTGATGTGACTGTTCAGTCATTAAGAAGGCTGTTCTAATCTGTCTACTTCATCTTAGAGTTCATGCACTGCAGTTCATGTGAATGGGATGTGGAATATATCATTTATGAGTTTTATGCAGTTGGAGATAAGATTTAGATCTGAATGTCATCTGCCGGTTTGGCACACTGTTAGTGGCTGCATCATGTATTCCCCATTTGTCTTAAACTTCCTTTAATATCTTGACTCCATAAGCCAAGAGACAAGGCACTTATCTTGACTGAATTCTTCCAATAATCCATTAAATAACCATAACTATATCTGTTTTGCCAACCTGATCTTTCATAACAGCTCCTAAATGACAAATTGATAATCCTATTCGGGAATTCCACCCCTTGGTTGGAAAAGCACCTGCTACAGAGAACGAAATTGCCACCAAGGTGACAATGGGTGATGTTTCCGGTTTGTCCTGGGTTTGCATCTCTTGTGTTGGACTTGAAGAGATGTTTGAAGTGCAGATTTAGAAGGTTAAAAGGTCAAATTTTTTTAGAGCCCTCCCTGGAGACACACCATGTTCATTTCTAGGCAAGAGAGAAGTACTTCAAAAAAACAGAAAAAAAAAATCATTACATGTCCGATAAGCATATTTTAGTAACATGCAATTGTTTGCATTGTCAAGGATTGAATATGAATCTCTAATATCTATTCACAATAAAGACAATTACTGATAAAAGTACTTACAAGGAGTTGATTAGTTGTAAGGAAGGCTTTAATACCATGAAGTGGTGCCCCGGTAAGAAATCGAAAATCGAGTTCTGTAAAACACAATATGATGTCTTTATAAAGAATCTCATGTTCCAATAAACCAAACACAAAACTATGGGCTTCACATCACAAACGTTGCCAAGATGTTTGGCTGTGTTGCAACTGGAAGTATAGTGAGCATGACCTTAATGCATAAGAACATAAACCATATCTTATCTTTAATCTAGTTTTAACTCTTTGGATTTATTCAATAAATCTAGTTGAGATGAGGACAATACCCCCAATCTGTCCACCTTTGTTGACAAAAGTATGAGTATGCTCCTTTACCAATAAGTTTTCATCAGCGCCAACCTGCACTTGGTTTGCAAGATAACAAAACAGAATAAGGATAATTGATCACACCCTTGCAAAGTCAGATCTCTCACTTGGCTTTACAAATGAGAAAAACGTATAACCTCGTAGTATATTACTAACATCAATCAGGACAAATACTCCACTTTAGAACGACTCCCATGATAATCACCCCAGTTTTTTTCTAAGTCACAACTATGTATTATTATCATGAATTAGGGATGGAAAAAAGAATTATACTGATAAAAGGTATATCAGATTAATATTCAAATGCACACCTTTTGAACAATCTATTGAACATTGGTTAGGCAATCCAACCGCTAGTTACAATTTATGGGGTTGGTCTGCCTGTGTCTTATTATATTAGTTTAGATTATATGATACAAAGAAACTTACACAACACTTTACTCCCACCCAAAAATGGCATGTTTCAGTTACAATTATAACTCCTATGTTGCTAAGAGTGTCATTGACATGGTTTCATATAATTCAACAATTAACACAAGAAATCTGCCCAACAACTCTTGGACACACACTAACAATTCATATATATGTCCTACACATCTGGAAAACATGTGATAATATAATGATCATTCAAGACATACTGAGGAAATAGTGTCCATTAATGAAGCACAAAACAAGCATTTCGTTCCATATAAATGTTTGCCTCCATTGCTCAATTTCACTATAAAATTAGTCCTAACATTGCCTTCATTTGTGTAGAGCATCTATTCTAGCAGGCATTTCATTAATTTTACTCTCCTGAGTCCTTGCACCATACTAGATGGGAAGTTGTAACATACAAAATATATATAATATTAAGTGATAATAATCATAAATAATAATAATAATAAATAGTTATTAATTGTCTAAGGGACGCATCCTTAATCTTGTGACCAATATTTTCAGCAGCAAAATCTGCAGCTTTGCGACCAGATCGGACCGAGGATGTCGCATTTTTTGGTGTGTTTGATGGTCATGGTGGTCGCAAAGCTGCAGATTTTTCTGCTGAAAATATTGGTCACAAGATTAAGGATGCATCCCTTAGACAATTAATAACTATTTATTATTATTATTATTATTATTTATGATTATTATCACTTAATATTATATATATTTTGTATGTTACAGAAGTTACAATTCATCTAAGTACCTTTTCAATCACACAAAGAAACACGTAAACCCCTCGAAATGAAATCAAATCAAATTAAATTTATATTAATGTCCTCTAAAGAACAAAATAGGTCAAGGAAGCTAGAAATACAGCTAAATTATATAGCCAAGTAAAAAAGGTGTGTGCAAGAAACATCCCTAAAGGCAGACAAAAATGAGTACAAGAACCTAACATGAAAGATATTAAGCATACAAGTGGGTTATCATTAAGATCCAAAATAGCCCTCATACATCATAATATCCATGTGAATATCTCATAATCTCTCTTCTCCTTGTTATACACATGAGCCACATGAGCCCTCTATTTATACACAACTATAACTCTAGAGGCATCCACTAAAATATAATAAAACATTGTGGGCTGACATAAATAACTTCCTAAAATACTCCCATGAGGCCACAAAAGATGACCACTATGCGGCAACAATGACTAAAAAACTCCAAAGGTGCCTGTTATCCCCGATATCTAGGGATAACTAGGAGATCATGTCTCGAGCCCCACAGGTCCTAGACATGGATTACCGAGAGCAAGATTGACCTGAGCATGGCCCTAGAGGGCCCATCCTTCTTCTTCTTCGCCAGACTTGTCCTGTTAGCAGCAGCAGCTTCCATCACCATCGGCTTGGACTTGCATCGGAGAGGACTCTTGCTCCACGAGGTAATTGGTCCAAGGTATCATGGTATGTGTCATATTTGATCGTTATAACCTTCTTATATATGCATTAGGTCCCTTTCATTTCTGATAACTGCTTGGATCTTACACTAATCCACTTGACCATTGTTAGGGTGATTAATGGGGTGACCTAGCAAGCTGGTACTCATGGGTTTGGGTTAGCCACCAAAGGGGATTTGCAGAGCCATCGTCTGTTCCCACCATTCTATCATTTTACATCTTATCTCCCACACATCTATCCCATTCCCCTAGTCCGGCCATTAGGATGACCTTTTGGGGGTTACACTTTGTCCTGTGGGAAGAAGGGGCTAAAGGCCCAGGGGGTAAAAGTAGCTGGTAAAAGATAAAAGCCATAAGAAATGAAACCTAGAGATGCTTCGCCCAAGGGATCCCCGAGAAGGCAATAAAAGGCCTCTCGATAAGAAACTAAAGGGACCCTAAGAAAAATAATAAAACAAGACCTAGCCAAGAGGATGGGAGGTCTCATCACGAGCCGGCCCATTATGTTCATAGGTATCCAGCGGTATGACATTGCCATTATTTGGTTACCACGCCAGGGCAATGACCTTTGGTTGCATGGCCAAGGGAAAGGGGGTCTCATCATGAGCCAGCCTTATCATTTCTGTGAAGATACCAGTGGGTAACACTGTCAGCTCTGGTCACCACGCCAAGGCAGTGTCCTCTGGTCAAACCTTGAAGTAAAAAAGAAAGAAAAGCAATAAATGAAAAATAAAGGCAATAAAGGGGCTTGGAAAAAGTGCATCCATGACGGGTACAACTCACCTCCTACAGAGGCACCCACGGACAACACCTACCCCTGGTCTTACTATGACTGGACATCCCTAGACCATACCACTTCGTATACATGGCTTGAATGATCCTCTGAGGAAACTTTCATTTTCTTGTGGGTGTTAGCCCAATAGGTTATTCTATCGGTTTCTTCAGCTTTGTATAGTAGATATGTGTAATGTCTTTGAGCTCTTAGATGATATGTTAGGGATTTCATGCATGTATTTGATAAATTTAATGATGAAATGTGATTGACATTGCTATGATCCCGAAGACTGATGAGCCCATGGAGGGCGTAGTTTTTGATGTGCAG
>ML780284.1:261760-272251 GCA_009831015.1 Picea engelmannii
TGACTTCGTCAATAATAGCATTGATTCATTGCTCATACTTTGATTTAAAGATAGTCATTGGTTTTATGAAGTACTAACCCACTGCAAGCATATATTCTAGCTTTATTGTCTTGTCTCGCAAACAGGTGCCATCCAGTGGAAGAGCTTCTCCTGACTATCTCACTTGGGCAGCAATCTGTGAAAGGGAACCTCCATCTTAGTCTTTTATCCTTTAGCCCCTCTTTAATCCCAGATTGCCTTAGGGACGTCTCCCTTGGACTTGCCCTCCTAAATAGAAAGAGCTCCCCATCGAGGTGACAGTGGGTGGGGAAGCTCCTGTTACGCCGGTTTTAAGCCCTGATTCAAGCTTTCAAACCTTTCCTACAAACCGTGCGATAACAGGCTTGGAAACATTTGAATCCATGACAAGGTACAGCTCACCCTCTTCAGAGGCACCCACAAGTAAGCCATACATTTCCCTGCTATCATTGCACCCCTTACCCAGACATCCCTTACCACCTCATCCACTCACATGGCCTAGATTTGACTTCTCCCGAAAACATCCCACATTCAATGAGCATTAGCCCAATAGGACGTCCTAGCGTCCCCTCCAAACTTGGCTTGCAGATTAGCATAATGTCTTTGAGCATTTGTCCAAGTAAAGTGGGTTTTATGCACATGTTTAATAACTTGATGATTAGATGTGATTGACATTGCTATGATACCTGTGACTTATGAGCCCATGGAGAGTGTATCTGTTGATGTTCCAGGGCCACAACCGATGGACAGGTACCCGATGGACATGTACACATGGGGAGATGATTAGTTCGGACCGCCATGGGGCTAAAAGCCCACCAGATGGATGTTGAGACCCCAGCAAGGGGCAGAGACAGATCAGAGGATTGCACCATAGAGAGAGGAGGACTTTTCACCAGGGGCAGCCTGGCAGGCCTGGACCCAGGGGGGTTGTGCCCTTTCCACCATGATGTAGGCCTTGGAAGGCCCATGACGTCACCCAGGTCACCCATGATGTCATCCAGCATTTTGGGATGTTTTGGAGGCAGTTGTGTGTCAAGTGGCACGTGTGGCAGGTTCCTGAGGCCCAAGGAGGCCTAACGTTTTGCTCCAGGAGGCCAACGTTGCCCAAAAAGGGCCTAACGTCACCCTAAAAGGGCATGACGTCACGTTAGCAACTTGTTTTAGGGTTTAATATTGACATTTAATGTAAAAAATGAATATTATTTGTAACTAGCCATGTCGGCCTTTTTGACCTAATTCTGGTCATTAGTATTGTATAAAAAAGGGGAAAATCCCTCTTATGACAAGTGAGGTCTGAAATTTGCGCCCTCCTTTGGGTTTATTGGCTGAAATTTTAGGCGCATCTCTTGGAGGAGGCTTAATTTGGTGTTTCTTGGCATTTTTCTTGGTGGAAAATCTTCAACTAGGCTTATTGCTAGATTATTCTTGGTGGATGTAAGTGAATTTCTGCAATCCTTCTTTGCTTTGAATGGTTATGGTGTATTTACTTTGCATTTATTCCAAGATTATGAAATTGCTAGTTTAAAACCCTAGAAGAACAAGCACGTGTTATTGTCCTTGTCTTAACAATTTTTCACCTACTAGATTGTGCTAGAAACCCTACTTTTGAAGCATTGTACTAGAGCCCTGCCATTGCAGCACTCTAGTGTCATTTGCTTCATCAAGCCATTAATTGTTTCAAGCTTGAGCTAAAGAAGAAGGAAAACTGCTAGGGCCTAGGGTTACCTACTTCCTAGTAGCCGTTTTCCTACTAAGACTTGTTGATTGAGGCCTTGGCTTACCAACACCTCAATCTTCATCCTTCTTAGTCCTTAGCTCTTACATTATCATTTGTTTCCTTCAAGTTTTGCTGCTGCAAGTGACTCCATTAGCCCTAAAAGGCACTGATTGATGAAACCTACCCTCAAATCTTTTACCTCAAGCAACCTACTAACACTTTCTAACCCTAGAATAGCTTGACCTACTAACAACATTGTTGTTGTTACTAAAGTAAGCTACAGCCATTAGATGCAGCATTAAAAGCTCATAAAAGCAGTTGAAAAGGCTGAATTATACCCTGTCTTATGTGCTTCTATCAAATGCTTGTGTTATGATTTCAATGGTTAATGATTTTAGGTCATTTTGAAGCTATTTTCAAGACATTTTATGTGAAGTATTGCTCTATAAAGATTGTTGTTATAAAATTTCTGTTTACTTCATCATATTCAGCAAATTGCTTTTATTAAGAAAGTCCATGGTTTTATGACGTGCTAACCAGCAAGTGTACTTGCAAATATCTAGTTTTCTTGTTGCTTTGTTCCGAGCAGGTACACTTTTGACATATTATCTCTTCATTGGTTATTAAACCGGACTTTCTGATCGGTGGTGACTTGTGAGAGGGGATCTTTACCTAGCCACTTTGACTTTGTCTTCTCAAACCCCAGGTCACCGAGGACGTCTCCCCTGGGCCTACCACCCTAAATAGAAAGAGACATCCTATTGAGGTGACAGTGATAGGATAGTCTCCCGTTACACCAATTTGTTTTCCATTTACCTTCTCTTCTATCAAAGTACAAAGTGTGCGATAACGGTCACTTTCATTTCATTTGGGCATAACTCTCACTTGAGAATTACATAACATTGGCTGAAATTTTTGCCCTATTTGGGCATTTTGCTCTATCTCTCTCTCTTCGTGCATTGTGGATGATCTTTCTTGTCTATTGGAGAAAGAAGCTAGGTGCTATCTCTTGATGCTTGTCTCTTTGCAAATGTGATGGAATATTCTTGGTAAAGAAGGGTTTTTCATGTTATCTCTTGAAATTGGTAAGGAATTTTCTGCTTATTGCATTGTTTCTTCTTGTTTCAAGGTTAATTGTCTAAATCTTTGAAGGAGTATAAGGGCATATACCTTCCACCAAGATCTATCTTTATTTTTCATTGAGAGAGCTATTTTGCAAAGGTTGCTACAAAGAGTAAAAGGGCTTACACCCTTGTAGATTTACCTTACTAAGGTTAGTTTGCTCTAGGGAGTAAAAGGGCTTACACCCCTAGAGAAGTAACAAACCCTAGATTATACACAAGAGACTCCATTAACCCAATTGATAAGGCACTAATCTATTTGCATTGGAGATGTAATATTACCGCATTGGTATACGTGAAATATTGAGATATTGCAATTGTCTAAGTTGGATTTGATTCTATATGCTATAAGCCTTCTTGTGCCCTAGGGGCATCTTGATTGGCCTTGTAATTCTATTTGCTCTTATAAATTAATGCTACATCCATTAGGACTGCTGCAAAATCCTTTCTCTAATCTCTTCCTCACCATTCTACCATCAAAAATCACTTGCAAGCTGCCATATTTAATCTACTAGTTGTTAGCTATCTTTTGGGTGGATTGTTCGCTGATTTTGGTGGCTAGAAGTTGTTGTTGTAGCAATTGTTTGCTACAGCCATTTGACTGTCATAAAAACTTGTTGATAACATCATATAACAGCCCTCCAAACATCACCAAATTCTTACTTAAATCATTGGAAGTTTAACTAGTCAATGCTAGCTTTGTTTCCATTATCTTGTACTTGATTTTGGTGGTTAGATTTGCAGCTATTTACTTCATTCATTGTTGATCTATATATTTCTAAACTGCTGCAATTTTGGAACAGCAAGGTTTCTTACTGATTTCCCATTGTTTAAAAAGGCTTGGTTTATCATCTTTCGTCTTGTTCCATGCAGGATTAACATTGTTTTGCAGGCACACGACACTCAGCAACCATTCACCCTCTCACAAGACCCTTCTTCGAGCCTTTCTCCATCTCCAAACCTGACCTATAGGGGCACTCATTCATCATCATCTCACTTTCCATCTCAATCCCCCTAAGGTCACCGGGATTCCCCCCTTGTGGTGATTTCATCATCACTAAAGCGAGGGGAGTGTCTATCTAAGGTGACAGTGAGTAGGTACTTCCGTAATTGTCTCACCTTTGTAGTTTGGGTTGGGATTTGCCCAATCTACAACCCGTGCGATAACACTGCCCTAGTATGGAAAATTTCTACAGTTTCACATAATATATCACAGATATTGTAAAGCAATTAGGCAATTCAATTTCAAAAAGCTTCATGGTGTGTGTTCTCTCTTTCATCTGTTGATGCTTTGAAGTTTAACATAAACAAAGGTATTCAAGAAATGATCATAATCATACGTGAGAAGGGCAATTGCATAATAACCCCATGTATGATGAGTCCGAGAAAAAAACAGATCTATATCTGGTCTCAAGAACAATGGATCGTCTATAATTTTGAGGGTTATGTATAATAATTTTGAGGGTTATGTATACCGTTCAATAACAAGAAGCCAAGGTTGTCCATAGTTAAAGCTTAAGCAGGGAAAATGGAACATGTAATTTCAACTCCATGAGAGGAGACACTATTGGAAAATACTCTGGGTACCACACAAAATGGTTTTGAAAATGGACTTGTTGAATCCAAAGATCAAAAAGGAAAAACAACCAGAGAAACATGAGGCTACAATTGGGATATTTAAAACACCAAAAACCACCCCAGTATTTGTACTGAACTCTTACCAACAGACTCTCCAACAATAAAATCAAGGAATAGCTTCAAAGAATTTCCTGGATGAAGGAGAACATGGCCACTGGGAAGAGAAACTAGGCTTCAATTTAAGAGAAGATTGTTGAAATTTCAAAAATCTGCACTTTAAAACACTTGTGAAATTTCACCTCAACACTTGAAGTTCCCAGGATTTGTTTCTTGTGAGCTTTCAACCTTATTGCTCAATCTAAAATATAAATTACAGCAACATACATTTCACTTCTGTCCAACCAAATTCACTAGGCAGTCCAAGAAAACAAACGCCAAAAGAATGCACTTCAAAGGGAGAAGATTCAGGGCTCTAAGGACACAATCCCCTTCACACCAGATCTGGAAATTACTTTATAACAGCAGATTTAGTACAGCCCTAAATCTGCCCCTTTAGTTCCTTCTTGACTTGTTAAATCACTTAACATATCTGTTAACTGTTCATGATAAATCAGCATATCAAACAGCCCTAGAAACTACTCATTAACATGAAAAACATAAGTCTAATTTTCAGATCTACAATGCATAATATGTGGAGAGCAAACATACACTTCATATTACAACATAATGAAGATATACAAGTACATACCCTAGAAGAAAAACTCAGCATCGACAAAAAATCGGCAAGGGTCCTGAAAACATCGCCTCGGAAAAAATCGGTGAAAAAATCGGAAAACCTCGGCAAACATTAAAAAATACATAATTTATTCATTTTTTTCAAAATTTAAAACATTTTTCAATATATAAAGCAACAACAACATCATATAAACACATAGGCACATAAATATGGAGAAAGAACTGATATATATGATATAGTGGATGCCAAATAAAAACCGATCCATCAAAGTCATTACTGAAAGTCTGAAACCAATACAAAATGACATCAATGATCACATATATAAATGTATATGTCCCAAAACTAGCAACTAGCTATATGATATCAAATTATCAATGCCCTCTCCCCCTTTTACGGGAAACAATCATGGGTTGTTTGCCAGGCCTTGAACCAAAGGCAGAAGGTCCCGGTCAGGCATCAATGCTAGATGGAGGACTAGCTACTCCAATATGTGTATAAAGTGGTGTTCCACTTTCAACTAGCTCATCATGTGTAGAAATTGGTGTGGATGAATTCACTACCCTGCCTTTGCATACCTCAAATATGCTTGATGGCCTCGACAAACCTCTTCCCTTGTTGCTCCACACAAAATGCAAACACAATGAACCAAAAAAAAACCAAATCAGGGTTTTTATCCCGCGGCCTGGACAAACATGGCAATTTTTTCCGATTTTTTCCCGATTTTTTCAAACTTCAAAAAATTGCGATTTTTTGTTTTCAAAAAATCGGGGCAGTGAAAAAATCGCGATTTTGGCGATTTTTGTCGATTAATCGGCGATTTTTTCTACTAGGGTACATACCATCGGCTCATCACTAGCAAGTACAACATGTGTTATTTGCTTATCAAAAGCTAGGACACTTCAATTGCATCCAAGCCATGGCTAGGGCATCCACCATCAATAGCAAACTTTGACCAACAAATACGACCTAGCAAGGCATCACAACAAGCTATTCCTAGCCACTCCAAAGCTAGAGTCCAAAGGCTTAACAACAAGCTAGCATCAACATCAACAAATCTACCCTTCGTCTCCCATTTGCATCACACAAGTCTTCTAAGAGATTCTCCAAGCTTGCATCACACAAGCTCTAGGTCGTCTCCACTCCTAGTGCTCATGTCTTACTCTAGGGTTTACATTATGCAAACTCGAGGCCTTCTTGCATCACACAATTATAAAGGCTCCAAGATAAACCCTAGCACTAGCCTTCCAAGCTTCTTGTCCACCCTAGAGTTTGCATCCCACAAGCCCTAGGTCTTCTTCTCTTGCATCACACAAGCACCAAGACCTCTAGCGCTCCATGTTCTTGCAATAGGGTTTACATCACACAAACCCTACATCTTATTCACTTGTATCACACAAGTGCTACGACTTAAGACCATCCATAGCATTAGCATCCATCTTCATGTCTCCTCCTAGGTTTATATTACAAACCCTAGATCTTCCTCTCTTGCATCACACAAGCACCAAGACCTCTCCAAGACTACTACAAAGATAGTACATTTCATACAAAGACACTCTCCTCCCTTTATATAGAATAAGTGAGCGAGGCCAACATAGAACATTGACTTTGTCCACAAGTAAACCTGGACTAAGTCTACAAGGCATGCCCACATGGACTGCTCTACTAAACAAGGATGTGCAAGTGTCACCTTAGGGCATATCCAACCCCCAAGATGATGTGCCCTCCAAGCATGATGTCCTTGGGCCCAATGCTCCTCCTCTTAGATTTGATCCCTCCAACTAGGCGTTAGCCAACAACTCCTCTTCCAAAGTGTAGCATTCTCCAAGCCAAGTGTCCTCATGTCAAGCACTCCTCTAACTATGTGTCATGTGGTCCTTTATGCCCAACACTCTTCAACATGTGTACCAACTTCCAAGGTAGTTACTTGTTCCTAGGTCTTTGTGCCCTTCCTCCTAGTGCCTGGTGTTCCTCAATAAAATAGCTCCACACCCTATGACAAGGCCCCATCCTCCTCAACATGCATGCCATGTAGAAAATGTTAATGCCGCATAAGATAACTACTTCCTCCAGAAGTGCACCTCCTCTAGCACCGATCCCAACGAATGATTACGTCCAATCGAAGCTCCTCATATGTCAATCAAACATAAACATGGTGTTAGGGGACCAAGCACTCTCCTAGCTTGGTGAAAACATTTTTGGAGCAACCTCAACACTAACAAAGATTTCAAGCATGGAAGTAAGGATGTAGGCCATTGTATGGAAGAAAACTAGGCTTTGATACCGACTCATACGTGTTGAAGCATGAGATGGAGCAAGACAAGAAAATGGAAAGCTTCTAAGTATTTGATGATAGGACTTGCCTAAGTAAGCAAAGAATTATATTCACTTGGAGAAACACGGTGAGGCCATGAAAATAGAGGACAAACATGACACCCCCATATAAAACTATAACACGAAAACACTTAAATCTTTACAAACTATGAGCACAAATAACTTACAAGTCCAAGACTAAAAGTGCTCATCATCTGGTTAAGCCCTGCACAATGTTAGTTTTTCTTCTAACTGAGCATTGTATCCACTTTATCTAGCCAATTTATAAATGCTCTCACAGCCTCGAGCGTCAAGATCCAAGCTACCACTTTGCAGCCTTGTAAATTTTTGAAAATGTATATATAGATGCTTATTTTGTTGCCACCGTGTAAACTAGTAGGATTGGAAGTATTTTTCTGACCTTTTTCATCAGCCGGAAAAGATTGTTATAGCACCCAAAGAATACGTGAAGACCCATTTCAATGTGATTTCCCCTTTTATCCACAAATGATCCCACTTTTCCCCCAATAAAAGACCGCGATTCATAGATATCTACCTGCAATATTAGATTGACAATAACCAGATATCTTAGCTTTGATTAACCGTAAAATTTTATAAAATAGCAGCAACTCTATCAACAAATACTAATGACCAACCATGGAAGTACTCGACTCTAAAATCACCATTTTTAAGAAGGAGATAGTGATATTGATCTGTAACGAAATCCTCAATGAGGGATAGACCACTTTTATTTTTTAAGTAAGCTTGCAATAAAGCATGCATGACAAAGACAGTTCACAAAGAAAGAGACCACAAAGCTCACATGCACCTCTAAGCGACGTTAGTAGTAGAGTGAAAAAAAGATGTTATCGCATTAACATAGGTTCTTGCTGCCATAAACAGCTTCCAAATCGACAAATTTTGGTGCATGTCAAAGTGCTGTCTAGGTGGAATTATAATACTCGCACTCACACACTCTTTCTGGACTACTCACACTTCATTGACAGAAGGATATAGACACTCTTCAAGTTGGAGCCAAAGCAGATATGCTAGCTCCCCTTGCTTATGTAGGAACGGGGATCTTGTCTGACTGCTCTTTGGCTCCTGGATGTGACAATCTTGATGTGCAAGTCTATTGATTTTAATTGACGGAAATTTGAGAAAAAAAAAAGGGAAAAACCCATGGCGGCCTACCTCGTGTCCCTGGTCCAAAAGCTCAACTGCGGTAGATAGTCCGGCCAGACCTGACCCAATTATTGCCACTTTCAATTTAGGCCCTTCATATTTCTCTGGCTCAGGTGGGAACAACCCTTTGGGAGCTGCATGCGAAGAAGACCACATAGATTTTTAGCAGAGTTTGAACTTTAGTTCGGAGATACAAAAATCCAAAATGCAAACCTTGCATATTCACAGCTTGAAAACCACAGAAGATGGCAGACAGCATATTCAGAACATTCCATGAAAAGAAGGGAGGTGCATTTTACAGCCCCGGTGGGGTGATCCCTCGACTCCTTGTGTATCTATATGTGTCTATGGGGCATTGAATCTAGATGGTGAATTGTGTATACTGAACATGGGCACTAGCACAAACCCATCTGAACCCGAGTCTGAGGTTGCAAAGCTCTTACATGTCTAGAGTACTTAAAGTAGAAGGACGTGGCTTACCTTTACTGCTCATATCAGAGACTTTGGCCTTCAAATCACAGCTCACAGAGGGAACATTAACTCTTCTATTTCTGCTGCTCTTGGAAGTGTGTAGCATTTCCTTCAAGCTATGACTGTGAGAAGAAGTCCCTCCTAACATTTGGTTGGGAAGCTGGAGATGAATTGAAGCCGAAGCCATGATATAATTTAATTGCATCCCCTGCTCCCTTTCCTACAATGAGCAATAGTAAAATTGAGAGAAACGGGTATATCTGTTATATGGAGAATAATGTTGACCCTGCTCTGCGGTTTGTATTCCAACACGGGGAAAAGAGATGCCCTTTAAGATTGCTGTGTATTTGGCACCACCACTATCTTCTCCTCAATAATTCTCCTCTATTGAGTTCTTTGCCGCCTATCACAACCCTCTATCCTCCTCTTCTTACCAGTATGTGTGCATTGATATATAATTTCCTGTTGACACATCACTCGCCCACTACTTAGTTTCTGTGGGCCTGAGGCCAGCAGACGTCCCATCTCCGATCCAAAGCTGCCCACTTACCAAAAACTGTATTTTATTTTATGTTCTCCACTTAAAATGTTATAATTGGTTAACTCTTCGTATGCTATGACGAGGGGGAAAAAGCATGAAGATACATATGGCTGACCTTAGTACTAACTTGATTTGCGAGCAGTATGATGGTTGAAAAGTGCGAATGCGAGCAGTGTGACAGCAACAAGTTTAAAATGGTTTGGTTTTTTTTTTGTTTTTTTTTTTCCTTCTTCTTCTTCTAGATTTTGGATGGTTTACAAAATAGTTATTTTCGAATCAACATCCTTAAGTGTTTTCATGGATATTAATATTTTGTTTAGAATGATATAGATTTATGTTAAATTTGGATTTATCAATACTAGGTGAAGTCCTTATAGTGGGGGATTTCAATGCTAGCACTGCAGGTGAACAAGCTAGCATTCTTTGTTGCAAAGAAGACGGTGACCCTATCTGGCTTACAGAAGAGAGTAATCATCAGTGGGAATGAATTTCAGAGGATAAAAGCTGCAATTTCTTTGGAGAACAATTGTTTACGCTATGTGGGGCTTTCGATTTAGTCATTTGTAACGATATGACTAGATGGGAAAAGTCCGGTAATTTCACTTGCAATACTTACAACGGAGCAAGTGTAGTAGATTATGCAATTTGCTCGGATAACTTGTGTGGGAAAATGGAGGAAGTGTTGATTGGAGATCAAATTTGGGACTTAAAATCGAATCACAAGCCAATTTATTTAAGTTTCTCTTGGACCGAAAAGAAGCAATTAAGGTCAAAAACTCAGTGTGTTCAACAAAATCCCCCAAATGGCAGAATT
>ML780284.1:274302-316162 GCA_009831015.1 Picea engelmannii
AATCTATTCAGCAAAGAGTGTGTTGAGAAGCTGGGAGCGATTATTGTAAAACTTCACAGGAAAAGGGCCGAATACAAAAGCCAGATGGAAAAACAATCTGTCCCATAGGCTATTTTTAGCCTCGTGGACGTTAAAAATACTTTTTTTTCTTTCTTTCAATACTAACTTGATTTGCGAGCAGTATGACGATTGAAAAGTGTGAATGCGAGCAGTATGACAGTAACAAGTTTAAAAAGGTTTTTTAAGAGGATTTTGGATGGTTTACAAAATAGTTATTTTGGAATCAACATCCTCAAGTGTTTTCATGGATATTAATATTTTGTTTAGAATGACATAAATTTATGTTAAATTTGGATTTATCAAGTAGAAGGATTCAATTTTTTAAGATGTTTTTTATTATTATAGAAAGAAAGAAAGAAAGAAAGTATTTTTAACGTTCACGAGGCTAAAAATAACCTATGGGACAGGTTGTTTTTCCATCTAGCTTTTGTATTCGGCTCTTTTCCTGTGAAGTTTTACAATAATCGCTCCCAGCTTCTCGACAAACTCTTCGCTGAATAGATTATCCCAAGAACTAGCTGCCAGAATCCCTGCATAATTTTCCATGTTGTCTTTGAAGGCCTCACATTCTAAAATGAAATGTTTTTTTGTTTCCACTTTTCCGGAAGAGCACAAAATACATACTCTTTCCTCCCACATTTGTTTTGGCCTTTTCCAATGCCCTATTTCACAACAGAGTTGATGAGAATTAGTCCTTAATTGAGCAATAAAAAATTTAGATTGCCAAGAAATATTGGCCCCTATGTACACCTTTTGTTGATGGTTATGAGTGGGGTTAAACTCTTCAATGTAGTACTTCTTCTTTCTCCCTAGCTCTTTCTCCCAAGTACATTTGTGGAACTTATCCATAACAAAAGTTTTTATCTCTTTACTGTTTGTAGGACACATGCTCAAGCAAATGCCCCATTTACTAAACCATTTGTTATTTTGCCGCATCCAAATCTTCTTTCTTTTGCACAATTTGTCACTAAACACAACCTTAGGCCATCTACCCTCTTCCATTTGCTCAATTTTTTCAAATACCTTATGACTCGCACCATAGCAATTGCTTCAATAGGAACAGCGTGTGTTTCACTTAAATAGCATAAAGCACTGCACTTTTAATTTTAAATTTGTTTGTAATCAAATAAATTGTTTTTTAATTAAATAATTTTTTACATAACTCCAACTCAATCTCTCTTTCCCTCCCATGTTACACTATAAACCACCTCACTACTCTAAATGCAATAAAATAATTGCTCTTTATAAATTTAAATTTAATTTAATTATAATAGAAAATTTTAAATATAAATTTTATTTTTATTTTTTTAAATTCTATTATATGTTATATATTATTGTAAAGGAATTTATTATTTAAGAATGAATAAAATATACAATCACATGTCTCTATATGCACAATAATTTAAAGCATTAGTTAACTTTGTTGTACATACGTATAAAGTGTGTATTTAGAAACATGCCGGCTATATTATATGTTTTTATGTTGGAGGATGATGTGATATTGAATGGAAACAAATTTTATATGAATTTATTATATAAATTATTTTGTGGATATTGAATGAAAATAAATTTTATATGAATTTATTATATAAATTATTTTGTGGTTTGATTGATGTATCAAATGTTAATTGAGTTTAGTTTGAGTAGTTAAGAATCAGAAATGTTACTATATCTATTTTATTTTAAATCTTGCTTAATTTAAATTTTGTATTATGTATATTTTTTTTATGTTTTAATTGGCAAGTATAAATGTGTTATTTTTTTGTGATCTTTATTAATATTAAGAGGTTCTAGTATATGTACATTTTTTTAAATGAAGTTATTTGTGAAATTCTCTTCTTGGCGGCCCTATTGTTAGTCATAATAGATGTTGATAACCTCAAGAGAGTTCACCAAATTTCAACGTATATAACCTTCTCATCGACAACATACCTTAGACATATGGCTTAATTAATTGAACTAGCCCATAAGGGCTTGAACATATATACATACATTTTAACAAATGTTAATTATCACTATGGCAAAGTAACAAAAACTCCTTGTGTTGAAGATTGGCACCTATTCCACCTTACACATAAGTATAACTTGTCATACATATATATTAACTTTTGAAGTTCATTAATTTATTTCATGTTAATTTATTTATTTTTAAAAAGGTTGTCCTTTAAATTTGTTAAGGTTCAATGGGCAAATAAGAATGTTGTCAAATTCTTTTAGAATTTCTAATAATAATAGGAGTGTGCATATAACATTGTTTCTAATGATACTAGGAGTGTGCATATAACATCGTTTCATTGTTAAGGTGGTAGCTAGTAAGAGGAAATTTTAGTTAAGTGGATCTTGTACCATTTTCACCTCTCACACAAGTTTATATGAATTTAAAATGAAGGAATATTTTCCATGGTGTCTTATGTGATTCTAAGTAATGGGGCAACCACCAAGTTGTTCAAACTATCTGGGAGATTAAGGCAAGGATCACATTATCCCGTCTTATTCCTTTTTGTGGTAGAAGGTATAAGCAGGGTGCTTATGAGTTTAGTAGAGCACATATTGTTCAAAGGGATTCAAATTTTCAAGGATTATAGTATACCTATTCTTATTTGGGGATGATGTAATATTCTTTGGCAATAGTTCCAATAGGGAAGCAAGGTATTAACTAATCCATTACATCTCTTCTATGTTGCAATTGGAATACAAATCAACTTTCAAAATTCCACCCTTTTGTGTCACAAACTAGAGGGTCCCTAGATATATATAATAAAAACAATTTTGTCACTACAAACAAAAGGTTTTGAAGAAAGTATGAAATATCTAGGAAGTCAACTAAAGGTAAATGACTACACTTTAAAAGATTAAGTGTGGTTGTATGAGAAGACAGACAAAAGAATAGTCTTTTTGTAATTGTTCGTTGTGAATGGGAGGAAGATTAACAATGTTTTCTAACATAAGCTACACTACTATTTGATGACTCTAATGAGCACTCCCAAGAGCACTTTAAACATTATCAAGAAAAAAAATGCTTCAAATATCTCTGGTTGGGAAAGAACAATAAGGACATTATCCCACTAGTGAAATCGGAAAAAACTCTCAAAACCAGACATATTAGGGGATGGACTTTCAAGGATCTTAACCCCTTTTTAAAAGCTTTGAAAACGAAAGGAATATGGAAGATTTTATCTACTAAAGTTGTTTGGAAAACAATGGTGAGTAAAAAGTACATTCAACCTCTTAATATACAATAATAGATCAGATCTCATAATAAGAAAACTATTGGAGGACTGATTAGCAAGATGGAAATGGTCGGGGCACACCCTATCATGGTGGGATCACCTTGTCTAGATTATAGGAAACAATCAACGAGTTAGGTTGGGATCTAACTCGTGGGTGGGAGGTAATGCAATGTTCAAATATTGTCATGGCATTTGATAAAGTATTGTTATGAGGAAAATCTCTCTATGGCTAGGGCTAAACCACAACAGACGGAAATGACTGCAGAAATCAACTCTAATCTTAGGTATGCTATATAAACAAATATGCTAGCAAGACAAGATAAAAGGCCTACCTCGTTGAGACGTTCAATGAAGTCCATCGTTGAGCACTTGACTCAAAGCAATACACCTGCAACTTGTCCTCGACAAACAAGAAACGCAAGCATGTGGTGATAATATATAATGTTAGCACATTCAATAGCATAATCCAACAATATTCATAACAAATACGCCCATGGAATAACAATTCAAATATTTGCAAGACATTAATTGGACAAGAAAATAGTATTTCTATTAAAATGTAATCAACAGAAGTGAATGAATTACAAACTTTCGTGTTGTCATGGTTCAGAACCAAGAAACTAAGTCCCTTCTAGCGAGGCCTCCACCACTTCGATCCTCCACCAAAGGCAAGCTCATATGAGAGAGACAATGAGGTTCTCAATCAAGTAGGGAAGAGATTGGGGGTTGAACAATGTGTTCAGACTTAAAAGGATAAAGGGATGCAGACTCAATATGAAGTGAATAATTTCTCCAGAGTAACTTTGCTCTCAAAGTTGAATTCTTCTCCTCTTTTCCATAGCTCGAATTTGGCCCATTTATAGCCTTCAAGTGGAACTGAAGGGCCGAGCCGGAACGTTTCCAGTATATGGAAGGCCAAGGATCATGGATCTCATGACGTGACATGGAAACCCGACACCATTTTTTAATTTTGAGCACAAAACCTGATGTACGCGGACTGTAGTGATGCAACCTGCGTATACGCATGTTGTACAATAGGTAGGGAGCGTATATGTGGAAAAATAATGTTTTTTAGCTCTAGTATTTGCAAAAAGGGACTTCAAGTCTGCATAGGGAAATGGAAAAAGGCCCTCTGTGCAAGTTTGCATAAGGTGAGGCAAATCTTGTTATAACAAGTACTTTCACTCACAACATATCTTCTTTTTGGTCAATGTTTATTATATGAATGTGAATAGTTTATGGAACTTGGGCTAGTGAATGAGTGGGAAGAAGAGTAGAAATACAACTTAGCATTGGTATCGATATGCATTAGACTTTGTGTGTGTCAATATTCCTTGGAGAGGGAAGCAAAAAAGACATGCATTCTCTATAGAGTTAGCTTGTGTTACAAGACATCGTTATCCCAACAAGGGGAAGCTTCAATGAGTGGAAGTGACACATTATATAAAACTTCAAAGCACCATTAAAAGCTAGGATATGTTGGGTATGTGTTTTATTCTTTGCACAATTAGCCCCATGCATTGTACGTTGCCAATGGTATTTTTCGACCGATGGTATTTTGGCCCATTGTAATGAAATTTCCATCAAGGAATCTAATCTAGGTAAATGGATTAGGGTTTTTGATGTTGTGGGACCATATATAATGTATTGTAAATGGTGAATTTAATACAATGAGAGTTAGAGGTGCGGCTCTAATTAGTTTTCCTCATTAAAGGTTTCCAGGGTAAATCTCTAAGTATTGTGTGTGAATGCTTTTGTTTACTTTTTTTATTACAAAGAGTGTGTGTGTGCATTGCTTTATTGTAAACGTTTAAAACTTATAGGATACTATTATAGCTTATACAACCAAATAGAGTGCTCACATGGGACAATTTGCAGAGAAGATCATAGCAAGGACAAGCATATGTTGTTGGCACACTTACTTATACTGAGAGGGGGGGTGAATCAATATGAGACTGCTTTGTCTCTATTTTATTGTACTACACTTATCATTTCATTACTTTACCAACCATAAGAAATCAATAAGAAATATATATAGACATACAATGCACAGTACACAAAGAATTAACGTGGAAACCCAAATGGGAGAAAAACCATAGGAAACTTTTATTAAAATATATTCATAGGCAACAAGTTGCTACATAAACCAATATTTTACAATGTTTACAGGCACCCACCTAAAAGAGACACCAATCCCTTCACCTGAGCACCAACTCAGCAACACCTATAGGCACTATTATCCCCATTTTGTGGGATAACTAAGGAGATGATGTCTCGAGGTCCTCAGGTTGCAGATATGGAGTGTCGAGACACCACATGACTAGCAGTGTCCACTTGCACATATGGAAGCTCTCTCTATCACCATAGTTTGGATCCATTGTCAGCGCATCCACCACACCATCTAGCTTCTGGAAGGTAGATGGGTCTTGCTCCCTGCGGTAAAAGTCATGTATTGTGGCAGGTAATCACCCTAATACTTGAGGCATTTAAACATGTTGTATTTAAGATTCTTTTGATTATATAATGCCTGCTTGGACATTATTCTTTTGACCCTATTTCACCTCGGTGAGTGTCATAGATTTCCTAGTAAGTGGTCAACCTTTAGGGAAGGGCAACAACTGGGTGTCCCTTGAGAGGTTATCGTACCATTCCTGACCATACTTACCACTTTTTGTTCAATATCTTCCCATCATATTTCCCTCTTCTAGGCCCTTTGACTTTAGTGACCCAAGAAGGGCATGTGCCTCATTTCATCAGAATAAGGGGTTGAAGGCCCAGGGGATGGTTGATGGCAAAATATAAGAGCCTAAAATATAAACCTTCTAGATGCTCACCTAGTTAGGTCTTGAGAACGATGAACTATTTCTCTCGAAAGAATTGAAGACCTGCACAATATCAAACACATAATAAATATCATGCTTGGATGTAAGACTAACACAAGTGTGTTATAACGCTTTACATGGTTACCTCTATAGCACTTTGTGGACCTCTTCTTTCAAGTGACATTGTGTTACTACCCCCCCAAGCTAATTGATTCACTATTGGAAGTGCACACATGCTTGGATCATTGATTAATTAAAAAAATGGCAATAAATGGGCTTGGAAAAAGGTTGCATTGAGGAAGAATGTGCAACACACCCCGTATAAAGGCACCCATAAATGAGATAATACGAGCCCTTGTATGTCATGAAACTCATTGACCTATGAATTTTAACCCCCTATCGACCTCATCATCCACTACATAACTTATGCAAACACCTTTTATTACAGTCGTGTTTCATTGCTTAAAGTCTTATGAATACATACTTCGGGATTATCAATGTTTTTCTAGCTTATCTCTTGCATCATTTGTTGGACTTTTAGCAATTTTTTAGCAGCTTTAATACTTATTCTCTTGCTAATTTACATTGTTATTTACTGCTGCAAATAGGGACAACAAGCCTAACTTTCTTGTCCACCTAACATTATACATATATGCTTGGCTTGTTCTTGTGTCTCGGGGAGGTACAACATTCTTTGTAGGTGTTCTTATCTCTTGGCTACCACCTAGACTCTTTTCCAATCTTTTCCACATCTTCTATCTTGACCTATAGGGGGACTTTCCTTCATCTCTTCACTTTTCATCTCATTCCCCCAGGGTCACCAAGATTCCCCCCTTGAGGTGATTTATCATCCTTAAAGTGATGGGAATACCTGCCCAAGGTGACAGTGGGTAGGTGTTCTCAAAGTCGTTGCCATTTGATGGTTGGGTCAGGCTTTTCCCAACCTACAAATTGTGCGATAAAATTTTGGCGTCGTTGTCAGGGAGGATTTTGAATCCTCTTCTGAACCCTAACAACAATTTTGCAAGCTATCCCAAAGCCTTTACCTAGCTTGCCTGGCGACTCCACCAAAAGGATGTTCCCTCTCCACCCTTGATGATCTCTTATTGAATCTCATCTAACGACTCCACCTTTCCCTGATTATCCATTTCCACCCTTTGATGAGCCTTGAGCTCATCTAGAAACTCCACATTGAGGTATTACCCTAAGTAATGGAAACATGGCTCTGTCACGCTTTCTTAAAGCATACAAGGCCCTGGATCTCAAAGTTATTGACAAATATCCAAACAAGTGCTCGATAAACCAATTCTATTTCCTCCCAAAGTTTGGTGGTAATCCATTGTCAGTGGTAGCACACATTGTTGATTTTACCAGATGCATCTACTATGAGAATGTACTACATGAGGATGTATGGATATAGTTGTTCTTGATATCCTTGGGAAATGAACAAAGGGTTTGGATCAAGCATTCTTGCAAGTCAAGAAGTATATCTTCTTTAACGATCCTCATCATGGAGTTCCTTAAACGTTGGGGACTAGAATCTCAAAGTCTTGAAGATACAATTCAGGACCTAGAGGATGCTTTTTCGAGAGAAGGTTTTGACCTTGATCATATTGAAGGCTTGAGAGAAATGATTCTTCCATAGTCTTTTGAAAAAACAATTGAAAGACAAGAAGTTGACAACAACAATTAGGAAAATTTTGAGTGCCTCAAGGAAAGCACAAAAGAAAATTACAAGTCTTGTGAACAACTGACCGAACTTTGTCATGACAAGGACTTTTTGGTTAAGTTTTTTCAACGGAGAGAAGAAGAGTATGACAGCATCCTCGAAAATTACGAGGAAAGGCCTACCCTAAACTCAACCTGGGAAGTGACCATTACGTATTTTGGAACAAGATCATTATACGACGTTGTGACCGAGAAGTATGGCTATCAAGAAAACTCCCCAAATGATGATGAACCTCTCTCCATGCCCGAGGAAGTTTACAAAATCATTAGATATCAAGATCAAGATGGTGAATTCTATGATCCTATTAAATATAATTAAGACTCGATTAAAGAACAGATTCATGGAGAAAGTTGCAAGAAGAAGAAGACCTTGATACTATACAACTTCCAGATGAGCAGAAGGAAAAATTGATATATGTGTTCCCGCTTGAAGAAGATGATGTTGTTTTGCCTTGTTTTCCTCCTACACGTGAGTTTGAAGAAGCAATCAGCCTCGGTGATGAAGAATTTGAAGATCCAAACGAAGTCGCCCTAGCCTTTGTTCTTCCTACACACAAAGATAAAGAGATGGTCGTTTTTAGTCATACTGACAGTATTATGAAAGAACCCTCGGACATGGTTGATGAGAATATAGACGCTTTCATTCAGACTAGGAGACACAAATGGGATTTGGGTCATTTCAATTTTGATGGAGACCCCATTTACGACATTGAGGGTAGCCTTCATGCATATATGATTTAGATGCGTGGTATCCTGATGATGATATGATTACAAATTTATTCAAGGATGATCCGTTGCAGCATTTTCAGGGTCATTTTTAGTCATCCCTTGGGACTTGTGATGCATATCCTTTTAGGGATGCAGACTAGTTCTACGAGGATTTTCAGCCACCTTCATCCTCGATTTCAGATGAACACCAAGACATGGCTATCCCAAGGCAATCAAAGTCTAATTCTGCAAAGCGAAAGTATTTTCATATTGGGGATTTCTACAAGGATTCACATATGAAGAGGCCACATTTTCTTTCTCCATACCTGAGCCTATCCCTTACCTCGTTCCTCCTTCTCAGGAAAATCACAAGGTCTTCTTGGGATCTCTCATATCCTCTCGGTATTCAGGAAGCAATGGTCATAGTAACAGAGATGAAGATGAGCCATCATCTACATATGGTATCCCTCTTCATAGATGGATTAATCAGGATTGTGGTTACACTTTTAGGTGGCATGATCAGGTTGATGATTTCTCTTTCCAGCAGGACTTCCTCCCTCCCACCCATCTCTCTTCATTTTATTTCATGATTTATTATATATCTATTTATGCTCATGATCATTACATGCTTGAATTGTCTTTGTTGTTCTACATAATTAAGCACAGGGGCAGATACCTTGACGAGATGATCAACTAGTTGTATGACTTCACCTGACATCACCTATCGCTTGATCTCTAAGGCCCCAAGGCCCCAGGTAAGTAGGTAGGTCATATTGCTTCCCTTGCATTTGCATATTGATTGCTCATGTTAGTTTAGATGCATTTCATTTTTCATTTTTCTCCACTTGCATATTGATTTCATGCTTAGTTTAGATATTTTTGAAACAATGCTAAAAATTTATTTTCTAGATTAAGTTTTCATCTTTGGTTTTGATATATATATGGACGAAGGGTGATAGAACCACCCTAGATTTTACGGTTTTTTGTTTCAGTGTATGCACAGGTCTACTAGGAGATGTTGTGGTTCTCATGCACTCTACGACGAGCACATGTCCCCAAGTAGGAGCCAAATGTTATCCCCATTTTGTGGGATAACTAAGGAGATGATGTCTCGAGGCCCTCATGTTGCAGATATGGAGTGCTAAGAGACCACATGACTAGCAGTGTCCACTTGCACATATGGAAGCTCGCTCTATCACCACAGTTTGGATCCATTGTCAGAGCATCCACCACACCAACTAGCTTCTGGAAGGAAAATGGGTCCTGCTCCATGTGGTACAAGTCAGGTATTGTGGCAGGTAATCACCCTGATATTTGAGGCATTTAAACATGTTGTATTTAAGCTGCTTTTAATTATAGAACACATGCTTGGACATTAAGTTGTTGACCTTGTTTCACTGTGGTGAGTGTCATAGATTTCCTAGTAAGTGGCCAACCTTTGGGGAAGGGGTGCAACTGGGGGTCCCTTGAGAAGTTATTGTACCATTCTCGACCATACTTACCACTTTCCACTCATTATCTTCCAATCATATTTCCCTCTTCTAGGCCCTTTGAATTTAGTTACCCAATAAGGGAAAGTACCTAATTTCATGGGAATAAGGGGTTGAAGGCCCAAGGGATGGTTTTTGGAAAAATATAAGAACCTAAAATATAAACCTTTTAGATGCTCGCCCAGTCAAGTCTTGATAATGATGAATTTCTTCTCACGAAAGAATTGAAGACCTACACAATATCAAACACTTAATAAATATCCTACTTGGATGTAATACTAACACAAGTGTGTTATAACCCTTTACATGGTTACCCCTATGGCACTTTGTGCACCTCTTCTTTCAAGTGACATTGTGTTACTGCCCCCCAATCTAATCGATTCATTATTGGGAGTGCACACATGTTTGGGTCATTGATTAATTAATAAATGATAATACGAGCCCCTGTATGTCATGAAACTTATTGACCTATGAAGTCTAACCCCCTATCCACCTCATCATCCACTACATGACCTTGAAGGGGCATCCCCTACTTGAGGGTTTTGGTCTACCCAATAGGACTTTTATGACAACCCTCCCATAACTAAACTTGGTCAATTGTATAGGATCTTGGAGCATTTGTTTAATTTGATGAGGTAGTTTTGATGAACATGTTTAGGTGCCTTGTTTATTAGATGTGGTTTTCACTTTCCATGATATTTTGACTTGAGATCCTTGGAGGGTGTGCCTATTTGTTTTGCATGACCTTGTTTGGTGGACAATTTTGGACGAACAATCCTAGTTTGGGCTTCCATGGAGCTTGAATCCCACAGGTTGGATGCCAAGGGCCCACATGCCAGATCATGATTATTTTTCTTTGGAGGCCTAGAAGACACCTTGGAAGACATAACCTAGCCCTCACATGCCAAACAACTTGCCTAGGAGTGGAAAAACGTCACTTTTTGAGGCTTGACATCACCTAGGGATAGGGTTTGTGGTGATGGGGGTATTACTCATTGGACTTATCGGTAAATGCAGACATAAAAATATCTCCCTAGATCCACCTAGATCTAGAACAAAACAAAACAGAATATGACGCTTTCCCTAAGCTCTAACTATTGAGTTTACTAGCTAACAAGAGATAGGAAACATACCGTTTAAATGTCACTTCCTCTTGCCATTGTCATCCTAGCTCCACTCCAGTGCTCCTATGATATTGAATCTACAAGGGAACACAAGCCAACCAAAGTGAAAGCAATCCAATATACTCAACAAGAACTTATGCATGTGATCAAGGAATCATACAATAAAACAAGACAAGTTTTATGGGAAAGAAACGTATCATTGTATTATATTAAAGTGAAAGTGGATATTACAACCAAAGCCTTGATGTCGCAAGGTCACCTCTCGATGACCCTTTTCTCCAACACACACACTTGCTCCAACCTTGAATGAAGAATAATCACAATGACTTGATGAACTGAAATGAAGCCCTCAAGTATGAACTGAAGTAGAATTCATCATCCAATTCTTATCCTATTCAACATTAATCTTGCTTGAATCAACCTTAGCCTTTTCCACGAGAGAACCCTCTTTATATAGGGGAAAGAGAGATGGTTGAAGAGATTAGGATAACCCACCAAATCAGAAAGGCGAGTAAGATCCAAACCATTCAGACGCCGCCTCATCTTCTAGAAGATCCACTTCTAGAACTTTCATTAAACTTGACCTTTTCTTAGTCTTTTGACATCGTCACACCCTAGCTATAGAGCAGCCTGCAGAGATGTCGCAGCCCAGCTTCAGAGCAGAGGGCAATGATCATGCATCATCGCACCCTGTGTATGGTGCAGCCTGTGATGACCCTTCTTAATAGGTTTTTTGAGAAGAGAAAGTCAGTCACTTTCCTCGTGGAGAAAGGCTCTTTTTGGGAACATGAACACGTGTTTGTCAATGGATCACTGGGGTGACCAAAATAATGTGTAAAAAATGACCCCCAAAGTATGAGGCTGGAACTCCTGACAACCGAAATACTTTGTAGAATGTGTGTGTCAGAAACAAGGAGCGCATTGATCGGGAACCTGGAAACAGTCAAGCATCAACATAATAATATACCATTCTCCGAGGTAGGCATTCCCATACTCAGATTACAAAATTTCAAGTTAGTCATGGCCACTAAATATACAGTGTGGATCCATGTCATTGTGAATCGACATAGCCACCAGGAATACACTGTGGATCTATGCTCTAAAATTACTCAAATTCGAACATAGCCATGAGACATACAAAGTGGATCTATGTGTTAATAAAAATCATGAATACTTCATCGCAACCTATACCATAATGGTGTGACCCAGGGTCTTCAATTCCATCGTCCTTAGGTACGAATCTAACCATGCGATTACAGGTGCTAAAGTCGAACATGGTAGAAACCACTTGATTAACAGTCAATGATGAAGACCGTTAACAAGTGCGAGGGAAATCACCATTGATGTCAATGACTCCCAAGGTTCCCTAGTACAATCCAACGAATGTGAATAAAGGAGTTGAAGTCGAACACTCGATGGAATCTTTCAATCAAGGGTCAATGATGTCAACCCATTGTTGAAAGTGAAGAAACCCGCCATTGAGGCATGCAGGCTCTAAGGTACTAAATGATTTCTAAGTCTTGTTCCTGGATAATGAGTTGAAGTTAACATGAAAATACTCATCACAGGAGGACCTTGATGTATCCCCCATCAATGACACGAAGTAAGTAACAGATTTGAAGTATATCAGAGTGTTAAGCGATTTGAAACTGACACAGGGAAGGCCGACATGGTAGAAAATTTATAACTGCAGATGGTCGGCTCAATAGGAGGCTCATCAAGGCTGGACTTCTCTTGAACATATGAATGACACGACAATGGTCTTGGTAGCATTGACTCAAGGAGGACCTAACATATGGACATGTGGATAGTCAAACGAAAGACAAATGGATTTCCCAACCCAGATACAATGATGAAGCAAGGTGTCATGTTCAAGAGAGACTATTACTACCACTAACACGAATACATAAACACATTTCTTTCCCAAATTTTCCCCTGCCATTTCTGGCGAGTGCTTCTTTATTTTTACTCAATCTGGAGGAGGATAACATATGCTTGTTGATGTAAGCTCATCCTTCAGAGGAGTCCCTCGGAGTATGTTTAACGAACCCTAAGAAAGAATGGTTCGATCCCATATAGGTATTTCAATATTTGTTTAATGAGTCCAAAGAAAGAAAACTCAAGGGTTTTTCATTTTAGAGAGTCTGAAAAACACTTAAAGAGAACTCCATATGTTCCTTTTTCATAAATTAATCTGATGAGACCGAAAAAATGATAACCTACTGCTCATCAAATGTTTTCTTCAAATACTTTTACGAGCGTGAAAAGAACAAGGTCGCTCAACAATCTTTTCATTTTTATGGAGCATGAAAAGAGCTTAAAGGATACTCCATCGGTTTTGTTTTTTGTGTTACCATTACGAGTCTGAAAAAGCGATAAAAGTATACTCGGTTACATTCTCATTGATTTACGAGCATGAGAAAGAACAAAAAATAAGCTTGGAGTTTTTCTTGAAAAATCCTAAAAGGATATGTACATGTGACAAATGCATAAAAACAAACCAAACAACATATCTTTGTTCAATGTTTCACTCCTAGACCTTTTATCTTCAAAAAATCAACACTTGCAAAGTCATTAGGACTTTAGGGTTTAGATAAAACATATAAAATATTATAAAATACAAATGAAAAAGTGAATAAATCAATAAAAATGGGTAAAAACTTCATTTCACTATTCCATTTGCCATTTCACCCAAACCTTGTTCAAAACCCCCCCTTTTACCTCGATTTTCCACTGCGGATTGCGTAGTGCACAACTGATCATTCGACGAACCGTTTTTCTATAGTTTTTTCAGGACCAAACCGTTTTTCTATAGTTTTTCAGGTCCAAACAGTTTTTCAGATACATATGTTGGAAATATGTATATTTCCAATTTCCATCTTGGTAGTTTTTCTACAGTTTTTCAGGTCCAAACTTCTGGGGTTGTTTTGAGGCCCTAGATGACATTTTTTGGCTTGATAACGACTAGTATGTCACCAAAAACAAATGCTAGGACAAAGGAAATGTGTAGTCCTTGGCTAGACCTTTCCTATGAGGCATCAAGCACCCCAAATAGAGATCATATGCAAAATTTGTGCCCTCAAGAAGTTGACGTATCAACTACCCCCACTGGGTCCTACAAAATTTTTATCGTTTCATCTCCTAGGGTTAGGGTTTTGGATGTTTAGGGTTTTCTCGTGTATGCTTTATGTTAAAAATTTCTTTTGAGCCTGATTATAAGCATCTTCTTGCGAATGCGCATAACCATCACATCTCTTCTCAGAGATAATCTACTAGCATTCTAGCGAGTTCATTTCACTCTATATTTTCTTTTACAACCTCTGCATATTTAATTATTTAATAGAAATTGAGTATTACTATATCTCTATGTTTTTGTCCTATTTTTGTGTTTCATTTTGTTCTCTCATAAATCTGGATTAGTGGTATCACAACGGTCTTCTCTTTATCTATTTCTTTGTGCATGTCCCCAACGAGGTCAGGGTATAAGGCATTAGGACTCGAAATAATCAAGCCTTTGGAAGACCATCCTCGTTGACACCAACATCTGCCCATCACAGAGGAAAAGAGAGATGAGGGAATATGAGATCATATTAAGTAGTTGCTCACAGAAGTCCTCACACAACAGAGGAATGAGATGATGGATGATTTTTCCCAAATCCTTTTATGGTTGTCAACAACAATAGATGCATCTCCGTCAAGTGACCACTTTGGAGGCACCGCCCCCTTTAAGGTACAAGTTAATTTTAATATTCCCATATTTGAAGATCGGATATATGTGGATGCTTTGGAAAAGTGGTTAAATCTACTATAAGGTTATTTCTTTGTTCACAATTTCTCCAATAGGGAAAATATCACCTTTGCGCTCCTTAAGGTTGTCCCCCATGTCAAATGTTGGTGGGAGACTTACTGTGAGCAAAACTCCACAAACGATTCTGGAATATTTGGGTTCAAGCCCACTTGGGACTCTTTTGTGTATGTCATTAAGGAACAATATTACCTTGTTGGAAACTACGATGACCAATACACGAGATGGATTACACTGCGTCGAGAGACGGACCAAACACTATCGTCGTTCACAAATACCTTCCATACCTTGTGCACCAAGCTGGCTATCAAAGACTCTAAGCAACATCTGGTTCTAAATACCATGGGGGAGTACATAGGTACATCCAAATAGAAATGGAATTTCTGGACATATTGTCTTTGGCAGTCGCTTGTCCATATGCTATCAAAATCGAGCAAAAATTTAAGCAAAATAATAAGTAGGAGTTTGGATCTATGAATGCATCACAACAGAAGCAGAGAAAAGGAAGCCCCAACACATTGAAAAAAAAAAGGACAAAACAAGGATGGACAACCTCATGACAACCCTTCTAAGCCACAAATAAAGAAGGGTAATAGGAAGACAAAAAAAGACACTCGAAAGTGGTGTGAGTTCCATAAAATATTCTTGCACAAAATCGATGAATGCCGCTTGAAGCAATAATTGATGGCCAAGATGAAAGCATCAAAGTTGGTTCATGTCTCCGACTCTGATTCATAACCAGAAAAGGGAAAGCAGAAGAGTCGGAGGAAGGTGAGCACCTTTTTCACTTGCAGATGTGGGTGAAGGATGCTTCACTACATTTCGTTATTGATATCGAAAGCCAAAAAAACTCATCTCAGCAGAGGTCGTCAAACAGTTGGATTTGTCGACAACACCACATCAACAGTCGTACAACATAAAGTGGCTCAGTTAAGGACAAGATCTCTGCGTCGGCAAATAATGTCGCCTACCCTATGGCATCAAGCCCTTCAAGGATGATGTATTGTGTGATGTTTCCCCATGGGAAGTTTGTGATGTTCTTTTAGGCCAACTATATAGGTGAAAATTTCATGTTGTATATGAGTTTAGACCTCGTAGTGTCAATGTTATTGTGGGTAGATAATGTACAAGATACCAGAGGTAGCTCCACCTACCGCAATTTCTTTGGTCTCAGCTAAGTAGTGCAGGAAGGTCATATCCTAGACTGGGAAATTTGTCCTCTTCATGATTCACTTTCAAAGTGAATGGAATGTCATGACCACATACATGTCCTCCACATAGGGCTCCTCTATACAACATAAGCAAGTGGACAAAGTTGTGGAAGAATACAAGGACATCTTCACCTCACCTATTGGGGTGCCTCTACATTGTTGGGTCAAACTTTCAATTGAGATGACCCCTAGAATGCCTTTTCCTAATGGACCAGTGTAACAACTCTCTCTCTCGGAAAATGAGGAAATAAAGTACCATATTCAAGAGTTGCTCCAAAAAGGGCACATTCGACCAAGCTCCTCACCATGTGGAAGCCTAATCGTGCTCGCACAGAAGAAAGATGAGACTTGACGACTCTGTAATGATTACATAGCTCTGAACAAAATCACAGTCATGGACCGGTACCTAATTCCCTGAATCGTTGACCTTCTCGACTAGTTCAAGGGGGGCAAGTACTTTAGTAAGATTAATTTGAAGTCACGTTGATCTGAAAATGAGATGGATTTGTTTCCAATAGATCTTTAAATTGAAGAAGACTTGTCTCTTTTAAATTGCAAGTGTAAAAATGGTATGTGTTTGGGTAATTGGATCAAGTTACTAACACATAAGTTCAATGAGTTTTACTTAATCATGAGAAGCATATCAGACATATAAAAACCATCAATAATGAACACATAACACAACAAACGATAAAGGAGTTCACCCCTCTCTTGGGCTACATCTCCTAGTCCAACTTCCCTTGGATCATTTTCATTATGATTAAAAAGTGTTCTTACATTGCTCAAAATACAAAATAGATGGCTCTAATGGCTTCAGAACGTCCAAAAACCCCTAGTTGGGCTTTTTTGGCATCTGGTTTGGCCAAAAAATGAAGAAGTTACACCTCCTGAAAGTTTTCCCCTTCAAGCTTGTTGTACCTGCTCGCCAAAACGCACCCACTGACAGACTAATTTGGCCTTTGTGTGTTTTCCGCAACAAAACCCAACACACGCAACCATTCCCAGAAAAAGGATGAAATTGTAGGACCGTTTGCGTCATCCTCCAAACCTCGACGGAGAACTCGATCGTATGGCCCCATGTGGCCAACGACCTATTGGTTGCGCGCTCCAACGGCTAGCTCCTCCATGATTGGCGCATGGTCATGTGGTGTAGCAACATGTGACAGGTCTTAAACACCACTGGAAAATTTGCACGCTCCAATGTTTAAAGGAAAGGGTCATATGTAGTGCGATGGATCGGGGGCTAAGTGCTGGAGTGGTCCGCGCGCGCCAACAGTTATATACACATGGTTGTATGCAGTGTGGTATGAACCGTGGGATTAAAATCCAAATGCAAAGGTCCACACACACCAATGGTTAGAAGGTATGGTTGTATGTGTATGCGTTGGGGGCTGGGGCTAGGCCCCGTCCCTTTTATCCACTGATTTTACATTTGTTTTAATTCAAATAAATAAATCTGACAATACAGATTGAGAAACACAATGGGCGGGCTGGTAGCCTGAGCCCTGCCAAGTTATGACCCCCGCCTTGAGGTTGTGGGTTCGACTCCTGTGGAGTCATAAAATTTTACCACCTGCAAATTGGAGGGGTGCCACATGGCATCCCACAACTGGGCCACGTGGCACCATAACACTTGCCAACTAATGACACATGTCAACACCTAATTCGCCCACGTGTATTCCATCAAACCTGCCCTGTCAGCATGCTAACTCAATACTTTTCCACATCACCTGTACGACCATGCCATGTCAGCATTGTACGAACTGTACAGTTAACAAAATTTTGCATGTTTGGCAAAATGAACAGAACATGATATATTGCTCATATGACGTCAGTTTGAGCCTGTTCAAGTTGTGTTGGGTTCATGACGACAAGGCCTACGCACATGTCTGTTTTGAAGAAATTATGAGCACTTTGAGTTTTGAGCAAAATTTGATCCCCTGGATCACCTGTTATCCCCTCAATCTAGGGGTAACTAAGGAGATCATGTGTCAAGGCCCATAGGTAGTAGACATGGAGTGTCAAGAGTTAGATTGATCAACAAAGCCCACAGGGTCCCTCCTATTCATTTTGATCACCACTCATTGCCAGCAGCAAAGCAACTTCCACTACATCAGGTTTGGATCCCATAAAACAACGAGTCTTGCTTCATGAGGTAACAAGTCTAGTGTCATGATAAGTGCCACTTTAATATTTGGAGCATTTGAGTATGTTGCAAAGAATCCTTTCTTGATTGTGGAACGTTTGCTTGGAAATTATACCTTTTGCCTAATTTCACCTTGGTGGTTGTCATTGTATCCTAGTAAGTTGGTTACCCTCAGGAAAGGGATTGATATTGGGTAGTTCCTTGAAGGGTCATCGTACCATTCCCATTCATAATTACCACTTTCCATAATTCTTCTCCTCCATATCCTCACCTTTTGGGTTTTTGGGTTCATTGACCCACAAAAGGGATTGTACCTCATTTCATGGGAAGAAGGGGCTAAAGGCCCAGAGGTGTTGTAGCTAGAAAAATTTAAAAGCCAATCATTATCCTTCCAGATGCTCACGTAAGGTCTTGAGAGCAATGAAACACTTCTCCATAAAAATCAAGGACCTTCTAAACACATAATTAATAAATGTAACACTTGTTGGGGAAACACATTTTGTGGTGTCTCTTACTTTTCCATTACATATGGAACTCTGTGTGTTTCTAAATTCAAGTGGAATTTCAACACTCCTTGCTTTCCATTGCACACAATACTCAATGTTTCAGACTATAATAAATTAATGGCAGTAAAAGTTCTTGGAAAACTGTTTCATCACGGACGAAGGGCATCACACCCTCCACAAAGGCACCCATAAATGAGACAATACAAACCCTTGTATGTCAAGAACCATGTTATCCCCTACCCTAGGGATAACTAAGGAGATCATGTCTCGAGGCCCACAGGTCCTAGACATGTAGTACCGAGAGCCGGATGACTTGAGCATGGCCCCAGAGGGCCCCTCTTTTCTTCAATGCAGTCCATTTATCAACAACAACAATGTCCATCCCACCAACATGTTCCTAAAGTAGCAGTAAGTCTTGCTCCATGAGGTAATGAGTCAGGGTATCATGGTATGCGTCACTTTGATTCTTGAAGTACTTAAATATGTTGTATTGAATACTCCTTCATTTCACAATGTTTGCTTGGAAATTATGCTCTTTGACTTGTCATACTTGGAAGAGTGACATGATTCCCTAGTAAGTTGATCTCCCTTTAGGATGGGTTTCCAATGGTGGGTCTGTGAAAGGTCATCTTCCATTCCCTCCATACTTACCACTTTCCATATTTTTTCCTGTCACCTCCCCCTACCTTTGTTTGGGCATCGGGATTGGCCATGCTAGGAAGGGTTGTACCTTACCTTGTGGGAAGAAGGGGCTAAAGGCCCAGAGGGTAAAAGTAGATGGCAAGAGTTAAAAGCCAATATTGAAACCTTTGAGATGTTTCACCTAGGGATTCCCGAGAAAGCATTAAAAGGCTTCTCAGTAAGAAAAGGGAACCAATAAAGATAACACTGAAGGTACTTGTTGGTGGATATGAGGTCTCATCTCGAGCTGGCCTATTATGACCACGAGCATGTAGCGTTATGACACTACCACCTCTCTGGTCACCAAACTAGGGTAGCGATGCTTGGTGGTATAGCCAAGAGAAAGGGGGTCTCATCACAAGCCAACCTTCTCATCTTCGTGAAATGTTTGTGGATAACATTGTCACCTCTGGTCACCAAGCCAAGACAGTGTCCCTCAAATCTTCCCTTGAAGCACAAATGAAAAATATCAAAAGATAATAAAGTTAAGAATAAAAGGCAATAAATGGGTTAGGAAACAATGACATCAATTACAAGGTGCAACTCGCCCTCTACAAAGGAACCCACAACTAAGACTTACAATTCCTTGTTATCACTACACCCCATGCCCAAACACTTACCCCATGCCACCTCATACAGTTGCATGACCTAGATTAGCTCTCACCTAAGAAACACCCCAAACTTAAGGAGGATTAGCCCAATAGGACACCCCGAGACCTTCTCCAAACCTAACTTGTTAAATTTCATAACGTCTTTGATCATGTTTTTGGGTAAAGGGGGGTTTGATGCACATGTTTGGGTAATTTAATTATTGGATGTGATTTACATGTTATGATCCATGTGACTTATGAACCCATGGAGGGCAGACTTGTTGTTGTTGCAAGACCTTGCCCGGTGGACAGGTACACGTGAGGGAATGATTAGCTCGAACCTTCATGGGGGGATTAAATCCCATAAATGGATGTTTTAACCCCAACCAGGGGCAAGAAGACATCAGAGATTTGCACCAGGATGTTAGCTTGGAGGCACCCTGGAAGACCTAGAACTAGGGGGATCTTTCTCTTCCATATGGATGTTGGCCTTTGAAAGCCCATGACATCACCATCATGACCCTGGACGTCATCCAGAGCTAGGGTCTAAATTTTGGGGGCAGTTGTGAGTTAGGTAGCACGCGTGGGCATTATCTAGGGCCTTTGGAGGCCAAAAGTTCTGCATCATGAGCCCAACGTTCCACCTTAGGGGCTCAATGTCACCCTAGAAGGGCATGACATCACCCTTGGAGATGTTTTTAGATGTTAATTAATTTTATTTATCTCAAAATTGGATTTTAATGTAAATTGGCCAGGTCAACCTTTTATTTGACCTAAAATTAATTAAAGGTGAAAGTTTTGTATAAATAGAGATAAAGTGCTCTCATTTTTTATCATAACTCCTCACACAAGAGGGAGTGGTCTGAAATTTGCACCCTATTTGGGAGTTCTTGGTTGAAATAGGGAGGCACACTTGTCTTGGAGGCTAAATTTTGCAACTTGGATCATTTTTTGGTGAAGTTACTAGGCAATCTAGGGTTTTATTGCTTGATTATTCTTGGTTAAGTAAATATGCAATTGTCATTTCATTTTGAATGCTTATGGTATATTTGCTTATTCATGTTAAATATTATGAAATTGCTTGCTTGAAAAACCCTAGGAGTAAAGGACTTAAGGTACTACTTCTTTACTCTTCATTTGCTAGACTTTACTAAAGTGATTTGACCTAGATAAACTTCTAAAGCCCTAAAATACTATTACTTTAGAAGTTGTTTTCTAGTTGTTGTTGCTCTTAATATCTTTCAATAGTCTAAGGAGGAGGAAGGCACTAGGACCTAGAAGTGCCTACTCTCTAGTAGCTCACCTCCCTAAAGTTTAGTTCTTCGAAGACTTAAAGTGCTAACTCTTCCAAGATCGATTCTTCACTTAGTTAACTATAATCATTGATGTTGTTATTTCCAAGTGAAAGCCACCACCCATATACTCCATTACCCCTCACAAAGGAACTAGTCTTCACCTCTTCCCTCTTTGAGAAATCATTAACCTTCAAACTCAACTTCTACTTGCTACCCTAGTAACTAAAACTTGTTGAGATTCAACAAGAAGATCCTAGTGAAAATTATGCACCTACACTAGGGTGGAGCCTCATGCTATTTTTAGGTGGAAGTCTATTTTTAGATGATGAGAAAATTCTATTTATAGATGATATCTATTTATAGATGGCGAGTGAGTTCTATTTATAGATGATGTCTATTTATAGATGGTGAGAGAATTCTATTTATAGATGTATGTCAACTATTATTATCCCTTAATAATAGTTGGATAATACATATCAATATATTCTCAATGAGCACTTGGAAATAGTTAACTGAAGTGGCAAATCAGTTAGCTATAGGAAATTTGAGTTCAAAGGTTGATTGGTGGGACATGCAAGTCGAATTAGTTGTAACTGAGTGATTCAAAGTTGTAACAGAGTTATATGTGTAGTTATGTGAGTTGTAAAGTAGTTTAACTTAGTTAAGTGAGTTAAGCTCGGTTGTACTAGTTATAACTGAACTTACACTAGTGAGAGATCAGTGAATTAATTATTAATTAATTCACAATCAATGATCTCACATGCAACTGAAGATTTACCACTGTTAACTACATGCATGCCAAATCCAGTGGAGACCCAGTTGAGATAACAGGTGAAAGGGACAGTTTGACTATCAGTTGTGACATTAGTGAGTGCACTCATGCAACCACACACACATTGGATGTGCCCATGAGGAATGCGCAGCCTAGGTAAGAGGGATTTCATTCATTGCAGGGATTTCCATCAGCAGGGATTGCGCAAAGGAGGCAGGTTGTCTGGAGGTAGTAAATTGGCACATGCATTTGCCAATTTTTGTATGACAGTGTGAGACGATTGTATTTTGTACTGAGAGCTCTTGGATTAGATTTTTGTATGAGATTGTTTCATGATCCATGATATATACATAATATATGATAGTGGGGTTTTTAGCTTTATGTTTTCTCGGTAAAACATCTGTGTTATGTGTGATTGATCTCTCTTCTTGATATTGCAATTGGCGATCGTGTTTTTAATTCCACAAGAATTTTAGTAGAAGCGATTATGTATTTAACAATGGCATATAATTGTTAGATCAGGAGAATCCAGGCAATACATAATTTTTATTAAAATTTCTACATGGTATCAGAGCGCAGAAGATTGCAGAAGCTGAGTTTGTGATTGGATAGAATTCGAATTTGCAGAAAGACTTTCTTGGTGCTACAACTGATTCAAGATCGAAATGGCTTTCAATGGATTGAGGTTAGAGTATGCACTCGAGGGCAGCTCGAACTACATTTCTTGGAAGGACAGGATGGAGGCAGTACTCAAAGACAATGTCTTGAAGGAATTCATTGACAAGGATGTTCCTAAGCCAGATGCTGCAGACGCTGCAAATCTTGATGCATGGCAAAAGAAAGTGGCAAAGGCGAGGAGGATCCTATTGGAGGGAGTATGGGACCACATTGTCTCAAACCTCCATGGGAAATCCACATCGTATGCAATGTGGAAGGCTTTGACAGATCTATTCCAAAACAACAACGACCATAGCAAATTGGCGCTCAAAGATAAACTCAGGAAGATCAAGATGGAGAAGGGCGACTCCATTCCAAAATATCTCACGAAGTTTTTCCAGTGTCAGGATGAGCTGGGGAGTGTGGGAATAACAGTCGTTGATGATGATTTGGTGAGCTTGGATCTCCTAGGACGTCCCAAGAATTGGCACAGTTATCAAGACTCTGTCAATGGAAGGGAAACATTGTTAGAATGGGAACGACTATGGTCGGATCTAGCACAGGAGGAGTTTAGGTGGAACACCAGAGATGACTCTTCATCAAAACATGATGATGAAGAGGATTGTGCTTTGGCTGCCAAGGCAAGAAAAGGGAAGGGGAAGAAATTCCATTCAAAATCCAAGTCTAAAGGCAAGAAGTTGGATTTGTCCAAAGTGAAGTGTTTTTACTGTCACGAACATGGGCATCTCACTACTAACTGTCCGCAAAAGAAGAAGAACAAGAATGGTGCAGTTATGCCCTCGGCGACAACCGCTCTCACCAGGACCTTCTGTCTCACAGGCCCGAAGAGTCAAAGGCTCTTCCAACTCCCTCTCGGGAGTTCTCACTACCCACAGTAACTCCTTCCGCGATCTCCCTTCGCTTATCGAGAAATCGGGTTTCGCGATATTGCGAAACTCGATTACACGTTCTTCATGCAAATCAAAACTCCGAACCCCGAACTCCGATGGTCAACGGTCAACGGTTCTGCTCCCATCGGGGATTTCCCTATCGGGAAATTGGCAGATGTGATGTCATGATTCACTGCCTTTGCAAATCCCCGAATCCCGATCTCCCGGGATCTGATGCCACGTGTCCCTATGATGATCAACGGCTCCGATTTAAATCGGGAAATCGCTACTTGCGATTTCAAAGGGTATGAAATTCTTGTCAACACAAACCCTGATATGCCGATACGCGATGGCTATGGGTTCTTCCTGTGCTCAGGGTTAAATCCCTCGCTACTTCTCCCAGATCTGACGGTCTGCGGGACTTCGCGATTCTCCACAGTGATCCCTAGTCGTCGATTCTCCTCCTTGAGGATTTCTCCTGCTCCAAAACTTCGTCCTGTTCGTGCCTCTCCTGGGTCTGTTTCCACAGTGTTCATGAAAGGAACTATCTCTCCTGATCTGTAAATTCTGACTCCCTCAGAGGCTTTGCACACGATTCTCAACTGGACCTCCAACAACACTCAAAGTGTTGAGTCCTTTAGACCCTATGCACTGGCAGCCACAACGATTCCTGCCTTCCTTTGCTCAGACTAACTGCTGAGACTTCTATTCCAGTCTGCACTTCTCCTGCATGACTCTAATAAACCAATTCAACTCCTGGCAGATGAGAATAAGAGTTCAACTGTCTGGCCTCATCAACGCACTCTATGCGGATGAATTCCACTGCACTCTATGCAGGAATCTCCTGGCTCAGATACAGAAACAATTGAAACTCATTCTCCTCTCTCTCAGACTTCAGACTTAAACCTCTGAAATCACATGCACAACATATTCAAAAGCAAATGCATACAAAGGAAACAAACATTCACAAGTACATAAGCAACATACACAGAGAAAACAACACCAGTCATGAAATTGAATCAAAAGCTCTCTCTATTAATCCAATATGTACATGAGGGCTCTCCACAAATTCTCTGCTCTGCTCTTCTCTTCAGAATGCTTGATAATTCTGAATATGAATACAATAATACAAAGGAGGGTGCCTATATTTCGTTTTCCCTCTCGAATTCTACAACTATCAAATCTACAATAAATTCCTAGCTAACAACATTAAAACTAATAAATGCCTTCCTATCTACAATACAATACAAGTGCACTTCTTTATGAATGGCTTCATAAAAGAGTGGCGCTACAACTTCCAAAGCATTTCAAAATATATGTGCTGGCGCTTTCCAGCTGTTCTCCGCTCCGTGCTGGCTCGCTTGACGAGTGAGCGATGCTCCTGCATCATACTCCTCGACTCGAAAGATTTCATGGGCTTCTATCCATGAGCTCCTGCACAGTCTGCCCATGATTTTGTATCACTGCTTCTGTCTCCCAGCTGGCATCCTCCACTGGGTGATTCTTCCATTTCACCAGGTATTAAAAATACTGCTTCTGCCTGGTCTTCCTGCCTACTCTTTTATCCAGTATGCACTCCATCTGAGGCTTCTGTGCAACTGGTAATTGTTTCTGCCACTGGACCACTGGTTCCTCAGTTCTAGTGTCTGCTTCTCCAACCCTGTATGGATATATATCCGAAATATTTAAAATCGAAGATATCCCGATGCCCTCTGGCAACTCAATTTCATATGCATTCTCCCCGAATTTCTTCAGGACTCTGCATGGCCCAATTTTCTTCATCTTGAGCTTGTTATATGTTCCCCTTGGGAACCTTTCCTTTCTCAAGTGTGCCAGAACCATGTCCCCAACTTCAAACTGAAGTTGTCTGTTCCGCTGATCGGCTTTGCGCTTATACTCCTGATTTGCATCCATCAGTCACTGCTTCACCTGCGTGTGAAGTTCCTCCATCGCTTCAACGAATTCTTCAGCGCTCGCGCTGCTAGTTTCAGCCTGCCCTGACTCTCTCAATTCAGAAACTTCTCTCGGATGTGTCCCATACAAAATCTAGAATGGGCTTCTTCCTGTACTCCTGTTCACAGAGTCATTGTAAGCAAATTCTGCATGTGGTAATATCTGGTCCCAACTGTTGTGGTGCTCCGTCACCAAGCTTCTCAATAAATCCCCCAAAATTCTATTCACCACCTCTGTTTGGCCATCCGTCTGCGGATGATAAGCCGAACTAAATGCCAAATTAGTTCCCAGCTTCTTCCATAGTGTCCTCCAAAAATGACCTATGAACTTTGTATCCCTGTCCGAGACTATGCTTCTCGTTAACCCATGCAATCTGACGATTTCTCTGAAAAACAAATTTGCGATGTGGGTCGCATCGCTGGTCTTCTGACATGGAATAAAATGTGCCATTTTCGAAAACTTGTCTACCACCACAAAGATGGAATCAACTCCTCTTTGCGTTCTCGGCAAACCCAAAACAAAATCCATACTGATCGCCTCCCATGGCCTCTCAGGTATGGGCAATGGCTGATATAACCCAACGTTTTTCTTTCGGCCCTTTGAATGTTGACATATCCGACACCTGTCAACAAACCTCTTTACATCTGCTCGCATGCCTGGCCAAAAATACGATTCGCTTAGCTTCGCAAATGTTTTGTCATGTCCAAAATGACCTGCTAAGCGCTAGCTGTGCTTTTCTTTCACTAAATTCTCCCTCATGGAGAAACTCATAATACATAACTGATTACCTCCGAACAACAATCCTTCCTGGATCATATAATCTATCCAAGGACTTCGATCCTTGAGAACTGGATTCTCAGCTGTCTCATATGCCTCTCCGAAATATGCATCCTCGGCATACATATCTTTCATATTTTCAAAACCCAAGGTTTTGACTCTAAACTCTTGCAGCAACAAACATTTCTTGCTCAAAGCATCGACTACTTTGTTAGCAGTTCCTGAAATGTGTTTAATCACAAACGTGAAATTTTGCATGTACTCCACCCATTTTGCATGCTTCTAGTTCAACTTCTCCTTTTGACTTACAAACTGCAATGCATGATTATCACTGTACAACACAAACTCTTTGGGTATCAAGTAATGCCTCCACTTCTTTAATGCCTGTATGATGGCATATAACTCTTTATCGTATGTGGAGTATTTCATCTTTGCATCATCGAGCTTCTTGCTAAAATATGCAACAGGTCTGTCATCCTGACTCAAGACCCCTCCAACAGCATACCCACTGGCATCACACTTCACCTGAAATGTCTTCTGAAAGTTAGACAACACCAGAATCTGTTTCTCTGTAATCTTTCGCTTCAACAGATTGAAGCTCCTCTCAGCCTCGGCTGTCCAATGAAAAACTTTATGCCGTTTTTTCACCGTGTCCATCATTGCTGCGCTGATTCCACTGAAATTCCGAATGAACTTTCGGTAGAAACTAGCCAAACCATGAAAGCTCCTTACCTAAAAAATGTTCCTCGGCGATGGCCAATTCTTTATCACTTCTACCTTCTCAGGATCCATCTTCAATTCATTTGCCGAAATCACAAAACCCAAATAAATGAGTTATGTCTGCATGAACGAGCACTTCTTCAAATTGATCAACAACTTCTCCTGCTATAGCCTTCTCATCACAATGGCCAAGTGTTTCAAGTGCTCAGCCTTGGTCTTGCTGAAAATCAGTATGTCGTCCAGATATACGACCACAAATTTGCCGATGAATTCCCGCAGGACTTCATTCATCAGCCTCATGAATGTGCTCGACGCGTTTGTCAAACCAAACGGCATGACCAGCCATTCGTACAAACCCTCGTTTGTCTTGAATGATGTCTTCCACTCATCACCCTCTCTCATCCGGATCTGGTGATATCTGCTCTTCAGATCAATCTTCGAAAAATAGTTTGCCCTGCTCAGGCAATCCATCAGATCATCCATTCTCGGCAGTGGAAATCTATATCTGATGGTGATTTTATTTATCGCCCTGGAGTCTGTACACATTCTCCAGCCTCCATCCTTCTTCGGACTTAGTACTGTCGGAACAAAACACGGACTGAGACTCTCCCTGACCAGTCCTTTGTCCAGCAAACCCTGCACTTGCCTTTTGACCTCCTCATTTTCTTGGGGTGTCAACCTGTACGCGACTTTATTCGGCAGACTTGCTCCTGGTATGAGGTCAATATGGTGACTCAGACTCCTCATCGGTGGCAACGAACGAGGTAGTTCGTCCACGATGATATCAACGAACTCTCCCAATAGTTCCTGAATCTCGTTTGGTAAGTCATCCACTCTTGTGCTTGTCAGGACAATTCTCGGCTTCCTGACAACAAAGAATTGTGGATCTTCGTTCTTCTCTATCTCTGTGAGAAGTTCCTTCCCACTCAGGAGGAGTATTGTGCTGGTTACTTCCGGCTTCACTTTTTTATCTTTTATCGGAAGCAATTTATGGATTCTCCCATCCTTTTCCAAAGTGTATGTGTTCATTCTCCCATCATGAACAACATTTCCGTCATATTGCCATGGTCTACCCAACAATATATGACATACATCCATGGGAATAACATCACACAGAATCTCATCATGATAATTTCCAATCTTGAATTTAACTAAGCATTGTTTAGTGACACTTACCCGGTGTCCTTTCTGTAACCACGAGACTTTATATTGACTCGGGTGCTTAGTTGTTTCCAGCTCCAGCTTTTCCACCATCTCGGTTGAAACGAGATTGTCGGTGCTCCCATTGTCAACTATGACCTTGCATTTCCTGTCCTTGGCTGTGCAAGCTGTCCTGAACAGTCTGATCCTCTGCACTGAGCTTTCCACCTCTTTCTCAGGTGTCAAAAGGATCTTATGCATCCCAAGCGATCTTCCGCTGTTTGCATCTTCGTTCTCAGCATCACGCCTCTGCGCCTCAGTGATGTGAGTTTCTCCTCTGTCCACTTTCCTATCTGGACAATCAATGGCTTTGTGTCCATCTTTCCCACATGTAAAACATGTGATGATTCCTCCTCTGCCTCGTCGTCTACCTCTGGTACGAGGAAAAGCGTTGGCGTCAGCATATCCGCCACCCTGCTTTGTATGTTGCCTCCTTGGCTCAGCATATTGCTGCCTTTGTTGTGAGGATCCACCTTTCTCCATTTTACCCTGAGGTTTCTTCCACTCCTCCTTGGGCTTCTGGAATTTTTCCTGGGCAACTGCCTTGCCTCTAGGCTGACTCCTGCCTCGCCCTCGCTGACCTTTCTTACGACTCAGCTTCTCCTCGGCTTTTAGAACCATCTGGTACGCATCCTCAACTGTTCGGATGGTAACCATGCTCAATTCATCCTGAATGTCATACCTCAGACCATTCAGATACCTCGCCACCTTTTCATCATCGCTCTCCTGATGACCTGCTCTGATGTTGAGTCTATAAAACTCCTCGGTGTACTCCTTCACCGTCATCATCTTCTGTCTCAGGTTTTTCATTCGCCTGAACAGAGTGATCTGATAATCTTTGGGGATGAATTTCGCTTTCATCTTCGTGATCATCCTGTCCTAGCTTTTGATCTTCTGTTTTCCTTTGGAACGTCTGTCCGCCTGCAGCTCATCCCACCATAAGGCTGCATGTCCCTTCAACTTGGTAACAGTGTGCCTTACCTTCTTGTCCTCTTCGATATCTTCGTAATCGAAGTAGGTGTCGAGTGCTCGGATCCAATCCAACAACTCTTCTGCATCCAGATTCCCCTCATAGACGGGAATGTCCATCTTGGTCTTTGAGCTCATTCTGGCAATGGCTTTGATCAACCGCTCGGTCGATGCATCCTCTGTTGTGACCTCTTCTGCATGTCCAGCTTCCTCTTCAACTTCGGAATCACTGAACTCTCCAGCGCTGACTCCACGTCTCTGCGCTGTCTCCATATCCTCAAGCCTTGCTCGGAGATCTCTCATTTGGCGCTCCATCTCTGGATTCCCTGCCGGCCTGCCTCTTCTTTGGGCATCCCTGTCTTCTCGATCAGGTGACTGCCTTTCTCTTCTCAGTGGCATGGTGGTTCTCTGTCTCTGCTACAGAAAGAAAAGATGCTCCGGCTCTGATACCACTTGGTGCAGTTATGCCCTCGGCGGCAACCGCTCTCACCAGGACCTTCTGTCTCACAGGCCCGAAGAGTCAAAGGCTCTTCCAACTCCCTCTCGGGAGTTCTCACTACCCACAGTAACTCCTTCCGCGATCTCCCTTCGCTTATCGGGTTTCGCGATATTGCGAAACTCGATTACACGTTCTTCGTGCAAATCAAAACTCCGAACCCCGAACTCCGATGGTCAACGGTCAACGATTCTGCTCCCGTCGGGGATTTCCCTATCGGGAAATCGACAGATGTGATGTCGTGATTCACTGCCTTTGCAAATCCCCGAATCCCGATCTCTCGGGATCTGATGCCACGTGTCCCTATGATGATCAACGGCTCCGATTTAAATCGGGAAATCGCTACTCGCGATTTCAAAGGGTATGAAATTCTTGTCAACACAAACCCCGATATGCTGATACGCGATGGCTATGGGTTCTTCCTGTGCTCAGGGTTAAATCCCTCACTACTTCTCCCAGATTTGACGATCTGTGGGACTTTGCGATTCTCCACAGCGATCCCTAGCCGTCGATTCTCCTCCTTGAGGATTCTCCTGCTCCAAAACTCCATCCTGTTCGTGCCTCTCCTGGGTCTGTTCCCACAGTGTTCACGAAAGGAACTATCTCTCCTGAGCTGTAAATTCTGACTCCCTCAGAGGCTTTGCACACGATTCTCAACTGGACCTCCAACAACACTCAAAGTGTTGAGTCCTTTAGACCCTGTGCACTGGAAACCACAACGATTCCTGCCTTCCTTTGCTCAGACTAACTGCTGAGACTTCTATTCCAGTCTGCACTTCTCCTGCACGACTCTAATAAACCAATTCAACTCCCGGAAGATGAGAATAAGAGTTCAATTGTCTGGCCTCATCAACGCACTCTATGCGGATGAATTCCACTGCACTCTATGCAGGAATCTCCTGGCTCAGATAGAGAAACAATTGAAACTCATTCTCCTCTCTCTCGGACTTCAGACTTAAACCTCTGAAATCACATGCACAACATATTCAAAAGCAAATGCATACAAAGGAAACAAACATTCACAAGTACATAAGCAACATACACAGAGAAAACAACACCAGTCATGAAATTGAATCAAAAGCTCTCTCTATTAATCCAATCTGTACATGAGGGCTCTCCACAAATTCTCTGCTCTACTCTTCTCTTCAGAATGCTTGATAATTCTGAATATGAATACAATAATACAAAGGAGGGTGCCTATATTCCGTTTTCCCTCTCGAATTCTACAACTATCAAATCTACAATAAATTCCTAGCTAACAACATTAAAACTAATAAATGCCTTCCTATCTACAATACAATACAAGTGCGCTTCTTTATGAATGGCTTCATAAAAGAGCGGCTCTACAACTTCCAAAGCATTTCAAAATATATGTGCTGGCGCTGTCTAGCTATTCTCCGCTCTGTGCTGGCTCGCTTGATGAGTGGGCGATGCTCCTGCATCAAAGAAGGTTGTTGGAGCTGGAGCTGGTGAGGCCCTTGCCTCACAATTTGAACTTGACTTCTCCTTGATCGCATGCATGGCTTCAAGTGCATTGGGATTGGTGTGGTATTTGGATAGTGGCACTTCCTTCCACATGACGGGAGATAAGGAGATTTTCAGTGACTTGGAGGAGAAAGATCTCGAAATGCATATAGAGATGGGCAACGATGGACGATATAGTGCGACTAACATTGGTACCATTACCTTTTAGAGGGAGTCAGGTAAACCATTTCAATTGAAAGATGTTATGCATGTTCCAGGTCTGAAGAAAAACTTGGTCTCAGTCATAATGTTGGAGGACAAAGGCTATGCCATTGTTTTCAGTGATGGAAAATCCAATGGGTCAAGTCAAGAAGATAGGGATTCGAGTTAAGAATCTCTACAAGTTGGAGGTAGATGGTTGCGCTGCCATGATGGGCAAGGCAGAAAAAGTGGTGAGTTGGGATGAGGGTGAATTATGACACAGGCGATTGGGCCATCTTCATCATGGAGCCTTGAAAATCATGCAAGAAATATTTACTGGACTTCCAATGGGAACACTTGCTCAGTTAGATCAGTGCAAGGGTTGCACCATGGGGAAGTATGTAAAGTCCACCTTTCATGAAAACGAGAATCATGCTTCGGTGATCCTGGAGAGAGTTCACACAGACGTGTGTGGACCATTCTCGGTTGCTTCAACAACAAAACATAAGTATTATGTTATTTTTATTGATGACTTTTCTCGTAAATGTTGGATCTTCTTCATGGAGAAGAAGGATCAAACATTCTCAAAGTTATGTGAGTTTAAAGCATTGGTGGAGAAAGAGTCGAGGAAGCAAGTGAAGGCTCTAAGGAGCGATAATGGTGGAGAATACATCTCTAATGAATTCAAAGACTTCTGCAACAAAGAAGGAATTCAAAGAGAACTCGTAGCACCTCATAACCCACAACAATATGGGGTCGCGAAGAGGAAGAAAATAACGATAGTGGGTGCAACATGAGCGATGTTGCATGATTAGGTTCTACCAATGCATTTGTGGGCAGAAGCATGCAATACTGCAGTTTATGTGCAAAATCATTGTCCTCATAGAGTACTTGGCATGAGTACACCTGAATAAGCTTTCACTGGTAAGAAACCAGATGTTTCTCACTTTGAGATTTTTGGCTCATCTGTTTATGTGCATGTGACCAAAAACACGAGGAAGAATCTGGAGCCGACTGCTGAAGTTGGGATATTTGTGGGGTACACAGAAACACCCCATAATTATCATGTGTATTTGCCTAATAGTAAGATGACTGTTATGCGACAGGATATAAAATTCGATGAGGGGAAAGCCATGTGATTGTCGCTTGAGAGGGAGCTAGACTTGCATGCAGAGGAGGAACTGTTGGTTCCCAAAGATGAGTCTCAAGATGTGGATCAACCACATGAGGAGGTTCATGGAGTGGAGGAAGCCACTCATGCAGAGCCATCCATCAGAAATGGCAGAAAGTGCACCACAGAGTGGATGCTACTGTCTATCGACAGCTAGTGGGTTCGCTAATGTATCTAGTGAACATGAGACCGGACATTTGCTATGCAGTTAACCAGCTGAGTCAAGTGATGGTTAAGCCTACCAAGCTCTTTTGGAAGGTGGGAAAGCATGTCCTGAGATACCTACGGGGCACATATGAGTATGGATTATGGTACAAACAGACGAACGAGGTGAAGTTGCATGGCTTCACGGATGCAGATTGGGAAGGTAGCCCAACGGACAGAAAGAGCACATCAGGGGGGATCTTTAGTATTGGATCTACAACTGTTTCTTGGTACAATAGGAAGCAAAGATTTGTGGAACTTAGTTCAGCGGAAGCAGAATACATGGCAATGAGTCAAGCTGCATGTGAGGCTATCTGGATGAGAAAGATCTTGGTTGGTTTGTTTGGTTCTCATTTAGATCCAACAATGATTCATCGTGATAATCAGAGTTGCATTAAACTCTCAATTAATCTTGTGTTTCATGATAGATCTAAGCATATAGATATCCGATATCATCATATCAGATATTGTGTGCAGCAGAAGATCATGTTGCTTCAGTACATTCCTACGAAAGATCAAGATGCAGACATTCTGACGAAGGCACTCACCAGGAGCAAATTTGAATACCATAGAGACAGGATGAGGGTGAAGGACAATCCCTTTCTTGTTGAGAGGGAGTGTTGAGATTCAACAAGAAGATCCTAGTGAAAATTACGCACCTACACTAGGATGGAGACTCAGGCTATTTTTAGGTGGAAGCATATTTTTAGATGATGAGCAAATTCTATTTATAGATGGTGAGAGAATTCTATTTATAGATGTATGTCGACTATTATTATCCCTTAATAATAGTTGGACAATAAATATTAATATATTCTCAATGAGCAGTTGGAAATAGTTAAGTGAAGTGGCAAATAAGTTAGCTATAGGAAACTCGAGTTCAAAGGTTGATTGGTGGGACAGGCAAGTCGAATTAGTTGTAACTGAGTGATTCAAAGTTGTAACAGAGTTATATGTGTAGTTATGTGAGTTGTAAAGTAGTTTAACTCAGTTAAGTAAGTTAAGCTCAATTGTACTATTTGTAACTGAACTTACACTAGTGAGAGATCAGTGAATTAATTATTAATTAATTCACAATCAATGATCTCACATGCAACTAAAGATTTACCACTGTTAACTACATGCATGCCAGATCCAGTGGAGACCCAGTTGAGATAACAGGTGAAAGGGACAATTTAACTATCAGTTGTGACATTAGTGAGTGCACTCATGCAACCACACACACATTGGATGTGCCCATGAGGAATGTGCAGCCTAGGCAAGAGGGATTTCATTCATTGCAGGGATTTCCATCAGCAGGGATTGCGCAGAGGAGGTAGGCTATCTGAAGGCAGTGAATTGGCACATGCATTTGCCAATTTTTGTATGACAGTGTGAGACGATTGTATATTGTAATGAGAGCTCCTGGATTAGATTTTTGTATGAGATTGTTTCATGATCCATGATATATACATAATATATGATAGTGGGGTTTTTAGATTTATGCTTTCCCGGTAAAACATCTATGTTATGTGTGATTGATCTCTCTTCTTGATATTGCAATTGGCGATCATGTTTTTAATTCCGCAAGAATTTTAGTAGAAGCAATTATGTATTTAACAATGGCATATAATTGTTAGGTTAGGAGAATCTAGGCAATACATAATTTGTATTAAAATTTCTACAAAACTAACCCTAACTTAGCCTAGATTACTTGTACTTTTGTTGTTGTTAAAAAATATTGCTACAACCAGCTAACTGCAACAAATTTTCTGCAAAACTGGCCTTAAATTCTAGTTAGACACTTCAAAAATTGCATATGACAATTTATTACCATTTTCCTTGTTGAAAGCTAACTTTTTATTGTCTTTTCAAGCAATTCTAAGAACTAATTCTTGTTGTTGTTATAAACGTTTACTACATCCATCTCGATGCATCAAATTTTCTGCAAAATCCTTGTTAAATTCTAGCTAAATATTTCTAAACTTGCTTGAGACATTTGATTATCAATCTGCCTAATAAATGCTATCATTTCACTGTATTTTAAGGAAATTTAGAGAGATATTTCTTGCAGTTGTTACAAAACACTTCTTGCTATTGTAAACTGTCATTTAGCTACAATTTTATATCAGCTAGCTTATATTTCAAAGGTTCATTATCTTATTGAAGCACTAACATCATTTTGTACTTGAAAACTACCATATTTTGCTTTGTTGTCTTTTTCTGGGCAAGTACACTTCATATTTACTTTTGCTTAATCTCCTAAAGACATAAAAAACATTTTGACTTGGGTGACAAGTAAGAGGGGGGTATTCTTGCATCTTTGTCTTAGTTGATCAGCCCTTAAGGTCACTACGGACGTCTCCCTTGGGGTAATCTTAACATACTTCTAAACAGAAAGGGGTTTCCTGTTAAGGTGACAGTGATAGGTCACCCCCTTGTTACGCCAATCTTGCCTCACTTGCATTGGGATTTGGGCAAGTACAAATTGCATGATAAATTTTTTGGCATCGTTGTCGAGGAACATCGAGTCAATTTGCCTCGAACAACACTTTTTCGATAAGATTTTATCCAAAGTCTTTACTTCACAAAGCTTACCTCGTGACTCCACTAAGGGTGATTCCCTCTTTTACCTTTGATGATCCCTAGAAGGATTATCTGGTGACTCCACTAATGAAAAATCAAACCATGGCTTCTCAATGGGACCCAGGTAATTTTAAACCCTTAGATATGAGTGAAATTATGGGTTACCCTCGACAAATGCCTCCGAGGTATGAAAATTGGCTCCCTAGATTCACTGGTAATGATGGAGTTAGGGTTGAAGATCACATGGATAATTTTTGGGCTTTCTTTCAACTCCACCCTATTAGTGATGATGTTGAAGATTTGGAAATGAATCTTTTCTTTGCCACTGTTCATGGAAATGCTATGAAATGGTATGATGGCCTCCCTAATGCTAGCATCATATCTATGGACTAGTTAGAAATTTTTTCTTCTTGAGAAATGGGGTATTAAATTAGAAGATATCCACATGCTAATAAAAAGACTCAAGTACATGAAACATACTAAGAGAGAGTTTGTCAAGGAATTCCATACTAGGTTCGAGAATTTGCTACAACAAATTCCTAGAAGCCATTTAACTGAAGACAAATACCTCGCTTACCTCTACACCAATGCACTCTTAGTGCATTTAGGGTTTCTCCTCTGTAAAAAAGGGCTAATAACAATCCAAGAAACTTATTGCATGGCTATACAAATCGAGACAAATATCTTCTTATTCAAGGGAGAACACCTCTTTACTCCAGTAATCGAAGTTGATGACCCCAAAGATACCCCAAATACTCTTAGTCTAGAGAGATTAGTTTCCCTTGAGACCTTTGTTAGTAAATTCCAAGAAAGAAGGAAACAAGACATCGATCAACAAGACGTTAAGGAGAAGGATCTTGATGAAGCTTACTAATCCTATGGACAAGAACATGAATTTACTCATGCTTCTAGAAAAGATAATGAGGACCTGGTTGAAGAGCGAGAGCCTGAAGATATTAAACATGATGATGAAGTATTAATGTGTGCTCCTCCCTCTCATGAAGCCATCCCAAATCCTTTTCCTCATGCACAAGAAGAAGAGGATGAGGTTAGTCACTTTCCTTTTTAGGTTTTTGATGATACCTTATTCTATGATTCAGAAGGTGAAGAAGAAAGGGAACCCTTGGATGAGCTAGACCCTCCATATGAGGAAGTTGAAGATGTAAGGGCAATTCATGAGGACAAGGCATTAATGCTTGCTCCTCCATTTGATGAAGTTATCCAAATCTTCGAAGCTCCTGCACAGGAAGAAGTGAATACAGTGAGTTGCTACTCTTTCGAAGATTTTGATGATGCCTTATTTTGTGATTTGGAAAGCAAAGAAGCATTAGAGGATCCTTTGGATGCTTTAATCCCTTCATGTTATGATGAATTAAATGACATGGTTAATAATATTGAGGAGTTAATACATGTTGAGAAACATAAATGGGATGTAATTAGTTATGATGGGGATCCTATTCACGACATTAAGGATCATTTCCAAATGTTTCCTTTACAACTATCATATCAGGTCACTACTAATTCTGGCATTTGGCAACAAGGAAATGATATAGTTACAAAAATCTCCAAGAGTGACCTAGTTCTATTCTCTCATGATGATTTTCGGTCATACCTTGAGGATTTTGATGAGTATTCCTTTGAGCACTTGGATTTATTCTATGAAGAAGATTATCAACCACCGTTGTGCTCATATATTGATAAAGGTGAGGACATTGCTCACCCAAAGCATGGTACTTGTGGCAAGGTTTTCCAACTCCCTTCGACTACTTTACCTTGCTATGTCACTAAGGGTGTAGTTGGGAAACATGTCCCTTGTCTTGAGTTTTCTTTGGGGCAAAGCCTTCTTTTAGAATTAGAGGGTAGGTTGAATACCTTAAGACGAAGTTTATTATCTCAGTCTTTCATCTTTTCCTTAGAAAATTGCCAATCATCCTTTAGGTTCTTACTAGTCCTTTCCCAAATGTCATGATGTGATGGCATCCAAGGTATCCAACCTTCAGATTCTTTGAGTCAATATTTTTAGCCTTTTATTTTTCATGATCTATTTCTAAGATGAATTGAGCACTTTCCTAGAAGTGTGGCTAGGCATAATTTTGTCCCTCCCTCCCACCTCCATGAGCTAGACTTTACAATTTCCTATGATATGATACATGCTCTAACTCATGTTATTTTTGTGCTTAACTTTTCATTGTTTTGGTTTATGATGAAGCACAGAGGCAGGTATTATGAGATATTGCTAGGATGGTTTCACTGGTTATTTGACTACACCTAGCATTCAACCAACATGTAAGTAGAGGTGGGTAGGCATTTGGATCCATTGTATATACCATTTTCATTTCATATTAGTATAGTTGTAGTTTCATTTTCATATTGTATTCTTTCATTATGTATATGTGTATGCTCATGATCACATACTAGATTAGAGTGGTCTTTATTTTATTATATCATCTATAAAGAAGGGGTGAAATCACCAACCTAAGGATTACTAATACATTTTGTTGAGATTTAGCAAGCACAGGTCATACCAGAGATGTTTAGGTTTTCATGCTCTCTACGATGAGCACACGTCCCCAAGTTGGAGCTAGATGTTATCCCCTACCCTAGGGATAACTAAGGAGATCACGTCTTGAGGCCCACAGGTCCTAGACACGGAGTATCGAGAGCCGATCATGGCCCTGGAGGTCCCCTCTTTTCTTCAATGCAGTCCATTTATGAGCAACAACAATGTCCATCCCACCAACCTGTTCCTAAAGTAGCAGTAAGTCTTGCTCCATGAGGTAATGAGTCAAGGTATCATGGTATGTGACACTCTGATTCTTGAAGCACTTAAATATGTTGCATTGAATTCTCCTTCATTTCATAATGTTTGCTTAGAAATTATGCTCTTTGACTTGTTCATACCTGGAAGGGTGACATGACGCCCTAGTAAGTTGATGTCCCTTTAGGATGGGTTTCCATTGGGTGGGTATGTGAAAGGTCATCGTCTATTCCATACTTACCACTTTCCATATTTTTTCCTCTCACCTCCCTCTACCTTTGTTTGGGCATCATGATTGGCCACGCTAGGAAGAGTTGTACCTTGCCTTGTGGGAAGAAGAAGCTAAAGGCCTAGAGGGTAAAATTATCTGGCAAGAGTTAAAAGCCAATATTGAAACCTTTGAGATGATTCACCTAGGGATTCCCGAGAAAGCAGTAAAAGGATTCTTAGTAAGAAAAGGGAACCAATAAAGATAAATAAACACTCAAGGTACTAGTTGGTGGATATGAGGTCTCATCGCGAGCAAGCCTCTTATGACCATGGGCATGTAGCAGTAGGACACTACCACCTATTTGGTCACCAAATCAGGGTAGTGGATCTTGGTGGCATAGCCAAGAGAAAGGGGGTCTCATCACGAGCTAGACTTCTCATCTCCCTGAAATGTTTGTGGATAACGCTGTCACCTCTGGTCACCAAGCCATGACAATGTCTCTCAACTCTTCCCTTGAATAAAAAATAAAATATCAAAAGATAATAAAGTTAAGAATAAAAGGTAGTAAATGGGTTAGGAAACAATGAAATCTATGTCAAGGTGCAGCTCGCCCTCTACAAAGGCACCCACAGGTAAGACTTACATTTCCCTATTATCACTACACCCAATGCCCAAACACTTACCCCATGCTACATCATACACGTACACGACCTGGATTGGCTCTCACCCGGGAAACACCCCAAATGTAAGGAGATATTAGCCAAATAGGGCACCCTGATACCTTCTATAAACTTGACTTGTTAAATTGCATAACGTCTTTGAGAATTTGGCTGGGAAAAGGGGGGTTTGATGCACATGTTTGGGTAATTTAATTATTGGATGTGATTTGTTATGATCCTGGTGACTTAGGAACCCTTGGAGGGCATACTTTTTGTTGTCGCAGGACCTTGCCTGATGGACAGGTACACATAAGGGAATGATTAGCTCGGACCTTCATGGGGGGCTTAAAGCTCAGATATGGATGTTGTAACCCCAGCCAGGGGCAAGAAGACATCAAAGATTTGCACCAGGAAGAAAGAAGGACATCACCTTGGAGGCAGGCTGGCAGACCTAGACCTAGGGGGCTCTTTCTCTTCCACATGGATGTTGGTCTTTGAAAGCCCAGGACGTCACCATCATGACCCTAGACGTCATCCAGAGTTAGGGTCTACATTTTGGGGGCAGTTGTGAGCTAGGTGGCACGTGTGGACATCATCTAGGGCCTTTAGAGGCCAAATGTTTTGCATCTCGAGCCCAACGTTCCACCTTAGGGGATCAATGTCACCCAAGAAGGGCATGAAGTCACCCTTGGAGATGTTTTTAGATGTTAATTAATTTTATTTATGTCAAAATTAGATTTTAATGTAAATTTGCGAGGTCAACCTTTTATTTGACCTAAAATTAATTAAAGGTCAAAGTTTTGTATAAATAGAGATAAAGTACTCTAATTTGTTTACCATAACTCCTCACACAAGAGGGAGTGGTCTGAAATTTGTACCCTATTTGGGAGGTCTTGGCTAAAATAGGGAGGCAAACTTGTCTTGAAGGCTAAATTTTGCAACTTTGATCATTTTTTGGTGAAGTTACTTGGCAATCTAGTGTTTTATTGCTTGATTATTCTTGGTTAAGTAAGAAAATATGCAATTGTCATTTCATTTTGAATGGTTATGGTATATTTGATTATTCATGTTAAAGATTATGAAATTTCTTGCTTAACAAACCCTTGGAGTAAAGGACTTAAGGTACTACTTCTTTGCTCTTCATTTGCTAGACTTTACTAAAGTGATTTGACCTAGATAAACTTCTAAATCCCTAAAATACTAGCACTTTAGAAGCCATTGTCTAGTTGTTGTTTTTCTTAATATCTTTCAATATCTAAGGAGGAGGAAGGATCTAGGGCCTAGAAGTGCCTACTCTCTAGTAGCTCACCTCCCTAAAGTTTAGATCTTGGAAGACTTAAAGTGCTAACTCTTCCAAGATACATTCTTCACTTAGACAAATGTAATCATTGATGTTTTTATTTCCAAGTGAAATCCAGCACCTATAGACTCCATTACCACTCACAAAGGCACTAGTCTTCAACTCTTCCCTCTTTTACAAATCATCAACCTTCAAACTCAACTTCTACTTGGTACCCTACTAACTAAAACTAACCCTAGATTACTTGTATTTTTGCTGTTGTTATAAAAGATTACTACAACCATCTAACTGCAACAAATTTTCTGCAAAACTGACCTTAAATGCTAGTTAGACACTTTAGAAATTGCTTGTGACAATTGATTATCATTTTCCTTGTTGAAAGCTAACTTTTTATTGTCTTTTCAAGTAATTATGAGCACTAATTCTTGTTGTTGTTATAAACATTTTCTACAACCATCTTGATGTAACAAATTTTCTGCAAAATCCATATTAAATGTTAGTTAAATACTTCTAAACTTGCTTGAGACATTTGATTATCAATCTGCCTAATAAATGCTATCATTTCACTATCTTTTCAGGCAATTTAGAGAGACATTTCTTGCAGCTATTACAAAATACTTCTTGCTGTTGTAAAATGTCATTTAGCTGCAATTTTATATCAACCTTATATTTCAAAGGTTCATTGCCTTATTGAAGCACTAACATCATTTTGTACTTGAAAACTGTCGTATTTTTCTTTGTTGTCTTGCTCTAGGTAGGTACACTTCATCTTTACTTTTGCTTAATCTCCTAAAGACATAAAAACCTTTTGACTTGAGTGACCAGTGAGAGGGGGGTATTCTTGAATCTTTGTCTTAGTTCATCATCCCTTTAGGTCACTAGGGATTTCTCCCTTTGGGTAATCTTAACATACTCCTAAAAAAAAATGGGTTTCTTATTGAGGTGGCATTGATAGTTCAACCCCTTGTTATGCCAATTGTTAGGCGAAATATATGTCGTTATAATAACGTTGTAGTACTTGCCCAACCATTTAATTGTCAACCCGGGGTACGTAGACTGACGAAGCACACGCACTGTATATGCAGGACTGAAGTAGAACTAATCTAATCTAATCTATGTTGCTGAAATCAAACTGATCTAAGAAAGCATTGAAACACTAACTAGGAAAGTATGAAATTGCCTAAGGGAAATACAACATGTGAAGAGTTAACACAATGAGCTCATACAATATATCAATCTCAAATCATATTACAATAGTCAAATGACAAAACATGAAAGAATAACAAAGCTGAGAATTCCCTTCTCCTGATTACAAGACTATTTCCAAAAACTCAAGCTTCAATCCTAATTCTAATTTTTTCTCATGAAGAGAGAGCACTCTCTTATATACATGAAGAAGATAACCATCTCATAATTGCAGATCCACTATTCTCTCAACCACTCTCAACTACTTCCCATTATTACAAGATATGATCCCTTTAAATCCTCACACATATC
>ML780284.1:330520-351374 GCA_009831015.1 Picea engelmannii
GAACAATGATAATGGATTCAAAGTTGACAGATATTTTTTGGACACAGGCAGTGCATACAACAGTTCACATTCAAAACAGAGTAATTCTCAGAAACAACACTGATAAAACTCCATACGAGCTATGGAAAGGAAGACCAACAAATTTGAAGCACTTCAGAGTTTTTGGAAGCAAATGCTACATCAAAAGAGAAGATGCCAGAATGGGAAAGTTTGACTCTCGTGTGGACAAAGGAATACTTGTTGGTTACTCAAGTGATACGATTTGATAAGAAGGAAAACAACCTTTGGTGTGGGCATATGAAATGTTTGGAATGTGGAAGGATAAACATATAGACATTCAAATAATCCTAATGGGAATTCGTATTGCCATTACCTAGCCTATAAATTTCCCATCGATGGATAAATTGGGGGTTGGCTTTTGGTAGTTTTGCATATTAAAGAGAGAACATAAATGATTCTTGAGTTATCACAGAGGTTATTTTATTGAGTTCATCGAGGTTGTGAAAAAGATATATTAGAGAAGGTTAGACAAGGACTTGTCCTTCCTTGGACTCTCATTGTGGGTTTTCCCACTCTAAAGATGATTGCAAGCAAAGATAGAGATAATAATTTAAAGTAACAACTAGAGTTCCATACACAATAGTCTCTCTTTGATTTGAGCTTGTGAATTGTAAAAACTCTCTATTTGAAGAATCAATAAAGCATAGGTCAAATCCATTCCATGATGGAGTTTTCCCAAAGTGGGTTTCTCCATGATTAATTTATTTATAAATTTCTTTTGGTTGAACATGTGTTCTAAATTTCTTGTATTTATTTTTTCAAAATTATATATTAGAAACATAATTAGCAGTTTTAATTAAATAATAATAAAACATATTTGAAGAGCCATAGTGACAAGTTGTTTAGCGGGATACCTACTAGAGTTTAAGGATAAAAAATAAACGAGGCTCTTAATTTAAGTCCTATAAAATTACATAGGAGGAGAAAACAACATCCTTTGCTAAAGTTTGCATCAACCTAGATCTGGGTAAGCCCATTCATGCGTAGATATTAATCATGTCGGGAGAGTGAGTTCACAATGAAGAGCTCGATTAATCTGAATCCAGTCCTTTCAAGTGCATATTTTTCCACACGTATGGCCACACCAAATATAAGTGGACCTAGAATATTTTTTTTTTAAATAAAAAAGGGGAGGATCCTGCTATTATATATTATCAAAAATCTGTGACAGAGTGTACATGGTCAAGAGTCTAGAACGTCCAAAATGCTGCCGGAAACCGGAAACCAGCATAGAAACATGACACAAACAACTATAATCTATTGGCACCTGTCCTGCCCGAAGGAAACCAGGACAGGTGCCTAAAGTCTAGTGGAATATAAAAACAGTAACATAAGCTAAAACCATAAACCATTAAAATCCTAACTGATTGGTGACCTGTCGTCTTCGTTGGTCTTCCACGTGGAGCCAGCCGGGATGGCGAAAGACTGCGCACAGAGTGGACACTTGCGCCGTGTTGGAACGCCAGAATGGGCATCGAATAACACGTCTAGGCGTTGTCCCATGATGTGTGCACGGTGCTCCAGGTTAGCCATGTGGCCTCGGAGCTCAAACACCAAGGACAGGTGCTCCTCGCGGGAAAGAAAACCATGCATGTCACCACCATCGATGGGCGCGCTATGCTTCTCGTCATCCTGCCCACCGCTCCTTTCCTCCATTTGCTTCTCGTCACCCCGCGCATCTCCAAGATCAAACGATGTCTCCATACTCTGCCAAGGAGCCTCTTCCTCAACGATACAACCAGGCAATTCAACATCCATCCTGAAAGTGTGATGTCCATCCCCACTGCCGGCCTTCACTCTATCGCTTGGCACTTCCATGGTCGACAGGTCCTCCAACGTTAAGTCCTCCTCGACAATGCAAACCGGGTACAATTGCTCCGCACTAACCTCCAAATTGACGGTTCCCAGATTGCTGCAACCCGTTTCCTTCTCTGCGATGGTAGAGAGCAGAGCCTTCTCCTCGGCTCGAGCCTTTTGTCTCAGCATTGAAGTGGCCATGACTAGAGCGCGTTCGAGTTTCTCCCGGCGCTGCCGCTGTTCCTTACGGGCATACCAAGTCGAGCCCCGTCGTGGCACACCCCTTTTCCTTGGCATGCTGCTGAGCTTTCTCCCAGAAGTGCGCACAGGCTGAAGCCAATTGAGAACCAAAGCACCAGCAACGAATCTCCACAGAAGACTGGTGTACCAGGGCACAAGGAGCTCTGAGCAACACCAACGTCTCCAAACCCAGAGCAGGACCATGGGCGAAACACTAAAAAACCAATAATCCGAACGCAAATCCTCATGACCGCATTTACCATTGCACTCGCCGACTTCGTTAATGCTCGCTCGCTCGAGGAGTCCTCCCATCGCAGAACGATAATGGCTATCCTGCATCCGTAGGGCTGGTGTTAAATGGATGGCCTCCCTCATTTAAACCTTGACTCAAGTTGAAGCCAGGTGTCACGCTTACTCCAGCTGTCACCCCATACGGGGAAGTGGACCTAGAATATTACATCTCATTCTAAGGAGTTTAATTCTCAAAAACATCCAAAATGTTGTTAGGAAGGCCCATGCCCTAGTCCTTCTTCTCATGCAAGCATCCTCCATATCCTTCAAATTCCAATAGATTTTATATTCTTTGATCAAATGACACGAAGGAAGAATTAAATCTTGTAATAGATCAAGTGCTTGAATCCCCAAGGAAGGTCCTCAATTTGTGAAGAAACCTCAATATGAGGTTCAATACATTTTTATCTCCAAAAGAATTGAAAATTCCCCCCAAAAAATGAGATCAACCTCAATCAGGGCTTCAAACAAAAAGTGCAACTACCAGTTGCCCCTCAAAATTAGCCTACTCCTATTCGTCAAGTGAGGAAATATATTAGTTATCTCTGAAAGGCTCCCATAGTTCTCTCACACCGGCATCCCCAACAATAGAGGCACAAAATTGAAGGCAAAGGTGGACTATGGACAAGGGAAAAGAGGATGTCCAAAAAACAAAGATAAAGGGGAAGAGAAATCCTAGAACGAGAAGGCTAATGAAACATAGAAGATGATAAATGACTTCTTGATTAAAACCAGTATTTGATTGAGTGATGGGGATTAATTGATTCCATCCATGGGAAGCTCTTGTTAAAATATTTTCTTTTTTTCGATATTGGTTCCAATGAAAATTCTTTCTTGGAACATTAGAGATATGGCCTTTGAGGCTAAACATATATTTTTCACAAGGAAGGTCAAACTAGAAAATCTAGATGTGATTTTCATTCAACAATCAAAAACTATTTTGGAGCGCATGGAATAACTTCAATAGAAAAGATGGCTAAAATCCTTGGGGTTATATGTTGATCCAATGGGAAGAAGTAAGGGCTTGGTAGTTTGGTATAATTGTTAGGTTCTTGAAATCACTGATGGATTTCCAAACAAATACTAGATAAATTTGTTAATGAAGGCTAATATATGGGATCTCCCCTTCCTCCCTACTAATGTATATGGGCATGTCCTTGGAAAATTGAGCAAGATTTTAATATGGTTTTAGGGCCCTAGGGAAATAGTGGTAGATATAAGGACCATTGAAGCTCTACACTTTCAAATTCCATTCGAGTTTTCCACCTTGTTAATATCCAACCCCAAAATGGAATATTTACATGGAAGGACAAAAGGCATGGTCAAGGCTTTCTAATGGAGAGATTAGACCAATTATTGATTAGTGAAGATTGGATCAACCATAGATTTTTTATGGAATCCTTGATCACGAGCGGTTCCCAATCAAATAATTAGATGATTACGTTGGAGTTGCACAAGGATGAAAAAAAAAAACACTCATTTCAAGTTTAAGTACATGTGGCTTTACCATCCCAACTTCCTTTCTCTAATCCAAGAATGGTAGGATGAATTCTTCGTTCCAGGATCTAAACTTTTTTGTTTTCCACAAGAAGCTTCAACATCTAAAAGTGAACCTTGAGGTCTAGAATACATAAGTGTATGGCAACATATCCAAGGAGAAATAAATCATAGAATGGAGAATGGAGGAGATTCAATCTTGGATTGAAGTTGTCAGATTATCAACAAATCTATTGGAACATGAGAAAGAGGTGAATTATAGTTTGGAAGCAAACTATAAAAGGGAGGAGGTCTATTAATGATGAAAATATCAAACTCAATGGATAAGAGAAAAACATAGAAACTTGAACCTCTCTCATAAATCATTTTCAAGTAGAAAATTCCTATAATCACATATCCAAAATGATAGATAACTCTGGACGATCCATTGAAGGGCGTGGAAATCTTTGTAAGGAGGAAACACAATATTGTGGTTCTTTACTATCTAATCTTGAACAATTCTCTATTGAATCTAGAATGAGGGTCATCTCAAACATTCCTAACTTAATTTCAAAGGATAATAACTCTAAGATCCATGTTCCTATTTTAGAATAAGAACTCTTTTCAATTGTCTTTTCACTGAAGAAAGGTAAGGTTATAGGCCCTGATGGATTTGCAACAAATTTCTTTCATTTCAAATGGGATATAGTCAAAGAGGATCTTATATTATCATTTGAGAAGTCCAAAACAATGATTGCAATGCTAAAAGTTGTGAATTCTACGTTCTAACTCTTACTCCCAATAAGACATCAACCCTTACGTTTGAACACTTCATACCTATTTCATTATGCAATACCTTCTATAAAATTATCTCAAATATCATGGCATTGAGACTCAATCCTTTCCTTCAAGAGATCATTTCAACATAATAAGGTGGATTTTTGGTAGGAATACAAATTTTAGATTACCTAGTTAAGTGTAAGAAGTCATTCAATCTCTAAAAACACTAAAGAATGCCATAATGTTACTTAAAATGGATTTAGTAAAGGCCTATGATCGAGTTAGTTGAAGTTTTTTGAAGGATCTCCTAAGAAAATATGGATTCTCCAAAGAATGGATCAGATGGGTAATAAGTTGAGTTACCACTACATCATTTGTTGTGTTACTTAATGGAGGGCCCTCTTCCTTCTTCTAATTCTTCAAAGGGCATAAGTAGGGGTGTAATTTATCTCCCTTTGTCCATATAAATTTTATTGAGGCCTTGGGAAGGTATATTTTTGTAGCCAATAGGACTGGGGTCATCAAAGGAATCAAAGTGGCTTCAAGCCTTCCAGTAATCATCACTCACATTTCTTAGGTGATATAGTGCTAATGGGAGAGGCTACATTCAAAGAGGCAAAAATCTTAAAAAAACTACTAAATGACTTCGAGGAAGTTGTTGGACTCCTGTTTTGTCACATTTTAATGCCTTTTTTTCCCATCTCTATCCTATCTGTATATCTAAATTTGACTGTGGTTTCATGGTTTCAAGCTTAAACCCCTCAACAAGCATTCAAAGATGATGGTTGTTTATTTTTTATATTTCCTTAGTTCTTGATAAATTAAATGAGGTTTTAAGCTAATGTTTACTAATGATGAAATTGTCTAGTTCAGTTCCTGTACCTACAATGTAGTTCCAATACTTAAGTTTGTAGGTTTTCATATATGCGTGTGCCTAGGTGGAAACTGAGCACATGGGTTTTGTAGATCTGGTCCCCAACATGGTTTGTGTCCCTTAGTTCGTTCTTAGGTCACACATGGCGATGTATAGCTATGATCAAGGGTTTCTTATTAAAAAACATATTGGATTAGCAGTAGTCAACTTTCAGAGAGATTTATGAGCAAGCGAAGAAGAATCTAACAATTCTAGAACATGGGTTTTGTGCAGGATGGTCTCCAACAAGTCAATGTAGAAGAATTAATGAAATATGGCACAATTAGGGAGTTATTGAAGTTTTCCTAATCCGGGTTTGTCTGATGTATGAAGGATGATGCATGTTGTAACTCTGTTCCAATATCGATTAATACAAGTTTCAATTCCTGTCTACAATGTTCTTTTAACCTCCTTACAATAATTTTTTCAATCTTGCTATTGGTTGGAAAAGGCCCACAAATATGGGACACAATGCCTGTGTATATTTTTGTTAGATTAGTTTTGAATGTTACAACACTAGTTAACTTCATTAACTTGTGTTTGATTTCTTATGTTCCATCCACGATTCCACAATTTCAATAAGCTTTTAATTCGTGAATGATTCATAATAATTAATTGTGTGCTCCTCATTATAGTTTATGGTATTGGAATTGGTAGCTCACTTCAACTCCAAAGATAACTAGTAACATCATTTTCACTTTCTCAGTGGTAAGTGTTTATAGTTTATGGTTTGTTATTTCATTGAAATCATAGCTTAGCTCTTTAATCAATTCAAGTTATAAAGTTCTATTCACAATTGTAATTGCACAGTCCTGTATGGGTCGATTCAATCACTAATAAGAAGACATGAAAAGCTTGAGGTAAAGAAGTGTATTGTACCTTGTCTGTGAGGATTGATCCCAAGGGATTGGCAATCATTCTTTGAAGTTTTCCTTATTGTTCCAAATAACTAGCTAACATTGTGCAATGAATGACAACTAAGTCACATATGTGCATAGACAACTTGTCTGGACATAAAAAGTGTGTTGGGTTGTTATATTCTTTGTTGTGAAAGTCTAGTCGAGGTGGATTGACTGGCAAAGAAAATCGAAGGTCAAAGTGTTCAACTAGGTAAAGTCGAAGTCGAGATGCTCGACAATAAGTCGAAGAGGCCGACCAAAGATTCATGAGATTCATGAGATTTGTAGCCAATGATTTGTGTGGATGTATAACAATTTTTTGGGTGCCTTTATTTAGTTTTTTTCCTACTATAAATCCTATAAATAAGGCATCTTGTAATGTAGTAAAAGACAATATTTAGTTAATCTTTAGAGAAATCATTTTAGAGGTTGTTGGCCATGTATATGTAAGTTGAGTTGGCTACAGGGTTGTTCTAGTGTAAAGCAAGAAGGTATGATATCGATTGTGTCTTAGGCATAGACCAAGGTTAGTAATGTAACCTTTTGTTTTGAATGAATAAGACAACAAGAGAGAAAAAAACTTAAGGAATATTGGTTTTCTTGTTTGGGTTTCGAGGGTAAAATCTCTGTGTACTAAATGTTTGCTTTGTCATTTATTTTATATCCTAAATCTTTCTTCCTCTCTTCTGCTAGGTTTAATGAGAAAGTCTTTAATTTCCTCACATGTGGTATTAGAGCTTGGTTTAACAACCCTGGATCTGAGCTAAATCCAGGGCTCAATAAGAGTCATAAGTCATAGATCTTTAAAGATGTGCTTAAAGAATGGCGAGTATCTCGAGAATAGAGATCGAAAAATTCAATGGCCATAATTTTGAGCTTTGGAATCTTAAAATTGTAGATATCCTTGTAGATCGAGAACAATGGGCAATAGTCTGTCCGAGTACCATTCTGGTAGGAATGTCGAGGGAAGAATGGGCGATACTTAAGAGAAGGGAAAGGAGTATGATTCGACTTTGTCTTGGAAATTCGGTGCTACTGAATGTCTCAGGTGAAGATTCGACCAAGAAATTGTGGGACAAGTTGGGAAGCTTGTACCAGTCAAAATCCCTGGTAAATAAGCTATTCTTTAGAAAGAAATTGTATCTTCTGAAGGTTAGTGAGGACAATTCAGTGACTGAGCACTTAAACGTGTTTAATACCATAATAAGTCGGTTATCTTATGTATATATTAAAATCACCGAGGAGGAGAAATGTGTTAGCCTATTATGTTCTTTGCCAGACTCCTGGGATAACTTAGTCGTGGGTATAGTGAATAATTCAACCACACTATTGCTAGAAGACATGGTTGCATCTCTACTGTCAGAATAAATGAGAAGGAAGAACATGTAAGGATCGACCAAAAATGCATTAGTGGTGAGAGGTCGACCAATTGGCAGAAATAAAGGAAAATTCTCAATACAGGAATCGACGAGAAGCAGTCGACTGAGAGAAATACGACTCCAGATAAGGGAGGCGATGTGTTCCTAGTGTCAAATAGTACACATTCAGATCAATATGTTTGGTTGATCGACTCAGGAACATCCTATCATTTGACACCACATAGAGTATGGTTCCGTGAATATGAACAATATGAAGGAGGAGATGTGTTCTTGGGAGACAACTCGACAACCAAAATGGTGGAACGTGGAAGAGTCTGACAGATACTGTAGGATGGGAGGAGTAGAACCCTTCTAGGTGTACTACATATTATGGGTTTGGAAAGAAACCTAATATTTGTCAGCAATATGAGTGATGTAGGGGTGCACACTCTATTTCAAAAGGATACTTACAAGATGGTCAGAGGTGCGATAGTCTTAATGAAATGAGTTTGGATTGGAACCCTATACAAGTTATTGGGGAATTTCGACTCGACTAGATGCAACAACATCATTGTTCTTGAAGTTGACTCAACTTCAACTTGAATTGACTCAGGGTGAGTTGATTTAACTCGACTCGACAATTCTTTGTCAAATCAACTTGACCATGCTATGGCATGAGAGGATGGGATACATTGGAGAAAAAAGACTTCGAGCTATGCATAAAAAAAGTATGGTTGAATATTTTCCTGAATGTAATTTATAAGTTGAATTTTGTGAACATTGTATAGATGGAAAGAAAATTCGAGTGAGGTTCCCATGTGGAGCGACAAGGGCAAAGGGGATTCTAGAATTGGTTCATAGTGATGTGTTTGGCCCTATTTTAGTGCCTTCACTTGGTGGATCCCTGTATTATGTCTCCTTCATAGATTATTTTTACAACAATACATGGATATATTTCCTGAGGAAGAAATCAGATATTTTCGAGAAATTCAAAGAGTTTAAATCTCTTGTACAAAACCAGACAGTTAAGAAGATTAAGGTATTGAGAACTGACAATGGTGGTGAATAATGTGGAAAAAATTTGAGAAGTTCTGCTAGTAGTGTGGCATAGCACGCCAAAACACCACACGATATACCCCACAAAAAAATCGATTTGCTGAGAGAATGAAAAGAACATTGATGGACAAGGCAAGGAGCATGCTTAGTGGTGTTGGGCTCACACAAGAATTTTGGGCAGAGGAAATCAACACTGCAAAATATATGGGGAATATGTCTCCTTTGTCAGTGCTAGTTGACACGAATCCACATGAGGTATGGTCTGGTAAGAAGCCTTCGATTTCAAATATCAAAGTATTTGGCTGTGATGCATTTGTGCATGTTCCCAAGGAAAATAGGAGCAAGCTGGACAAGAAGACAATTAAGTGTATTTTCATTGGATACAAAGAAGGAATGAAAGGATACAAGCTTCGAGATCCTATATCAAGGAAGTTTGAGTATGAAGTAATGGTTCAAATAGAGAATAATCCAGAGAAGGTGTGGTTTGAACTAAGGAATGAGGAAGATGATTTAGATGAGTCGACTGAATCAAATGAAGAGGTGGAATAATTGACCCCAGTTGTAAGGAGGTCAAAACGAGTAAAAAAACTAGTCGAAAGGTATAGTCCACCCGACTTCCATTCTACATTTGTGTTAACTTCCACTGACGAAGAGATCAAGTCAGTCAGGGAGGCAATGAAATTGATAGAGGGTAGACTCTGGAAGGACTCCATGGTCTAAGAGATGGAATCCTTGCATAATAATGAGACATGGGATATAGTATAATAACCTAGTGGAAGAAATAATGTTGGTAGTAAGTGGGTACTCAAGAAGAAGATGAACATTGTAGGTCAATTCGATAAATTCAAATCTCGAATGGTAGCGAAAGGATATTCCCAAGTCAAAGGAGTCGACTTTGGTGAGATTTTTTCCCCTATTGTAAAATTAACTTCCATTAGAGTACTAATGTCTCTAGCTGTAACATTTGATATGGAAATAGAACAAATGGATGTGAAGACAATGTTCCTACATGGGGACTTAGAAGAAGAAATCTACATGAAACAACCTGAAGGATTTTCATTAAGGGGAAAGAAAGATTTGGTGTGTAAGTTGAAAAGATCCCTTTATGGTCTAAAGTAATAACCAAGGATATGGTACCAAAAGTTCGACACATACATCCTTAGTTTGGGATTTGTGAGAAGCAAAGATGATCACTACATATATTACAAAGAAGAAGGTTGGCATTTCATATATGTAGCATTGTATATCGATGCCATGTTACTCATAAAAAATAACATGGATGCAATAAGGGAGGTGTAACGAACTTCATTACGAGAATGGAGATCAAGAGAGATTGAGTAGCTAAAAAGCTCTGATTGAGCCAAAAGAAGTACATTGAAACAATTTTGAAATCTTTCAACATCCAGGATTGCAAACCTGTGAAGGTGCCAATTCCAGTGGGAGCAAGGATAACTGTTGAATATTGTCCAAAGACACACGAATAAATAGAGGACATGAAATGTGTTCCCTATGAAAGTATTGTTGGTAGTCTAATGTATGTGATGGTCTGCAGTCGACTAGACATTGCTCATGTAGCAAGTATTGAGCAGATACATGCTGACACCTGGAAAGGAGCATTGGACAACTGTCAAGAGAGAATTCAGGTATTTATGTGGCACAAAGGATTATGCTATATGCTACCAAGGAAAATCTTGAAGTGACAGTGAATTAAATGTACATGGCTTTTTCGAAGCCGACTGGGTTGGAGATGTAGATCGATGAAGGTCAACCAGTGGATATGTGTTCAAGATGTTCATGGAGAAATCAGTTGGATGAGTAAGCGACAATCCATCATAGCCTTGTCAACAACATAAGTTGAATACATGGTAGACACTCATGGAAGCAAAGAAGCAATATGGCTACACATGCTATGTTTAGAAATCGGGTTTGAGAAGAGATCTATGAAGATAAGTTGTGATAGTCAAAGCACAATATTTCTGGAAAAAAACCTAGTTTATCATTCCAAGACTAAGCATATTGATGTACAATACCATTTCATGAGAGACATGGTAGAAAGCAACAAGGTGTTGCTGGATAAAATAGAAACGCTGAAAAACATAATAAACTCTTTGACCAAGTCTATGAGTTTTGTGAAGTTCTCTTGGTGTAGAGAGGCAATGGGGATTGCTGCCCTAGGTCTGTGAAGAAAAGTTCAGGAATCTCCTGGTTTCAACAAAAAAGAAAACAAGTGGGAGAATCTTGGGTTGTTATATTCTTTGCAGTGAAAGTCTAGTCAAGGTGGATTGATTGACAGAGAAAGTCGAAGGTCGAAGTGTTCGACTAGGTAAAGTCGAAAGTGAGATACTCTACAAAAAGTAGAAGAGGCCGACCAACAAGAGGTCGGTAGGTGGTCGTGTGGCAATCGACTGAAGACCGAATGAAGGTCGACTGGTAAACTGACTTGGTAGTCGACTGTAACAAAATCTCGAGATTTGTGAGATGTGTAGCCAATGATTTGCGTGGATCTGTAACCATTTTTTGGGCACCTTTTTTTATGGTTTTTCCTATGGGAAAACCTATAAATAAGGCATTTTATAATGCAATAAAAGATAATGTTTAGTTAATCTTTAGAGAAATAATTTTAGAGGTTGTTGTTCATGTAGATGTAAGCCAAATTGGATACATGGTTGTTCTTGTGTAAAGCAAGAAGGTACAATGTCGATTTTCTCTTAGGTGTAGACCAATGTTAGGCATGTAACCTTTTGTTCTAAATGAATAATACAACAAGAGAGAAAAACACTCAAGGAATGTTGGTTTTCCCATGTGGGTTTCTAGGGTAAAATCTTTGTTTACATAATTATTGTTTTGTCATTTATTTTATAGCTTAAATATTTCTTCCTCTCTTCTACTAGGTTTAGCGTGGAAGTTTTTAATTTCCTCACAGAGTGCAGTGCCACCAAGTATTCATCACATTGAATATATTGATTGGGAGTTCAAGAGCTAAGACTAATTGTTCATAAGCTTTATCTTTGAATTAATAAATCCAACATTAGATCAGTAGCATACAAATAATAAATTGATATTTTTAGGTTGACTGATTCAAAGGAATGGTTCGAAGTAAATCTTATTGTTATATATAATACTCTATTTTCATTTTATTTTGCACAATACATGAGATTCTTTCTATCAAATATAACCTTAGATAGATCATGAACATTTTGATCGATAAGTGAAATATTGCATCTCAAAACTTGGAAGGATATTTAACAAAAGAATTAGCCATTTAATCTTGTATTTAAGTTATTTACCAACACTTGAATATTTTGTGTGTGAACAGCTTAAAAATCCATTGAATGAGAATTAATAATGGAATAGATCATAGACATGTTCATGCGTAGATCAATGAGCTAGACATGACATGCATAGCCATAGAATTCTGCTCATGCTTAATAATAGTCTTGTGGATAAAGTGAAGTTGTTTAAGATTTCTTTCTTGTTAGTTTCTTTATCCTTTGATGAATGGTTGGATTGTAGTGTGGTTTACTTGTCGTATGGATTGTAGTGTGGTTTACCTACACATACTGTGTATACAACTCATAAGTTTACAAGCCAGAATTATAAGTAAAGGGTGTATTGAAGTAACAGTTAATTAACCCAACATTTTTGGCATCATTGTCGGGGAGATATTAAAAGGTAAATGATATAAGGATAGTTTTGTTAGTATGTTGTTTCTATTTGTTTTTTTCACTACATTGTAGATTTGGTGGAGGACAAGATGGTAAGACGCAAATGCATCCTCACTCTAAATTTCTACAAGGGTTCTATCCCACCGCGTTCACTTTGGCGAGTCTATCCAAACCCTTCTCTGTCATGTAGTTGACTAATGGTTAGGTTTTCTTTGAAATATGTGCTTTCATTTATGATTTCATTTCTTTTCCTTACTCTAAGGTGCTATAAGAGCCCCCATACTACTAATCCATTTATGAGCAGGAGTTCTAGGCTAGCAGAAAGAACTTGAAAATGTTCAAGAATTTGTTGGGAGGACTCATCACTACAAGGAATTTCTCAAACCCTTGTCCAAAATTCAAAATTGTCATGAGGGAGGAGTTTTCATCTCGAGAAGTAGAAGAAATCCATAAGCCCAATCCAGAAGAAGAGCACCTAGAAGTCTTTCTTAATCATTCATGCAAGCATATAGAAGACTCATGGGTAGCACTAGATGGAGAGCATGCACTAGAGCCAAAGATCGAAAAATTTCATGTATGTTTGTGACCGGATCCCTTGTGCATCCAGGAGTTTCATGAGAGATTTTCCGATGAAATTTATGGCTGGAAACCAAAGAGGGTCGAGGAGACAAAGACTATATTGAAGCTTGGTTCCAAACAATCATCATGCCACCATACTACTCCATTGTTCGACATTTCTTGGCACCATCTTTTCTATAACAATTATCCTCTCATATCCCGATAATCATGGAGGTATACTTTTCAAATTTGGATATGATTTTAACAGAGATATTGTTGTGTAAATAAATGCATTGGAGATGCTCCTACACTTGAGGAAATGTTTTGTTTTCCAAGTAAAGTAGGGTAGTGTAAATAAATAAATAAAATAGTAAAGAGAAAAAAAAGTTCAATTGTGAAAACCAGTTTACTGGCACAACTGGACATTATGCATTCTACCAAGACTCACAAAAAAATTATGCATTCTATTGTTGGTTCTACCTTCTACTCTTCAAATCATTTTGTTTTCTTGTATTAGCTAATGGGGGATTCATTAAGGCCCTCCTTCTAATAAAATTTTCCCCATCAATTCCAACACCTTATCTGGTCAGAGTTAGAGAATTTTTATGGTACCTAGAGACTTGTGTACATTAATGACATGTTATCTTGCTGAAAGTAGTGGGGATTCCTCAATGCTCCTTGTTTTTAATATCTTGCAGGTGACTCGACCTCGACTCATCTATTCATAATTCGCAAGATGTACCAAGGCACCTCAACTCTCATCATACATATTGGAAAAATTATGACGTCTTATTTGCGACGTTATGGACAAAATTGGCCATACTGTCAAAAAATAGAGGAAATTTTAATTTTTGTTCTCCATACTGCCCGATAACGTCGCTCTTGCGACATACTACTAAAAATGTCTCTCTTGCGACAAAGTTCAGAGGATGTCTCTCTTGTGATGACGTCAAAGATTCATCTCACTTGTGACGTTGGTCAAATATTCGTCACACTTGTGACGTTGTGGACACTATGTTTTCCCCACCCCAATGGTCACCTAGTATTTGACCAAGTCAAGTTTGACTTGGTCAACTATCGTCGGAATTGTGACGTTATAAAATCTATAAATATGTTTCATTTTACAGATGTTGCGACAAATTTGCTATAATAATGAAAATTCAAAAAGGGTATAAGCCGGTCTTCTTGGCGAACAAAAAACAAGTATTTTTTTTTTCCAGTATATGTCTGTGGGGAAGAATGTCATAAAACATTAGAGGTGGAAAAAAATTAAAGAGGGTGAAAAGGGTGACGGTAAATGTTATTTCCCTTGCAAAAATTGTTGTACTAGATGTCCCAAGAGAGTTTTGATAGCAACAACTAAAAAACATTGTAGAAAATATGGGCACATGGATGGGGGATCAATTGAATATCGTCCCATGGTAATTAGCTATATATATATACATATATTCATTATCTGTTTTAATATTTACTGTATTCTCAAACTTTTATATTGTTTTATACATGCACTAATTTTTCATGATTGTTTGTAATTATAAAGTTAGATTTGCCCCCTAACTCTCTGCAAAATGCACTAAGTAGTAGCATAAATGATGTACAAGATGAAGAACTTGAAGCAGATAATGACGATCAAGTTAATGATCCGATGGAAGTAGATGACAATAATAACATAGTTCAAGATGATGGGACAAATCAAATGATCCAAGACTTATTCGGTCATCCAGATGAGGATCATGGGGACAATAATGATGGTATTTATGATGAACCTCTGATTGAAAAGGCAAATAAATGACTTTTTGAAAAGGCAAATAAATGACTTTATAAAGGGTCAAGAGCAAATATTCCACTACATTGTTGCTGGTGAACTTAAAGGTTACGAATCATTTGTCAAACACTTGTATGACACAGATCCTAAGGTATATAATATGTTTCATCACATCTACATAAAGATTGACTTTTCCCCATTTTTTTAGTGTTAATTAATGTGTAAAATAAAAATGCAATATTCACAATTACTATTCTTTACATTAACTATTTATTTTTTATGTTTTAGATTGTTAGGTGAATTTTTGTTATCCTCGTCAAACATTTTACCTCGCACATATCGAGATTTACATGCCATTATGAAATACATTGGAATGGAGTATCAAAGTATAGTTGCATTTCCTGATAATCATATTATATATTATGGGCAACATGCATCAAAAACAAAATTCCCGGTATGTGGTATGAGTAGATATCGAACCGATCAAGTAACAAAAATGGTCCCTCGAAAGGTTCTTCGACATATTTCGATAATTCCACGTTTGCAACGACTATTCAGGTGCCAAAGCATAACATCGTTTATGGATTACCATGCATGAAAGAGAATTGAAGATGGCGTTCTTCAAATGCCTGCAAATGGTTATGTATTTAAGGAAATTGCTGCAAAATGGCCATAATTTACAGATGAACCTCGTAATGTCAGGCTTTCATTGGCAACTGACGGTGTTAATCCATTTGGATATCTTCGATCTGTTTACTCGGTGTGGCCTAATTTTTTTTATCAACAATAACATTCCTCCTTGGATGTCAATAAAGAGAGAGAACATAATGTTGACAATGATTATTCCAGGTATTTGCTTACATTAATTTTTCGAATGTGAATTTTTCATTTTTCTCTGTTTTTGCATAACATATTTTATTTATTTATATACGTATATATACATACCATGGTAGTAATTTCGTGTAATTTCAAACAATTAGGTAAGTACCAAGTTAAAGATATGAATGTGTATATCGAGCCTCTTATTGACCAGCTACTAAAGTTATGGGAGGGCATCACTATGTATGACATTTGTAAACCAATTGGGTAGAAGAGATTTCAATGCCGTGGAATACTTTTATGGACAATTCATGATGCCCCAAGACTAACACATTTTTGTGGTATGTAACATTCCATATTGCACGCTTGAATAATATATAATTAATTGAATATATCATGCATGTTGTTTAAATAATCATTTAGTATATTAATAATTCACATTAATCCGTCTGTTGCAGGTCTTCAAACAAAGGGTAAATTTGCATGTCTAGTTTATGGTCCTAAGATGAAATCTCGTCGGTCAAATTTTTTAGGAAAGGAGGTGTTTGATGAGTATAGCCACTTCCTCTCTAAGAACCATACGTATCGTACTATTGAAAAAGATCTTTTCAATGGGAAACAAGAGACTGGATTAAAACGACAAAGAATGACACCTCGCCTATGGAAGTTGGCATATGACAGAATTAATCCTTGAGGTACGCATTTTGTTTATGTATCGTAAATGGAATCATGTTTTTATTCAATTTATTTTATCGCATTTGATAAATAGTGTTCTGATTTTTTTTTATGCTTCATCAATGTCGTCGTTGTGAAGGTAGTAATAATGGGCTTCCACGAGGAATGAAATTTTATCCCACTTAGTTCATGAGGTTCACTTACTATGAGGACCTAAAAATACTTCATTTATTTGATATAATGCATATCGGGAAGAATGCGACAGAAACGTTATGGCGAATCATAAATGGCAGGAGGGATAAAGAAAAAGTTGTCAAAATTTGTAATGACATTCAAGAAGCCAATCATGCAATGCAAAGTGTGATCCAATCAAATAATGATGGAGACCAAAATAACCTTTCATGTCTATTAACAGAGCAACAAAGGAATGGTGTAAAAGAGGTCATTCAAAAAATTAAATTTCCCACATGTTTTTGTTCAAACATAAAGAATATCTTAACGAAGAAAGGTGAATTTGATGGGGTAAAAACACACGATTGACATACCTTCATTAAGGTAATTAATAATTTTTGTATTCATATTTATGTATTAGTCGTATACATTTTTTGAGTTTTTTTTTTTTTTAGTTTTGAACAAGTAACAATTTGTTTTTATTGTTACGGTATGTTGTATCTCTATCTCTCCCAAACGACTTTGACAACAACGTCAAACAAGTTATATATGATCTTGGAAAATACATGAGGTAAGTAGCTACAATATATATGCAAAAAAAAATTCAATTGTTTCTTGTACTTAATGACATGTGTTTTACTTGTAATGTAATATGTATTATGTTTTGTTGAAACATGTTATTTTCTTGCGTCATGATCTGTAGATGGTTGTCATTGAAATAAATCCATGAAGATGATATAAAGTATTGGAAGAGAGAAATTCCTTGGCTAATGTGTGAAATGAAGAAGTATCCACCTCCAACATTTTTCAATGCACAAGAAATCTACCTCATACACCAAGTTGAGGAGATTGAAATGTGTGGACCTGTACACACAAGGTCAATGTGGATGGTGGAGAGGCACTTGAAATCATTAAAGGCTTTGGTTAGACAAAGAGCACATCCTGAGGGTTTTATGTTGGAGGGATATATGGTATATGAATCCATGGTGTATATTAGTCAATATCCTCCTAAATTAGCAGTGCAAGCTATGCATGCAGTGGATTGCATTTGGGATGTGAACTCCATCAAAAAGTTTGAAAGGGAGCAGCTGTTGGGGAAAGGTACAATGAAGAAAGTGAGAGGTAATTAAATTGTGGATATTTTTAATAAATATAAATGTTCATTTTTGTGTATATGATCATAGTCATTTAATATTTATTATTTAATCATTTATTAATATTTACCATGGTTATAACTAATATTTAATATTGGTGAATTGTGATTTTTTGATCGGTTAGTTGCTCAAGATTTAGATGCACTAAATTTATACATTGCAAACAATCTTGATTGGATGAAGGTATGGATTGATAGATGCAAACAACATCATGGCGGTAGGTTATCATGGAAAGAACTGTCTGAATTGGTTAGAGAAGCTCTTCGTAATGGAGATTTCGATGTTACGCAGAGGGAAATAGATTTAGCATATTGTTTGAAAGATGGAAAGGCAAGCAAATTCACCCATTTTATTCAGTTATTTTATATTATATTAATGTGACTCTAGGTGTGTTTTTTTCACATTATACTTTCCAAGTTATATAAATTTGTTTATTATTAATTAACAATGCATCTTTTACATGTCTGGCATATTGCAGTTGAAACACCACAAGGTTATGTGGTGCAATGATCGTAAATTTCGTATCAAAAAATTGGATGAAACCAAAAGAACTTCTGATAGTGGGATAACTGCAGTATTCTAGGTCACTAATGTTTCCTCTAGGAGTGAAAGATGTCCTCGAGAATATGAAAATAGATACTTTGGGTTTTTGAGTGATATAATTGAGAGTGACTTTAATTCCTTCAAATTAGCTTTGTTCGATGTTAAATGGTATATGTTACGAATGCATGAACATGATGAGGAAAGAACTATTATTCGACATGCCAATGGATTTTCTATGATTAAAATAACGGTTTTTGAAAAAGCAAATGACTGCTATGTTTTTCCAAGTCAATGTGAACACGTATTTTACTCAAAGGTTCCGGGTAAGAGGGATTGGTCATTTGTTGTTAGATATGATCCAAGAGAAAGGCCAGTAAAGTATACTATAGATGAAGAAGATGATATTGAATAAGAAGATGATGTAGAGCTAGAGCAAGAAGAATATGGGTTGACATATGAAGAAGACAAAGAAGATGAACCAGGCGTAGGAGACAATGTGCTAGTTCTTGATGATGATATCGATGAAGATATGCTCAAAAATGACATTGATGATGATGATGATATCATCAATCCTTTCAACATTGTTTCTGAACCAGATGTTGATACATATGTCAAGTTGGATGATCAAGAAGAAGATACATAAGAAGAATGATACAAATGTGGCATTGGTCGATGAGGTACATAACTAGATATTTTAATTTGTATGAATTATTCTCTTTAAATAATTTGTTATGTGGGTTAATTACATGTTTTTAAGTTTTATTTCATTTTTTGTTTTGGTAGTTTCTATGCATGATTACTATGTTAATTTTGTTTATTTTCTATTTTATAGATTAGGTATTGGGGAACTGATAGCGATGTGAGGGGGGGAGGGGCCATATGAGCTTTCACCTTCATGTGATCGGCCTTGTTTAGTAGAGAATAAATTATTCTCGAAACCAAGAGAAGTTCATTCATTCATCTTTATACTCAAAGATCACTCACAAACCCACTCTATATATTGACGCATATCGTCCTTGTTTTGTTTTAATTTTCTCAGTCAAATTTGAAAGGAAACAACTATTAAAACACATTGTACTAGGGCTAGAGTACATGATGGGAAACAATGACCTGTGAATGAGGCCAACATTGAAATTTTTTCAAAATGTTTCTGTATGGACTGAAATTTGACATGGATAGTCTGTTCACATGCCTTGATGATATGGTAGGGTTTCCAAACTCAAAGATCACTCACACACCCACTCTTTATATTCATCGTCTATGTCATTAAAAACCAACATCATGCCAATTATGCCCATGATTTTGGTCATGGCGAGAAGAAGGAGATAGATGAGATTTCATATTTAAATAATGATTTCGTACTAATATTCTTTATGGAGCAAAAGAGTACTTAGATGAGAGAAAAAAACAAAGACATAAAATAACTTGAAGCTTGTGCAATTAATCAAGTACTTCTTTATCAACGATATTGCTTGCCCTTGCAGTACTAGTAGATGAGGGGATGTGTATCTCGGTCGTATTTTAAAGGAAACAACTAAAAGACATTGTACTAGGGCTAGATCAGTACATGAAGGGAAACAATAACCTGTGAATGCGGCCGACGTTGAAATTATTTCAAAATGTTTCTATATGCACTGAAATTTGACATGGATAGACTGTTCGCATCGCCTTGACGATATGGAAGGGTTTCCAGACTCAAAGATCACTCACAGATCGACTCTATATATCGACACATCTCGTCCTCATTTCGTTTTAATTTTCTCGGTCGAATTTTAAAGGAAACAACTATTAAAAGACATTGTACTAGGGCTAGAGTACATGATGGGAAACAATGACTTGTGAATGGGGCCCGTTATCACTCAGTTTGTAGTTTAGGTCAAGTAGCTTGGAAGGTAGGGACCAAACTGGCATAACAGGAGCTTCCCCACCCACTGTCACCTCGATGGGGGGCTCTTTCTATTAAGGGTGGCTAATCCCAAGGGAGACGTCCCTAGTAATCTGGGGTTCTGAAAGGTCTTAAGGTTTAAATGATCAAGATGAGGGTTTCCTTTCACAGATTACTGCCAAGAGAGATAGTCAAAATAAGGTATTCCACTGAAAAGGGCACATGTTTGCGAGACAAGGCAAATAAAACTAAAATGTGCAAGCAATGGTTAGTACTTCAATTGCTAATGACTATCTTCAATATATATATATATATATATATATATATATATATATATATGAGCAATGATAAATATAATTATTGATGAAGTCAATGATTACAAATAAAGACAATGGCATATAATATTACTTCTTCAATAAATACAAAATGATGCTTGCATTCAATGTATAAAATCAATCCTTATGTTCTCACAATGCATTAAATATGCTCATAAATAAATATTGTTGCTGCTGCGTCACTATGCTACAAAGGTGACGTCAGCCCTAGTTTTAGGTTAGTTTGAGAGGCAAGGCAGTGGACGTTTTGCAAGCTAAACCAATGAAAATATTCTACACATCAATGCCAATTGCTAGGTGACAAGGCCACAACGTTTCAAGCCAAACAAGAGATCAAATAGGCATGACATCACTAGCTAGTTAGGGTTAGTAAAGTCGCTAGGGTTAGTTAGGGTTTCAATTTAAGAGAATTTT
>ML780284.1:362847-378017 GCA_009831015.1 Picea engelmannii
CATGTCTAGGACCTGTGGGCCTCGAGACATGATCTCCTAGTTATCCCTAGATATCGGGGATAACAGGGCCACCATTGAAATTCTTTCAAAATGTTTCTGTATGCACTAAAATTTGACATGGATAGACTGTTCGCATTGCCTTGACAATATGGAAGTGTTTCCAGACTCAAAGATCACTGACATACCCACTCTATATATCGATGCATCTCGTCCTCGTTTCATTTTGATTTTCTCGGTCGAATTTTAAAGGAAACAACTATTAAAAGACATTGTACTAGGGCTAAAGTACATGATGGGCAACAATGACATGTGAATGGGGACAATGTTGAAATTTTTTCAAAATGTTTCTATATGCACCGAAATTTGACAAGGATAGTATGTTCACATGCCTTGACGATATGGGAGGTTTTCTAGACTCAAAGATCACACACACACCCACTCTTTATATTCATCGTCTGTGTCATTCAAAACCAACATCATGCCAATTAGGCCCATGATTTTGGTCGTGGCGAGAAGAAGGAGATAGATGAGATTTCGTATTTAAATAATGATTTCGTACTAATATTCTTTATGGAGCAAAAGAGTACTTAGATGAGAGCAAAAAACAAAGACATACAATAACTTGAAGCTTATGCGATTAATCAAGTACTTCTTTATCAACGTTATTGCATTCCCTTGCAATACTAATAGACGATGGGATGTGCATCTCGGTCGTATTTTAAAGGAAACAACTAAAAGACATTGTACTAGGGCTAGATCAGTACATGATGGGAAACAATAACTTGTGAATGGGGCCAACATTTAAATTCTTACAAAAATTTTCTGTATGCACTAAAATTTGACATGGATAGACTGTTCGCATTGCCTTGATGATATGGAAGGGTTTCCAGACTCAAAGATCACTCACAAACCGACTCTATATATCGTCTCATCTCGTCCTCATTTCGTTTTAATTTTCTCGGTTGAATTTTAAAGGAAAAAAAAAGACATTGTACTAAAGCTAGAGTACATGATGGGCAACATTGACCTGTGAATGGGGCCAACGCTAAAAAAATTTCAAAATGTTTTTGTATGCACTAAAATTTGACATGGATAGTCTGTTCACATGCCTTGAATATATGGGAGGGTTTCCATACTCAAATATCACTCGCACACCCACTCTTTATATTCATTGTTTGTGTCATTCAAAACCAACATCATGCCAGTTAGACCCATGATTTTGGTCATAGTGAGAAGAAGGAGATAGATGATATTTTGTATTTAAATAATGATTTCTTACTAATATTCTTTATGAAGCAAAAGAGTACTTATATGAGAGCGAAAAACAAGGACACAAAATAACTTTAAGTTTGTGTGATTAATCAAGTACTTCTTTATCAACGTTATTGCATGCCCTTGCAGTACTAGTAGACGAGGGGATGTGCATCTCGGTCGCATTTTAAATGAAACAACTAAAATACATTTTACTAGGGCTAGATCAATACATGATGGGCAACACCTGCGAATGGTGCCAACATTGAAATTCTTTCAAAATGTTTTTGTATGCACTGAAATTTTCCATGGATAGACTCTTCACATTGTCTTGACGATATGGAAGTGTTTCTAGACTCAAATATCACTCACATACCCACTCTCTATATCATCTCATCTCGTCCTCGTTTAGTTGTAATTTTCGCGTTCGAAATTTAAAGGAAACAACTATTAAAAGACATTGTACTAGGGCTAGAGTACATGATGACCAACATTGACATGTGAATGGGGCCAACGTTGAAATTTTTTCAAAATGTTTCTATATGCACCGAAACTTTACATGGATAGTCTGTTCACATGCCTTGATGATATGGGAGGGTTTCTAGACTCAAATATCACTCACACACCCACTCTTTATATTCATCGTCTGTGTCGTTCAAAACCAACATCATGCCAATTAAGCCCATGATTTTGGTCGTGGCAAGAAGAAGGAGATAGATGAGATTTTGTATTTAAATAATGATTTCGTACTAATATTCTTTATGGAGCAAAAGAATACTTATATGAGAGAAAAAAACAAAGACATAAAATAACTTAAAGCTTGTGTGATTAATCAAGTACTTCTTTATCAACGTTATTGCATGCCCTTGCAGTAGTAGTAGATGAGGGGACGTGCATATCGATCGTATTTTAAAGGAAACAGATAAAAGACATTGTAATAGGGCTAGATCAGTACATGATGGGCAACAATAACGTGTGAATGGGGCCTACGTTGAAATTCTTTCAAAAATTTTCTGTGTGCACTAGAATTTGACATGGATAGACTGTTCACATTGCCTTAACAATATGGAAGGGTTTCCAGACTCAAATATCATTCACAGACCGAATCTATATATCATCTCATCTCGTCCTCATTTCTTTTTAATTTTCTCGGTCGAATTTTAAAGGAAACAACTATTACAAGACATTGTACTAAAGCTAGAGTACATGATGGGCAACATTGACCTGTGAATGGGACCAACTTTGAAATGTTTTCAAATATTTCTGTATGCACCTAAATTTGACATGGATAGTCTATTCACATGCCTTGACGATATGGGAGGGTTTCCATACTCAAATATCACTCGCACACCCACTCTTTATATTCATCATCTGTGTCATTCAAAACCAACATCATGCCAATTAGGCCCATGCTTTTGGTCGTGGCGAGAAGAGGGAGATAGACAATATTTCGTATTTAAATAATGATTTCCTACTAATATTCTTTATGGAGCAAAAGAGTACTTATATGAGAGAAAAAAACAAAGACATAAAATAACTTGAAGCTTGTGCGATTGATCAAGTACTTCTTTATCAATGTTATTGCATGCCCTTGCAATACTAGTAGACGAGGGGACGTGCATCACGGTCGTATTTGAAAGGAAACAAATAAAATACATTGTACTAGGGCTAGATCATTACATGATGGGAAACAATAACCTGTGAATTGGGCCAACGTTGAAATTCTTTCAAAATGTTTCTGTATGCACTGAAATTTGACATGGATATATTGTTCGCATTGCCTTGACGATATGGAAGGGTTTCCAGACTCAAAGATCACTTACATACCCACTATATATATCGTCTCAACTCGTCTTCATTTCGTTTTATTTTTCTTAGTTGAACTTTAAAGGAAACAACTCTTAAAAGACATTGTACTATGGATAGAGTACATGATGGGAAACATTGACCTGTGAATGGGGACAACATTGAAATTTTTTCAAAATGTTTCTGTATGCACCGAAATTTGACATGGACAGTCTGTTCACATGCCTTGACGATATGGGAGGGTTTCAAAACTAAAATATCACTCACACACCCACTCTTTATATTAATCGTCTGTGTCATTCAAAACCAACATCATGCCAATTAGGCCCATGATTTTGGTCGTGGCGAGAAGAAGGAGATAGATGGGATTTCGTATTTAAATAATGATTTCATACTAATATTATTTATGGAGCAAAAGAGTACTTAGATGAGAGACAAAAACAAAGAAATGAAATAACTTGAAGCTTGTGCAATTAATCAAGTACTTCTTTATCAATGTTATTACATGCCCTTGCAGTACTAGTAGATGAGGGGACGTGCATCTTGGTCGTATTTTAAAGGAAACAACTAAAATACATTGTACTAGGGCTAGATTAGTACATGAGGGGCAATAGTAACCTGTGAATGGGGCCAACGTTGAAATTCTTTCAAAATATTTTTGTATGCAATGAAATTTGACATGGATAGACTATTCGCATTGCCTTGATGATATGGAAGGGTTTCCAGACTCAAAGATCACTCACAGACCCACTCTATATATCGTCTCATCTCTTCCTCATTTTGTTTTAATTTTAAAGGAAACAACTATTAAAAGACATTGCACTAGGGCTAGAGTACATGATGGGTAACATTGACCTGTGAATGGGGCCAACTTTGAAATTTTTTCAAAATGTTTCTGTATGCACCGAAATTTGACATGGATAGTTTGTTCACACGCCTTGACGACATGGGAGGGTTTCCAGACTCAAATATGACTCACACACCACTCTTTATATTCATCATCTGTGTCATTCAAAACCAACATCATGCTACTTAGGCCCATGATTTTGGTCATGGAGAGAAGAAGGAGATAGATGAGATTTCATATTTAAATAATGATTTCGTACTAATATTCTTTATGGAGCAAAAGAGTACTTAGACGAGAGAAAAAAACAAAGACATAAACTAACTTGAAGCTTGTGTGATTTATCAAGTACTTCTTTATCAATGTTATTGCATGCCCTTGCAGTACTAATAGATGAGGGGACGTGCATCTCGGTCATATTTTAAAGGAAACAACTAAAAGACATTGTACTAGGGCTAGATCAGTACATGATGGGCAACAATAACTCTTGAACGGGGCCAACGTTTAAATTCTTTCAAAATGTTTCTGTATGCACTAAAATTTGACATGGATAGACTGTTCACATTGCCTTGATGATATGGAAGGGTTTCCAGACTCAAAGATCACTCACAGACCCACTCAATATATCGTCTCATCTCATCCTTATTTCATTTTAATTTTCTTGGTCAAATTTTAAAGGAAACAATTATTAAAAAACATTGTACTAGGGCTAGAGTACATGATGGACAACCGTGACCTGTGAATGGGGCCAACTTTGAATTTTTATCAAAATGTTTTTGTATCCACCAAAATTTGACATGGATAGTCTGTTCACATGCCTTGACTATATGGGAGGGTTTCCAGACTCAAATATTACTCACACACCAACTCTTTATATTCATCGTCTGTGTTGCTCAAAACCAACATCATGCCAAGTAGGCCCATTATTTTGGTCGTGGCGAGAAGAAGGAGATAGATGAGATTTTGTATTTAAATAATGATTTCATACTAATATTATTTATGGAGCAAAAGGGTACTTATATGAAAGAAAAAAACAAAGACATAAAATAACTTGAATTTTGTGCGATTAATCAAGTAATTCTTTATCAACGTTATTGCATGCCCTTGCAGTACTAGTAGATGAGGGGACGTGCATCACTGTCTTATTTTAAAGGAAACAACTAAAATACATTGTACTAGGGTTAGATCAGTACATGATGAGAAATGTTAACCTATGAATGGGGCCAACGTTGAAATTATTTCAAAATGTTTCTGTATGCACTGAAATTTGACATGGATAGACTGTTCGCAATGCATTGACGATATGGAAGGGATTCCAGACTCAAAGATCACTCGCAGACCCACTCTATATACCGACGCATCTCATCCTCGTTTCATATTAATTTTGACGGTCGAATTTTAAAGGAAACAATTATTAAAAGACATTTTACTAGGGCCAGAGTACATGATGGGAAACAATATTGACCTGTGAATGGGGCCAACGTTGAAATTTTTTCAAAACATTTCTTTATGCACCAAAATTTGACATGGATAGTCTGTTTACATGCCTTGACAATATGGGAGGGTTTCGAGACTCAAAGATAACCCACACACCCACTCTTTATACCAATATAAGTTCATTCATTCATATTTATACTCAAATATCACTCACAGACTCACTCTATATATTGACCCATTTCGTCCTCTTTTTTTTTTGATAGAACTGTGACCCCTTCATATTATAAGTCAAATATAACCATGACCCCTTCATTTTATAAGTCAATTACATTTGAACTCAATCAAATATTGATGCTACATCTCCCTTCCTCCACTCCTTTTCACATAAGGGTCATCATTCAAAATATGATTTTTGATCAATGTATAGTGGATAAAGGGGCCTCATCTTAAATTATGTCCTTGTCTTCTTGGTGGAACTTTAGATATCCTACTATCATTCCACCAATGATTGAGTTGTGAGTATTTGATGGTAGATCATATGAATCAATAATAATTTTTCTTAATACCCCAATTGAGTTGGGTGGTAACATTGTTTTGATTGATGCAGTGGTTGTGATCACAATGCCAACAAAATCCAACTTGTTTGTTAGGAACAATTGTATGTACACTGTGAAAGTCGTAATGCCTTACTCTTTTTGTGATGCAATTTCCGCATGAAGGATTCATTATCACCATCAATCAATGCTCATATTATGATCCACAACCACATTTGACCAAAGATAATGTATCACCTTTAGTGGATCATACATAGTCTATCCCTACTATTTAGTTGGACAAACCTCCTTCACAATTGAATTATGTGGCCACTTCCACCATTTGTTTAATATAAAATCCCATAAAGAATGAACCTTTGACTCATTTTCATGACTTAGGCTCGAAGATTAAAACTGGACATTTATCCATAAGGGTAACAAAGCCAATTTCACCCCCCATGTGAAAAAGTGTCGGGTCCTACTTCTTCGACCATCATCTTTCCTAACGATGATAAATTCTTAGAGGCCATGACCTTTTTAGATAGTCCTTAGGATAACCTCCATAATGGCTCTCCTATTGAATTTCACCCTAGGTCTATCTACTCCACTATCATTCCCTTATACTCCATCCCTTTGGAAATATTGATCATTTTGATTCATCTCTACAAACAACACCTCTAACTTGAAGAAGATACCTTGGATTAAATTTCCATGCTTTGTTCTTTGAATCAAGAATAATGGATGAATGCGTGTATTTACATATCTATAAATTGTTTCTGTATTGAAATGGTTAAGTTATGTGCATGCGTTTCTCTTCCTGTGAACTTATGCTTCTGATTAATTGTTGATGTGCTCTAACTTAGCCTTCAAGGTGCCTGGTGACATAAAATTGTAGGATGGTCGAGATAGAAAGTATTGGGTCAATCTAGCCCTGTCCATCTAATGAGACTATCCCCTTCAGACTCCTTGCTGTGCGACTGAGATATCCTACCCAAACCCTTAACAATTTCATAACAAAACTCAAGAAGGATAGCGAGATTTAATTCTCTAAAGGGAAGACCCTTTTGTCTGGAAGACGAACGAACAAGATCTATTCTGGAGAACCCATATGACCAAAACCTAGGAACCTTAGGCTAAGCCTATGGGATCTAAGTCCTTCTGGCTTCAGAGCTCTAGAAGTCTAGGACTTTGGAGTAATGTCGCCCCTCAAAGTCATAAATCGGTCGAAGGCGACTGAGAGTTATGGTTACCCGTAAGGTTGATCGACGTTAGGCAGTTCCCCAGGAGGTTAGGTGAACCTATATTACCAACTAAACCAGGATCCAAAACCCCAAAGGCGGGAGTCGCGAAGGACCGAGAACCATAGATCGAGGGATCCTTCAGGCCCTTTCCCAACCATCAATATATTGGAGACGCGTGGTGCTAGCCCCTTTCGGTTGGATATTGGGCACTTCGGGAGATGAGAGGAGTTTTCATCGGAATACTCCCGAATGCCGAATCCCCGAGGTAACTAGAGTCGTATATCTATAAACTTACATGGACGAATCTTGACCATGAGATCTGAGGAGTGTTAGAAGTCTATCAACCCAGGGTGACGTGGACCCCATCTTCAAATTCCACATGTCACTCAGATTTGTGTGTATCACGTACCCTATAGGACCATTGGAACGTAACACGTGTCACCTTGAACCCTCCTATGTGTCAGTTCCCGATACATGTCCACCTAGACAACGTGGTTTGTGAAGTGAATGGGACTTCGAGACTCCGGAGGATCTGGGATGTAGTATGATAGAGAGACCGAACAACCCGAAGGCCAGAGCCACGTGGTGAGCTTACGGGACTTCGGAAGTTCGGAACTCCAGGTGGTCTCATGCGTAGATAGAAAAATATGCGTGAAGTGTCAAATTCCTCCATAAATGATATAGGAGAAAGAGAGTAAATCCATTCATGGGATCATATGGTGGATGGTCTTCCGCCGTGGAGGAAGGAACTTGGAAATAACACATGTGAGGTGGATCCACGTGGGTGCCACGTGGCCCTCAACCAATGAACACCCAAAGAAATTCAGAGAGATATATTTGTCGGTTCTGGGCTCGATTTTGAGCATGGAGGCCATGGTTGGAAAAATATAGACGAGCAAAGTGTGGTAGATATCCCAAATGAAGGATTTGATCGCTTAAGGAGAACAAAATTTTGAGGCCCCATTCCTAGGAAAGCCACTCAGGGGTTGGGTGTGTTAAAAATTGGTTACAACACTTGGCCTGCTTGGGATCATGGATGAGTTGCACAAAAACCATATTTAAATAAATTTAAGGGTGATGCCCTAACTTACCTCTTTCCTAAAGAGTCTTGTTAAACCCTTACTGAAGAAAAGAATGAAATCTTTCTACTGTGTGTGTGAATTTAAGAAATATGAACTATGTGTTGTTCATGAACTAATAGTCTGTTAGCTAACAAGAAGTTTTTTGTCAACACTTAAGCGGTCAGTGAATCATGGGAAACTACAAGCATAAATGATGGTGAAATTCCATGAAGTGGGGGATGGCTCCAACAATAGAGATGAAGAATCTGACGAGAGGAGGGTAGTGGAGATCCCTATGGATATGGATGAAATTGTAAGGAGCGTCATGGCTAAATTACAAAGCTGCAACGCCAACAACGAGAGATTGATAAAAGAGAAAGAAAAACAAACGGAAATTAATCCAGTCTTGCTGTAGAGCTTATCCGACATACAGAGGGAGTTGCAACATGGACCCGCAGCCAGTCAGGTGGACATATGACATACAAAGAGAAGTCAAAGTCCACCCAAGATACAAAAACGTGGTCCCATAAGTGGCCACACTAGGAGGAGTACCTCGAGGAAGGTCCGACTTGGAGACACGAGACACTTAGTGGGAGAGTCCTCTGGAAAGGAAATTGGCAACTCCAAGGGATATTCTAGTAGCAAAACTAGCTCACCTTTTCATAAGAGAGGAAAGAAGCGAAAAAATTCCAAAAATCATAACCCTGAAGAGTTCAAGAAAGCCAAACCACCCTCTTTCAATGGAGATATTGAGAAAGGGGAAGAGGAAGAAGCTTGGCTTCTTGGTTTAAAGAAGTACTTCAGAGTCCATGATTACTCTGAAAACTTGAAGGCTCGAATAACCATATTCAACCTGAATGGAAAAGCTTCCATTTGGTGGGAATACCTTAAGAATGTGAAAGGAATCCATGAAGAGGACTTATCATGGAAACAGTTTGAGAAACACTTCAAGAAGAAGTATCTATCAGAGAAATACTTTGATGAGAATACTAAGGAGTTCTATGAAATCAAGCTGGGACAACTCATCATAGAGGAATATGCCAATAAATTCCTTGAGTTGCTAAGGTATGTACCCTACATAAAGGATGAAAAGGTAAAAGTGCAACGATCTATTAGTGGGTTACCTCAGACCTATCAGAAAAAGATTGAGTTTGACGAGCCAAAGACCTTAGAAGACACTATCTGGAAGGAAAGGTATTGTTATGAATAGTTTGGAAATAAGACAAAACCTCGCGAGGACTGGAAGAAAAAGAGTAGTTTGGGATCCAATAAGAAGGGGTTCAAATCCTCAAGATTTAATAACTATAGGAAGGAGTCTAGGATAATCCTTCCTACTAGAAGTGTATATAAAAAACATTTCCCCTCCCAAAGTGGAAATAAAACTTTTGGAGCTACCCCAAGAAAGACTGATAATCCAAATAAAGAACCCTTGAAATGTTGGGGTTGTGGAGAAGAAAATATACTAAGGGATTGCCCACACAGACAACAAAACAGTAGGAGAGTCTACAATATCCAAGAAGCCACCACAATTAATGATGTGGCCAGGAGCATGGCACATATTTATGCAGATTTGGATAATAAACAAGCCGACCACCAAGCTTCAGTGGTTGAGATGGAAGGTATGATCGCCAACCGTATAGTTTCTATTTTAATTGACCCTGGTTCTAATTTGAGTTATGTGGCCCCTTAGACGATTGATATTCGTAAACTGCAACCAATTAGACATGTTAAGCCATGGTTGTTACAAATATCCACTGGAACAAAAATAAAAGTAGTAGATGTCATACCAGCTTGCCGATTCATCATGGATGGATTGCCCACCCAAGCGACCCTTAACATACTTCCCCTAGGTTCTTATGACCCATTGATTAGTATGGACTGGTTAGCTTCTTATAAAACTAATTTGGACTGTTACCTTAAAACTTTAGAATGTGTAAATGAAGAAGGGAGAAAGAAAACCCTCCGAGGGATTCAAAAACATGTCTCAATGAGATGAATATCAACCCTTCAAATGAAAAAGTATTTCAGAAAGGGATGTCCTCTATATGCAATACATGTGTTGGAATCTATTGAAGATGAAAAACTAAACCTAGAGGACAAAACCATATTAAGAGAGTATAGAGACGTGTTTCCAAAAGAGGTACCATGTCTACCTCTGAGAAGAGACATTGACTTCTCCATAGAACTTGCACCAGGAGTAGTGCCAATGTCTAGGACACCCTATAGGATAAGTACACCCGAGCTAGTTGAGATCAAGCTACAACTAAAGGAAATGATGGATAAAGGCTACATCTGACCCAATGTGTCTCCATGGGGAGCACTAGTCTTGTTTGTGAAGAAGAAAGATGACACACTCCTATTGTGCATAGATTATAGACAACTCTATAAGACAACTATAAAGAACAAGTACCCCTTACCAATAATCGATGACTTGTTCGACCAATTAGGGGGTGCTTCCATTTTCTCAAAGTCTTACTTAAGGTCTAGATACCATCAAGTCCGAATCAAGGATGAAGACATCCACAAAAAAACCTTCACGAAAAGGTATGGTCACTATGAATTTGTGGTGGTGCCATTTGGATTAACCAATGGCCCCGACACTTTTATGTGCTTGATGAATAATGTACTCAACAAATTCCTAGATAGATTTGTATTTGTTTTCATTGAAGATATCTTAATCTACTCCAAGAACAGAGAGGACCATGAAGAACATATTAGGCTTGTACTTCAAGTAGTAAGAGAGCATCGACTCTACGCTAAGTTTAGCAAGTGTTACTTTTTCCAAAAGCAAGTCCATTACTTAGGCAATGTTATTTATAAAGGAGTGGCAATAGACCTTGACAAGATCAGATCAATTATGGAATGACCTACCCCAAAGGATGTATCTAATATCGGGTCCTTTATGGGCTTAACAGGTTACTATAGAAGGTTCATAAAAGGATTTTCCAAGATTGGTTGTCCAATCATTGCCCTTCAAAATAAGGGGGTCAAATTCACTTGGACATCAGGATGTGAAGAAAGGTTTCAAGCACTGAAATACCTTCTAACTCACGCACCCGTGCTGAATATTTGAAGCACCGAAGCATCAAATTCCTCCATAGCTGATATAGGAGAAAGAGAGTAAGTCTGGTCATGGGATCGGATGATGGATGGTCTTCCACCGTGCAGGAAGGAACTTGGAAATAACACGTGTGAGGTGGATCCACGTGGCCCTCAACCAATGAAATCCCAAATAACTTCAAAGAGATATATTTGTCGGTTCTGGGCTCAGTTTTGAGAATGGAGACTATGGTTGGAAAACTATGGATGAGAAGAGTGTGGTAGAGACCCCAAATGAAGGATTTGTTCACTTAAGGAGAACGAAATTTTGAGGCCCCATCCCTAGGAAAGCCACTCAGCGGCCGCGTGTGTTACACCTATATATCATTTTCTTAGCCATGTTTAGATGAGTAAGGTATATTCTTGAACTTTCATCTAAAATTAAGATTATTTCCCTTTGCATTGTTGCATTTAAATCTTATTCCACCTTAAAATTGTCCTAGGAATATTCCTATTGAACATTGGTACATTATTCCATCTTCTTCACTTGGAGACTTCCTATGATGGGTTACCCTAGAGTAGTACCATTTTTCCATTTGGCACCCATCCTAATAATATTTAGCACCAAGAGCCCATGTAGCTTGATTTTTCATATGGAGCTTCGTTCTCATATGTAATCTAGTTCTAACCATTTCCATGGGGGCTCCCACCCCTTCATTTTGTTTTTTTTGGCACATTATGTTTTTTACTCACTTCCATCTATTGCTTATTATTTTTTTTCATTTCTACGACAATTGCATCAAAACCATCGCCATTAAATGAGAGACATGCACTTGGGTGTCCATTGATTTTTGTGTATATGTCACCTTGCTTTGTTTTGATCATATGTTTCCTTGCATGGTTGAAAACCCATTTTATTTCAAAGTTAGTGTCCACCTCTTATCTATATCATTAGTTGATTCTTTCTTCATAAAATTATAAAATCCAAAAAAATCATTTAAAAAAAAAACCTAGGGAAATAAAGAAACTATTATGAATTAAGGACTTTTCCCAATTTGTTAAGTCCCCATGAGTCTTGTATAGGAAGGCATTGGTGTTACTTGACCAAACAATCTTCGTAATGTCACCCATTTGTGTCATTTCATCTAGTCATAATGGTCATTGAGTTTTGTTTACCTCAATGGTTTACTAAAACTGTGTTTTGAATCACCCATCATTGACTATAAAATATCATTCTCTTTTTTATATTATTTCTAACCTTTGTTGATTCATCTCCCCATGGTTTAAACTTTAATTTCAAAAGTAGTTGCTTCCCAAGTCAATATTTTCCTTATTGATCTGGGGGGAGTTTCATGTCACCTTTCTAGTGTTTGGCTTGTTCCCTCCAAATGATATTATGGATTACCAATTCATTAGTTATATTCTTACCTCATGTTGATTGAAGGGATTCATTAGTTATTTTTCCAATGAATCTACACCCAAGGAGAAGAGCTTTAGATCCATCTCATGCATATGCAAGGTATGATCAATTGATGTAATATTTTCTTTGACTTATGATAGAATCTCCCTTCTTTCCCCACTATATTTGTGTGTTTTTGGTTTAATGTTGATTTTCATGCTTTGGTCTCATTGAATCAATCAAATATCTCAAAAATGTTTCCATCTTGTTTTAGAAATATATATCTAGGGTTTTTCAATGGAAAAGTAGAGAAGGTGTTTTTTCTTGTCTTATGTGCAAATCACTTGGAGCTATTCCTCATCCTTATGGTCCTCTAGTTCAAATTTATGTTTAAATGATCCATTAAGGAGCACAAGTTTGTGGGTTTTCCTATTCACTTTTCTCTCTCAAATCCCTATATTAATTTCTTGTTTTCTTGGGTCGATAAGTAAACTTCATTTTCTTCTTGTATGTCACTAGCATATCAATCTAATAGTGGGGACTAGGTAGTACTCAAAGTACAAACACTCCCATCAACACGTGTGTAATGAGTGGAATTTTATTATGGCCATGTTAAAGTCCTTAGAGTTTGGCTCTTCTTTTTTAGTGTTGTTAAATCTTTATTTAATGATGTTTTTTTCTTGTCTCTCCATTAATAGATGTATGTATGAACACATAGGCATATTTCCATCCTTTAGATAGGGTTTTCCCTTGACCCTAACCCTATATGTGATTTTTGTAGAAGAACTAGGATAATTTTATATATTAAGGTGCTCCAAGGATTCATCAAAGGAATTCTAGTACCCAAGCATTGTATTGTTGGAAATCCATTTATTGATAATTTTTTGGATAAATCATTCCCCTGCCCCGCAAAATTCTTGAAGAGAAATATTACTAGACACCATGGAGTGACTTTTGAATTTTTGCATCACATATTGGTCCAATAATCAATGGGCCAAAAACTAATTCTATGGATATAGTTGGTGTCTACCTCCAAGCTAGATTGAAGGCCAAAGGTGGTTTTGGATTTGTCCAATACAAGTTTTGAAATGTTTATGTATACCCTTTGCTTTCTGTAATTGTACTAAATAACTTTGGGAGGTGGTCTAAATATTTGTAAATAAAATTGGGAAATGGATCAATAAACCATGGATTTAGTAGAGAAATTTTAAATAAATATAAAACTACTTCCAACAACCCATGCTTTATATAACCAAATTTAAAAACTATCCCCGTGCCCATTGTTAAGTCTTGATCACCGCAGGGAGACAGATCTAGCTCAGCTCGACACTCTTCGCGTAGAACATATCCCGATAGGAGCAACCCTCGACACTCTTCGCCTCAAACATATCCCGATAGGAGAGAAAGACTAGGAAACATAGGGGAATGTCAGCCCTAGCTCAAGCAACATTGGAGATAAAGGATACAACCGTCATCCCTATCTTGAGGCTCAACACTCTTCACGCAGAACATATCCCGATAGGAACAACCCTCAACACTCTTCACCTCAAAAATATCCCGACAAGAGAGACAAACTAGGAGACAAAGGGGATTTCCATCCCTAGCTTGAGAAGCATTGGAGACAAAGGAGACCACGGTCATCCCTAGCTCGAGAGAAATTGGAGACAGAGGATACCGTCATCCCTAGATCAAGGGACATTGGATACAGAGGAGACTGTCATCCCTAGCTCAAGTGACATTGAAGATAGAGGATCCCTAGCTCGAGAAATGTCGTCAAAATTGGTAAGTTTTTCTCCCTGTTCTTGAGTCATCAACTACATTTCATGCTGGTATCATAGATGTGCATTTCTCCCTATTGGTATCAAGTTGGTATGACATATGTGCATTTCTCCTTGCTACCGAGTCATCAACTCCATAATCCATTAGTCTATCTTTCCTGGTTGGGGGAGGCACAAAAGAATATTTCCATCCTTCATACACTCACTTAAATAATTGACCATTTGACACGATGGTTTCTCCCTCAACCGTTTGACCATGCCCTCGATGGAAAGTGAACCCATAAGCTATAAACAATCATGGAAATATATTTAACATCCTAGGGTTGCATTATGAGATGGAACAAAATAATGATGAAACCCTAGATATTGATAACAATTGTATGTTTGGTCGTAATAAGAGTGAAAACCATGTCAAGATGGTCATTGATGGGGTGAATTGAGCACCAAGGTTTCTATCATTAATGGGGCAAAGGGATGAGGCAACCTCTACAAATTTCAATGAAAAAAACTTAAATAAAATGGTCATGTTTGCTCTCAAAGGAGTTGGGATGGGACTACACCAACCTAAAATAATATAGGAAATTCATGGAAGAAAACAAGAATCAAACTAATTGGAAAAATAATATAATGGAAAAGAGCAACAAGGAGGAAAATATGGAAGGGGAAGTTATAGTGAGAAAACTTACAAAATTGGGGAAGACTTGAAAATTTGGAAGTGAGCTTGTTCTTATTTGAAATCCATGATTTTATACTCTCTCATGCCATTGGAAAGGTTCTTAAA
>ML780284.1:395552-411530 GCA_009831015.1 Picea engelmannii
TAAATATGACTCATTATTGTTTTTTCATGGTTGATAAGAAGTAAATATGGATGAAATCCAAAGTGGTCCCCTTATGGTGAAATCCCTCATGGGAAGACGTTTTGTGGAGTAAGAGAACCCACGCTTAATTGTGGAATAATGAGATGAAGGAAAGTGAATTTTTCAGGGAAAATATCCTAGATGGATAGTTCTTGTCATTTCATTTCCGGTGGTATGTGGAACGTCACATAATTCCTCATGGTTAGAGAGTTATGGCCATGAGAAGTTGGAGACCCTAGGTTTGGGTAATGGACCCAAGTTTGTTTGATGGGTAACAGTATGAGTTATGATATATTTTAAGATAATAATATTCTATATGGATAGTACATGTCATTCCATTTCTTGTGGTATGTATAACGTCACATAACTCCTCACGGTTTGAGAGTTATGACCTTACGAAGTTGGAGGACCCTCATATGTCATCTAGAAGCCCCAAAAGGTCAAAGTAATCAAACTGGTTTAAGATTTTAAAAGGTAAATAATAAAGTGAAGTGATGAGTGTATTATAATTCAAATTGAATACAAAATAAATTATTTCAATAATAATTTTAATGGAGAAATTAGAAGTGGACCCAACCCTAAAATAAGGAAAGTGGGGCCAAGTGACCTAGAAGATGTTTTTAAGGAAGCTACTTGGAGAGTATAAATAAGAGGCAAGGCTCTCTCATTTGAAAGACACTTGAGAATATTGAATATATATAGGTTTCTGAGGTATAAAAATTATATCTAAGCCAAAATTCTTAGGAAATTGAAGAAAAGAAGGCCGAAATGCAAATAAGGATAAATTCTTTTGATGGTGCTTTCTAAGGTATGTTATTTTCAGGCCATCTCACCATTTTCGCTATAAATTTTTTTATATAATGATTCAGATCCTGAAATTGCTATGCATGTGATAAAACATATCCAAGTATATGTGGTTAAAAATTCAACTTGCGGGTCATTTTATTTTGGGAGTTACACTCTGTGGAAAATAGGGTTTTTGGCCAGTCCCGAAACTAGTCAAAATCAGGTGTTTCGGGTAAAAAAGTCATAAATTATTCATAACAGATCTAAATTTAGTGATACCAAATGAGTTGGTTATGGTATAGGTTGTAGTAGGCTTTTTAAAATTTTCAGATCATTTCATCAAATATTTTGTATGGGGCACGCTCTACAAGGTAGCTCTCTAGAATAAGCCAGAATTCAACAAGGTATGGAATTTTTGCTATAACTCCTTTTCTGAGAGGTTCCAAGTAGTGCCACTTGGAGGAATTGCATAAAACACACTAAAGAGCATTGTGTATCAGATTCAAATATTTATACATTATAGGTTCAAAGTTATGATTGCTTCAAGTTAGGGTTGTTGACTAATCTAAAACTAGGCATGTGAGACTAAAGAAAAGTTTGATGAAAATGCTAGTCTCTTGTTTTTAAAGTTAATGAAGGTTTGTAGGAATGTGATAATATACACCAGGTTTATTACAGAGCTACAAAGCATATTTGGATGATAAAATTGATGAGGGATTTTGGTTGTGGCACATGTTCAGTACATGGTTGAGACAAGTAGTTGATGAGTTGACACATACATGAAGTGTATAGTTGATGATGCTGGTACATATTGATGATTAATAGTTGATGAGTAGTTGACACATAATTGGAACATACTTGGTACATGGTTGGATGCACTTTTTTATGGTACAGGTTGATTACAGGTTGGTGCATGGTTGATGCACTTGTTTATGGTACAGGTTGATTATAGGTTGGTGCATGGTTGATGCACTTGTTTATAGTACAGGTTGATTACAGGTTGATGCATGGTTGATGCATGGTTCATATTTATTGGTACAGGTTTACATCGGTATATCTCATAGTGATAGTATGACAGTGGTTCCATCATTCTACTTCTACTTCAGGGTGGCAGGATGGGGCAAGGACAGGTGGTTGTAGCCACCTTCCGGTTGTATCCGGAGAACATTGGGGGTTGTAGCCTCCTTCTGGTTGTAGCCAGAGATTTGGTGAGTTGGAGCTTCCCTTAGGTTGTAGCCTGAGAAACTCGGGGGGTGGAGCCTCCTTCCAGTTGCAGCTAGAAAACAAAGGAAGTTGGTGCTTCCAATGAATGTAATTCTTCAAGACATATAAGAAAAAGCATTCTGTGGTTTTCTCCCGATTTGGGTTTCCACATAAAACACTGGTGTACTATGTATGTGTGTGATTGTTTATTTATTACTGCTCATTATTGGATAATAATTCTACATTGATATAACATTTGAAGAAAAATTATTATAATTACGTTATTACTGATTCACCCCCCCTCTCAGTAATCCAATAGGTACATGTTGGCACAAGTTATTGGTACAGGTTGTTACATGTTGTTTGGTGCAGGTTGATTGGTATAGGTTTACAACAGTATATCTCACAGTGATAGTGTGATAGTGGTTCCATCATTCTACTTATATTTCAGGGCGGTTGGACGAGGCAAGGACAGACGGTTGTAGCCACCTTTTGGTTGTAGCCGGAGAACATAGGGGGTTGTAGCCTCATTCTTGTTGTATCCATAGAATTGGCGAGTTGGAGCTTCCCTCAGGTTGTAGCCTGAGAAACTAGGGGGTTGGAGCCTCCTTCCAGTTGCAGTTGGAAAACAAAGGAAGTTGGTGCTTCCAATGAATGTAATTCTTAAAGACACATAAGAAAATACATTTCGTGGTTTTCTCCTGCTTTGGGTTTCGGCGTAAACAATGGTGTATTGTGTATGTGTATGATTGATCATTTGTTCATTATTTATTTACTCTGCAAATATTGGATGATAATGCTACATTGATATAACACTTGATTTTTTTGGTTAAAAAAGATTAAATTGCTCTATTACTGATTCACCTCCCCTCTCAGTAATCCAACAAGTACTCCTTTAAGCAATTAGATTTATCTTGTGAAGAAGATTATCAACCACCATTGTGCTCAGATCTTGATAGAGGCGAGAACATTACTTTCCTAAAGCAGGGTACTAGTGACAAGGTTCTCCAACCCCCTTCGATTACTTTACCTCACTATGTCATTAACGGTGTAGTTGGGAAACATGTCCCTTGTTTTGCGTTTTTATCTTGGGAAAAGACTTCTTTTAGAATCCAAGGGTAGGTTGAATACCTTAAAAAGAAGTTTATTATCTCAGTCTTTCAGCCTTCCCTTGAGAAATTGTCAGTCATCCTCTAGGTTTTTGCTAGTTCCTTCCTAGACCTCAAATTGTGAAGACATCCAAGGTAGCTAACCTACAATATCTTTGAGTATGCCTATTGAACCTTTGATTTTTCACGATCCCTTTCTGAGATGGATTGAGAAATTTCGTAAAGGTGTGAATTGGCATGATTTTGTCCCTCCCTCTCGCCTCCATGAGCTAGACTTTACGATTTCTGATGATACAATTCATTTTCTAACTCATGTTATTTTGTGTTTGACTTATCATTTTTTTGTTTTATGATGAACCACATAGGCAGGTATTATGACACATTGCTAGGATGGTTTCACTGGCTATTTGACTACACCTAGCATTCAACCAATAGGTAAGTAGATGTAAGTAGGTAGGCATTTTTCATTCATTGTATATACCATCTGCATTTCATGCTAGAGTAGTTGTATTTCCATTTGTACATTTTCTTGCTTACTTTTATCTCATTGTATCATATATGATCCAGGGGTGATATCACCACCCCAAATAATTACTAATCAATTTTGTTGAGATCTAGCAGGTCACAGGTCATACCAGAGATATTGAAGTTCTCATGCTCTCTACGGTGAGCACATGTTCCTGATTTGGAGCGATATGTTATCCCCTATCCTAGGGATAACTAAGGATATTATGTCTCGAGGCCCACAGGTCCTAAACATGAAGTACCGAGAGCCATATTGACTTGAGCCTGGCCTTGGAGGGCCCATCCTTCTTCTTCAAAGCCCCCATTCTGTCAGCAGTAGCATCATCCATCCCATCGGCCTGGTTCTGAAGTAGTTGTGGGTCTTGCTCCATGAGGTAATGAGTTCGGGTATCATGGTATGTGTCACTCTAATTCTCAAAGCATTTGAATATGTGAATTTAATTCTCTTTTGCTTCTTGATGTGTGCTTGGAATTTATGCCTTTTGACTTATCAATACCTGGGGGTATGAGGGAATGCCCTATCAAGTTGGTTCCCTTAGGAGTGAGTTTCCACTGGATGGGTTTATGAAATCTCATTGTCCATTCCTACCATACTTATGACTTTTCATCATCTTCCCTCTCATTTATCCCCTACATTGGTTTGGGCATTGGGTTTACCAAGCTAGTAAGGGTTGTACCTTGACTTGTGGGAAGAAGGGGCTAAAGGCCTAGAGGGTAAAAGTAGTTGGAAAAATATAAAATCCAAAAGATCAAACCTTGAGATGCTTCGCCCAGAGACCCCCGAGAAATAAATAAAGGGCTTCTTAGAAAGAAAAAGGGGGGACCCATAAAAAGATAAAACTCAAGACCTAGTTGGTGGATATGGGGTATTATAATGAGCCATTCTATTAGGTGTGTGGGAATGTAGCGGTATGACACTACTATTCATCTGGTCACCATGCCAGGGTAGTGGTTCTTGGTGGCATAGCCAAGAGAAAGAGGGTCTCATCACGCGCCATCCTTCTCATCTCCATTAAATGCTTGTGGGTAACGTTGTCACCACTGGTCACCATGCTAGGGCAGTGTCCCCCAACTATTCTCTTGAAAGAAAAATCAATAAGATAAAAAGTAAAAAGGAATTGAATGGGATAGGAAACATTTGCATCCATGACAAGGTACAACTCACCCTCTTCAGAGGCACCCACATGTAAGCCCTACATTTCCCTATCATCATTGCACCCCTTGCCCAAACATCCCCCACAACATCTCATGCACTTACATGACCTATATTGGTATTCACCTAGAAACACCCCACACCTAAGGAGAATTATCCCAATAGGATGCCCTGAAACCCTCTCCAAACCTAGCTTGTAGAATAGCATAACATCTTTGAGCACTTTTTTGGGAAAGGGGGGTTTTATGCACATGTTTGGATAACTTGATTATTAGATGTGATTGACATTGCTATGATGATCCCTGTGACTTATGAGCCCATGGAGGGAATACTTGTTCTTGTTTCAAGACCATGCCCGACGAACATGTACACATGGGGAGATGATTAGCTCGGACCTCCATAGGGATAAAATCCCACCAGATGGATGTTGAGACCCCATCAAGGGGCATACATATACCAAAGGCTTGCAACAGAGAGAGAGGAGGACGTTCCACTAGAGACAACCTGATAGGCCTAGACCCAGGGGGGTGTTTCCCTCCCACCATGATGTTGGCCCTTGAAGGCCCTTCGCATCATCATTCAGAGCCTCGACGCCACCCAGTTGGGGCCCCTAGCTTGAGGACAAAATTGGTTGGCACGTGTGGCAGTTCCATAGGGTTTTTGAGCCCCAACATTCCACTTGGAGGGTCAACGCTCCAGTAAGGAAGCTAGCATCACCCTAGGAGGGGCATGACATCACCCTAAAAATCTTAGATTAGGGTTTTATTTGACAAATTTATGTAAAATTGGATTTTCTCATGTAAACTAGTCATGTCGGCCTTTTTGACCCAATTTTGTAATTAAAGGTCAGTGTGATTGTATAAATAAGGGATTTATCCCTTGTATTATTTCATCATTCATTCACTCACTAAGTGAGGTTTGAAATTCATCTCATTTAAGGCTCTCTGGCTGAAATTAAGTGGTGCACAATTGTTGGAGGAGACTTATATTGGTGTTTTTTGGCATTTTTCTTGGTGGAAAGTCTTCAACTTGGCTAATTGTTAGATTATTCTTGGTGAATGTAAGTGAATTTCTGCAATTCTTCTTTACTTTGAATGGTTATAGTACATTTACTTTTCATTTTTTCCAAGATTATGAAATTTCTAACTTAAAACCCTAGGAGATCAAGCACATGTTATTGTCCTTGTCTTAATAGATTTTCACCTACAAGATTGTTCTAGAAACCCTACCTTTTGAAGCATTGTGCTAGATCCCTACCATTGTAGCACTCTAGTATCACTTGCTTCATCAAGCCATTATTTACTTCAAGCTTGAGCTAAAGAAGAAGGAAAACCGCTAGGGCGTAGGATTACCTACTTCCTAGTAGCCGTTTTCCTTATAGGGCTTGTTGATTGAGGCCTTGGGTTACCAACACCTTAACTATCATCCCTCTCTATCCTTAGCTCACACATGATCATTTGATTCCTTCAATATTGCTGCTGCAAAAAGTGATTCCATTATCCCTAAAGACACTGATCTAGACCTTCTATTTGATTGATTGATGAGAAAAACACTTAAATTTTTTACCTCAATCTATTTACTAACCTTTCTTAACCATATATTAGACTAATTCACTAAACTTCTTGCTAGTGTTACAAAATTAAGCTACAACCAATTATTACAGTAGTAAAATCTCTTAAAAGCAATTACAAAAGTTGATTTTTACATTTCCTCATTAGCTTCTGACAAGTGCTAGTAAATTGCTATTGTTGGATTATTATTTTTGGTCATTCTAAAGCTTATTTAAGGCATTAATTGTGAAGATATCATCTTGTATACATTATCGTTATAGAATTTGTGTTTGCTTCATCTTGCATCAACTTATTTCTTTTATCGACAAGTCCAAGGTTTTATGAAACACTAACATCAAATTGTACTTGCAAAATATATCGTTTTCTTGTTTCTTTGTTTTGGGTAGGTACACTCAAGCATATCATTGCTTCATTTTCTAAAACTTTGGGACTTTCTTATCAGTGTGACTTGTGAGAGGGGATACCTTTCTTGATATCTAAACCTTTGCGTTCTCAAACCCCCAGGTCACCGGGGACGTCTCCCCTGGGCTATCATCCCTAAATCAAAAGGCATGCCTTATTAAGGTGACAGTGATAGGAAAACCTCTTGTTATGCCAATTTTACCTCCTTTAGACTTTCCCTTTGGTACAAGTACAAATTGCGTGATAATAGGTACCCAAGGATCTTCCTGAAATAAACACTGATTTTTGTGTAAACGAAAGGATATCCGTTGATTGCCCCATCGTCATTACATGGTTTGGGGCTATTTTCCATGGATGGAATAAAGGTATGTTATGATGGATTAACTGAATTGATGGAGTACGTCAGACCCTATTATATCTACAAAGATTGGATATGAATAGTCCAAATATACAAAAAGTATGTGAAGATATAGCTTGGCTGCAAATTATATACAACTAAAAGACAATGATCAAAATAAAGGAGAAAATATCTATATTGACGGAAGGCAAAAAACAACGGGGAATATTGCAGGGTTTATAAACAATACACAACCCACGACCACAAATAAGCGACCCAATTGCATATTTGATGGGCGTGAAGGAAATTGTGTATTCCTATGTGCAATAAAATCAATAGCTGCAGGGGAATAGTTATTTATTGATTACAATTTGAATCAAATAGATAAAAATGTTGCTATTATGGGGGTGATACGTATACTAATTTACTCAAACTGTAAGCAATGACTCTTATATTTTATGATTTTCATTATGTTCTTTACGATGTTAATCCATTTGGATAGCTTCGGTCTGTTTGCTTAGTGTAGCCTATTTTTGTTATCAACAATAACATTCCTCCTTGGATGTCAATAAAAAGGGAGGATTTCTCATACTTTTGAATTTATTTCTCATGATAATGATCACGGTTCTAATTTTACTGTAATGTGGTAGACTGATCATGGTAAATCAAAAGCGGCCTCAGAACTGGTAAACGAACAAAAATTTTCGAATTGCATTTAATGTGCATTTTATTTCTGTGACGATCAATTATTTTATTTGTTTACATAACTGAATTATCATTTATTTTGTTCAATATATAGTCGGTGGGCCATGATGCTAATGATGATTCGCTCGATGAAAGGGATTTTTATGAATCCCCCGACCCTATGGTTTTAATTAAAAAAAAAGATCAATAAAGCAAACACGGAACTAGCTCACTTGTTAGATATTCTAGATCAAACACCTGAGGTCGAAGAAAGGATCAAAGAAATTATGACAAGGCTTAAGACATATAAGGTAATAACCATAATTTCAAGTGGTTTTATTTTTATTTCATAAGATCAATTATGAAAGCTTGATTTTTAACTTTTACATTATCTAAAAGAAAAAACTGTTTTCTTTCTTATATAGACATTTTTGGATCCTGTTGACCCCAACATGGATGGTGTCGGTAGTAGTGGCACTGCAAAGATGCCACAGGTTCCTGATGTAGGTCCTCATAAATATTCTAGGACGCAACTATTCAAATCCCCACCTTCCACATCATTAGGCGGGAGCCACGACATGCACACTGAGGAAGTGGCCACACAGGTAGGCTCTAAAGGTGGTGATGGAGATGAGGCTGATGATTTGACCAACTATATGGTTGATTTTCCTAAATAAAGATGTGTGACCAACATAGGGACCCTTAAGGGCACATTTATGGTCAACGAGGAAGGACGTCCATTAAAGAAAGTTAAATTCCCAGGTAATTTTTAAAATTTTAATTGTTTCATGTTCTCTATGTAGACAAATATAAATCATCTAAATTATTATTTTTAAATTAATAATCATATAATCTTTTTTCGTGTAGGGAATAACGATTTTTATAGGTCCTTGGAGAATAAGGCATTGCTTATTTTTGGGCCCACCATACGGGAGAGGTGGAATTCCCAGAATTCCAATCTCAAAAAAGAATTGATGGATTATCTTGAAAGCCTTTTTGGTGTAAACACATTTAATAAGACCTTGGCCACCTCCGCAACTGGCCAATATTTAAAATATACACAAGAAACATATAGGAAGCACTTGAAACAAAATGATAGGTATGAGCATCCTCTGATGATTCCAGAGAGGGAGTGGAAGATCCTCATTGAGGACTCAAAAGAGAAGAAATTGACAGATGAAGGAAAAACACCCTCTGGTCCCAGAAGGTAAATTACAATTTCAATTCAATACCTTCAATTTTTTTTAGATGTAAATAAAATTGTGGTATATATTAACATACTTGAAACTTTTGATGAATCTCAGGGATGATTTTAGGGGATAAATTTGGCTAATGGGCTAATTTTCCATGGTTTTTCCTAAAAAAAGATTCGCTATTCCAAAAATGATTCGCCCAAATTCTATAGGATAAAATTATTTTACCTTAAAAATCGGCAAAATTTTATACAAACTAAATAAAATCCTTATAAATTTGAATATTTTTACAAAAATATTGCCAAACATTTTATAGTTGGAATGTTAAGGATTAGTAATATTCGCCAAGGTTTCTACATTTTAAAATAAATTTCCATCCTTAAAATCATCCCTGTTGATGATAGGTTGACTGACACGTCAAAGGAAACAAAAGCAAGGCTTTCTAAATGTGGCAAGCACAGGCTAGGCCAGGGCGGCTACTTGAAGTTGCATTCACAAATTGTAAGTACCTAAATATCTTATTTGTATCGCCTTCAAACTTTTAGGTAATTGCAACGAATAACATTAAAAATACATACGCTTATACAATGCAAGGTGACGATTTTGGTACTAAAACCATAGAGGAAGACATCAAGCTTGGTTACAAGTACGGCTATAGAGATGTAGTTGAACACTGAAAAAGCTTGAGGCGGTTACCAAGAACCACTTTGCAGGATAAGGTAAATAAAATTCAATCCACATTAACCTTTATTATTAATATAATACAGTCATGTTTGATATCATCGATAAATTTAACGTTTTACAACTTTGTTTTAATCGGGGGAGCATCATTGTCAACGAATGCACTAGTATTGGAGAGCAGTGCGTTGATAACGGTTTGCAACCAGAATATGGTTCTCTCGTGTAGTCCCATTCCATGAGGGTACAACCCCATGATGGTGCTACGACCGAGCTGGCACATGACGATAATATGGTTGTATTTTAATGATATAATTAATAATTTTGTAGTTATACATTTTGTATTTCTATTTTTTTTTACTTATACAGTTATGATTGTCCTTATAAAGTTCGTGGTCTCAATGGCAAAGAATGTTGTACTTGGGGGTCATACAGTTGAAGAGGATCACGTAGGGGAAACCATTCCAATGGTGCCGACCAATGCACTAGGTAAATAATGACATTGCAGGTGGTTTTTTTAATATTACTGAACTAGTTCAATGATATTTAAAAACCGACCATCTAAATTTTATATTTTTTTCTTTTGTAGGTGATGCCTCATCACAATGGCCTCCATTACCCCATGAGTACTCTGCGACTAGGCGTGCTTTGCATGAGAGGATGCAATCACAATCAGATTTTGAAGAGCACCCAGAGAACAAAGACATAGATATTGATGAAATGCTTAGGAACTATAGAGATAAGAAGAAGAGGCCAGCTAAAAGTACTAAATGATTTTGTACATGAATAATTTAATAACTATTTAATATAAAATCTATTTTATACGAAATAGTTTTTTTTACTTGTTGGGTCGCCAAAATGCCATTCTTTTACCAACCTTTTACTTCACTTTTCACCATATTCTGCTTTCCCGTTGCCTTACATTAAGACCATTTTCATGATTACATATTAAACACGTGTAATCATGGAGACACATGGCTCTAATAAATTATTATTGAAACTAAGAGAAGCTCATTCAGGTATGTTCTGACACTCTCATAAAAATGCATCTTAGAGTAAATAATGCGCTACAAATATGACTTGTATTGATTTTGTAGATATTTATAGAGGTTGAATGATTTTGGCAGGTACTTTAAGATATTTCTTCATTGATTGAGGGGAGCTCAAGACTAACGGAGGGTCATACAATTGAAGAAAAACACGTGGGGGAAACCATTCCAACTGTATTGTCAACCAGTTCATCAGATCAGGTGTGATTGCTCCTTTCAACATAGTTTATATAGCCATCAATTCTAGTTATGTTTAATGTTTATGAATTGTTATGCGATTATTTATTAATGCAAGGTTTTCTATGTGATAATTTATTGAGATATATTATATGTTTAATACTTTTCATGTTCTCACCTTGCATCCAGTAATGGTAGATACAAGTCCATTTATATTGATTCAAAGAAACCTTGGTTTCCTGTAGGGATTGATGAAGTGTTAGTTCATGCATCTACTGCTAGGGGTCCTCCTAGGCCAAATGAACTGAGAAAAATTTCCATAACTAGTGTTGTTGTACCATGCCTCCTTTTTCTAGGCATTGTTCCATATCACGGAGAATGTATTGTTACCATCCATCCTAATACAAATATCATCTTCTTCTATGTTTGTTTCATATTTTTCTTTCCATATATGTTCCCATAGTTTATTTTTACCTTTGAGTCATCTCATGGATACACCAACTTATTAGTGATTTGTTTTGAGCCATAAAATAAAGGACTTTCATTTGACGAACTTCTACAAGTTTGCTCAAATTTCTTTCTGGATCACTTTAGGCTTATTTATTGGGCCTAGTTAAGTGCAAACAACTTGTTGTTTGTGTTTTCTTACTTGCTTCCCCCAATTTCGAACAATAATAAATAATTGGGTTTTAGGTTTCATGACACCCTTCTTCCATTATATAAGGTGTCACAAGAGAAATCATTTTGGACTTCCACTTAAACCTGGCTTTCTCCTTTTATGAACCAATTTTTGAAAACAAAAGAATGTCGGGTTATCCTTGCATGCTGATCATGAAAACCCAGAAAGTGCTTCAACGATACAATTTTCCTCCTTTACGCAAAGTCACTTAGGGATGATAAGTCTTTGTATGAACAGAATGAGATAAAAAGGAATTAGATCACGGGGACATACACCCTCTCACTGGATATCCCTTTGTCTTAGCTTCATCCATCATTTCATAAAATAAAAATCGAAGGTATTACACTAAAGATATCTCAATTTTAGTCCAAAACGTCAATTTTGGGAGTGGTGTTGAGAGCATTACAAATGTTAATATATCAAAAGGGTAAGGTCAATTTTCTTTGGAGGTGTTCTCCGTATGTTTTCCACATCCCACTCTTCCATGTCCTCCACACTTCACATTCTTCTTTCCCTCCACATACATTTTCTCCACATTCCTTTTCTTCCACATCGTACTCTTCCACATTCCTTTGCATTCCCTTACTCTCTCTTGCATTCTATATTCCTCCCTTTCCCACCTCCACCTCCTCCCTACTAGTACGCATTTTTGCATTCATGCGGACCTCCTCTACGCTCACTCCCCTCAACCTCCTCTCTACATTCCTATATCCACTCACCCTTGCATCACCCCTATCTCTCTACCTCCACACCTGTTTTTCCATGTGAGATGCAGAGGTGGCCTCCTTCTTACCTCCACACTTGTTTTCCTCTGAATATGTTTGATCTATCCTAAGTTTTTTTCCCTTCCCCTTGCACACATCCCAAGACACCTTTAAGCAAACCACAAGATTACATGTGGCACATCCAACCAAATCATGACATGTGGATTTATCCTAGCTAGACACTTGGCAAGTATGGTTGGATAATGGTGACTGAGCAATGATATGGCAAGTTTACTAGGTGACAATATGGAAACCAAAAATTACACTAAAACCAATCTACATACATTTTCCATAGCTCAATATCTTCTACCAGAGTCTATACTAATAAGGAAGCACTCTTATTTATAAAGAGCTCAATCTGCCCTTCCAAAATGCATGTGGGATAATAGGGTCAATTTTAATCAATAACTCAAATTTCACAAGGAAACTAATCGACGATGGCTGAGTCTCCATCTTTCAAAGTCCATATATTGAGCTCCGGGTGTCGATATTGGGTAAACAAGAGCTCATCGGAAAGTTAAGAAGGTGAAGAACATATTGGTTTTAATTTTAGGGATGAATCTTGCAATATTTTTCTGAAAAATTCAACGAACATTCTCTCTCTCTCTCTCTCTCTCTCTCTCTCTACACACACACACACACACACATACACACATATTTCACAAGATTGCTTGACCCATCATCTACACACACATATTACACAAGTTTTCTTGACCCATCACACACACACATATTCACATATGGTTCCTCCAATTCAACGCATCAAACAAAAATTTCAACCCATCACCTACCAAATTTGTCACCATTGCATATAATTAGACCTCTATGCCTCATCTAGAATTGGGGATTTTACCAATTTCACGAGTTTCCCAAAATCATAAACATAATCACTATGTAAATCCATAATTTATATCATTAACACTTCCATGCCTGCCATATTCTTTCTGAATACATTATTTGTGCATTTAAAAACCATGAAAACTCATGACCCTGTATACCTTTCTTTATTGACATTTTTTCAATCATATGGTATGAAACAACATTTTCCCCAATTTTCACAAAACTAATTTAAATTTGGGGATTCTCTTCTATTACACCTCCATAAGTAATCCAATTACTCTGACATCATTACAATTAGGTAAATGAAGCACTCAATTTAAGATTTGCAGGCTTCAAATACAATTTTCCCCAATTATTCTCAACGAGGCATTTAGTCAAACACTTGACATGAAAATTGTAATTTCTTTATGTATAAGCTAACTTCTAGTCGATACAACCTCAATGTTGTAACTTGTAGCTTTAATACCACTTCGTAATGTACACAATCATCTCATTAAGCTGAAAAGAACAATATTACTTGGAATTTCTAGGCAATTGAAATTTTGTAGCCAAAATACATTTCCCATAAACAATTACTCCACAACCTATGAGCACATTTAGCCATCTCAGCACATAAAACATATTGCTACTCATACATTTCTTAATAACAGTTGGCACATGGACAATTACATCAACATTCATATGCATTTACAATAGTATTCATAGATATCTCTTTCAAATACTTGTAATTACATCCTATTTGTGATTATGGCTCCTTCTAGCATGCCCACAAGGCCATTTTCAATAAACTAATATGGTTGGACATTTAATTATATAATAGAGGTAGAATTATTCTCTCCACATTAAAATATATGAAGCCTCAAATATGCATAGAAATCATTGCCAAAAAACCTAGCATGCACTTTTGAGCCCATTGGTAATTCAAGACTGATATTTCTTCAATTAATGCATAATATTTTAACACGACAAAGCCACAATGATTAATCTTCAACAATTAAACAATACTAGTTAATTAATTATCTGATTTAATGGATGCACTTGGGGAATATATCCATGGGAGCATTTTTCATCCCAACTATAAACACCAGCTCATGTAGGTGCCACCCCTATGCCAAGCAATGAAACACCAAGTTAAAATTCACTAAGTATAGCTATGGTTTTCCTCCCTTATCCCAACAACTAATTGCTACATCCAAGGAATTACCTTTCATCCCATTCTTTCTATAGAATCCCCACTCTCTAGCCTCTCTTTGCCCCTCATCCCTGCACAACACAAGGAATGAGATCCCCTTCATTTCTAAAAAATCCCTCAAGATATCCCACATCCATCCAATGATCCAACATAGTATAACTAGGAGATATCTAATGCTATAAGCCAAGGAAAAATCTTTTGTAAATCAATTCCTCTTAATCCCATAAATAACTCATGGAAATTCTCATGGATTCCACATAATTTCATGGTTTCAATTTTTGGCAACAATACCATGGTAGAAGAATGTTCTTCTCCCCTAGCATACATGAATGGTAGATTGAATCAATGGTTTTCCCCATGTTATTCGATCCCCAAGATAGCATGCAAAACTAGGCTTACATGACTAATACATGGGCCCCTTATAAAACTTAGGAAATAACATAAGGAAAATAATACAAAGGGATATGTAGGCTTGGGGAAATGACACATGGAAAAAACAAAAAAATATTATTTTAGTGACTCCCCTACTTCCCCTATTGTTGGTTCATTTCCCTCATGGTGCTCCTAAGGATATATCAACCCCAAAGTGCATGTGTTTATTAGTTTATTAATTATATTATTACTTCAAATATAATGAAATGGTAATTTACTTACCCTCTTACCATATACTTGCATATTATGGTCATACACTCATAAAGGGTATTACAAAAAAGGGAAGCCCCTTAGAGATCCACAAGAAATTTTGAGCCTCCAAGTAGAAATATGATAGGTAGGTTTACAATTTCCTTCAACAATGAGCATGGTTAAAATTACCATTCAAGTGCTATTGAGTGCACACAATAGAAACATGAAATTTGATGGCCCTACAAATGACCCATGACATTATTTACCAACATTGTTCACATAAATTAGCACTTCTATTGTAAAATAAATTGAATCTACAACATATTGTAGCCTTTCAAGCAACATAGTAGCCTACACACCCACCTACGATGCCAATTCATGAAAACATAAAAAAGGCAAGCCCTCTTGGCAAGCCATTTGGTAAAATTGTGAACACAAAAGTGAATGTTGGAGCTAATCACAACCAACGTTTTGTTGAATTTGCAAGTGTTTCCCTGCTGATAGATTCTCTTTTTGTTTGTATAATTTTTTCTTTACCATGGATTTGAGGCATTCATTGAATTATTAACTTTGTCTAGAATGGCAGCTCTCACAAGTCTATTTGGAAACCATGCCTTAAACATTTTAGAAAAAAAATACCAACTCAGACATGGACTTCCATGAGGTCATGAAATGAGTTATTTTAATGGGATATAAATATCATTACCATTAAGCAAGTGAGAATAATTTTGAGACATGTTTTGCCTCACCGAATGCAGAGTAGTGATATGCAGACTTGGTGTTATAGAAGAGTACCTCTACGTGGTATTATAGAATTTTGCTAAATTAACCTACCCTCATACATAAACTTGCATAATTGAGTATATGATATGTTGAGACACTACTTCCATATAAATCCATGATCAATGGTTACGTAACTTTCTCTTAGGAAATGCAAAACTCTCTCTCTCTCTCTCTCTCTCTCTCTCTCTCT